>OY987255.1:65031836-65488699 GCA_963920725.1 Rhamphomyia laevipes
TCACAATTTTTCATATTAAATTTCAAAATTAAAATATAAATATTATGTACATAATATATAAATAAAATATTTAAAATTTCTGTATATAAATAAGATATTTAAAAGTTTTTAATTTTTTACAAAGAGACATGCTTTTATGAGATAAAATCCACAATTCTTAGGTTCTTTAAAAATAATATTTTTCGATAAACACGTCATTCGATCAATTAATCATTCGATAAACTCGTTTTCGATAAACTCGTTTTCGATAAACTCGTTTTCAATAAACTCGCTTTCGATAAACTCGTTTTCGATAAATTCATTTTCGATAAACACGTTTTCGATAAACTCGTTTTCGATAAACTTACCGGGAATCCATAATTTAGGGGTTTTCTATTTTTTTAAAATAATATGCTAAATTCTGTCGGATTCGTCTAAAAGTAGTCTTATGTATATATAATTATATACATAATTCTGTCATATTTTAATAAGATATATTTTAATATATATATTATATTTTAGTATATGTTATACATTTTAATAAAATTAAATTTCATTTCAGTATTTTAATAGTAACAATTTTGGTACAAACAATGCAATAATAATGTACAAAAATTGTAGTAATTAAAAAAAATTGTTGGCATCAAATAATAATGTAGAAAATTTTATTTACATTATTATTATTGTTTATTAGATAAGAAAGAAAAAACATAGTTATTTATGTATAGAAAAATATTTTATGAAAAAGATATATACGGATTTTTATATTTCTTAGATATAGTATACAAAGTTTAGTTTTAAAATAATGAGATTACAAAATATTTAAAATATAAATTATATTTTTCCTTCTTGTTAATATATTCATTATTAACCTGAAATTTGAAACCTTTATTATAATTTATTTTAATTTTTTTTTATTTACAAGTTAGTCAGAAACTTACATATCTATAATTTATTTTCCACATCTTTCAGAATAATCAACTAATAATGATGTTAATTTTGTTGTTGTTTAATAATTAGTGATTGTTATTTAAATTAAATGAATTTGTAACTATTAAGAAAATTAAAAATAGTAATTTGAAATTTAGAATATTTTGGAAAATGCTTTATCTTTATGTTGTTTTTTAATATATATTAATCACAGAATATAAATTAAATATAAATTAATATAATTAATATATAGCATTTTCGAGTCAACTTAGTCTTTTTACAAAAATATAGTCTTTTTATATTTCTTTTTTTTTTTAAATCAAAATAGTCTTTTTTGTTGACTATTTTTATTTTAAAAAAGACTATTTTGAAATATAAAAAGACTAAATTGTGTTGTAAAAGGACTAAGTAGACTCGAAAATGCTATAATTTTTAGCCTTTTGTGTAAAGAAATTTAACTTTATAATTTTTTTCAAGACACTACAAAATCAATTATATTATTCAATTTACTAATATATATTACTAATTGCTAAATTCTGTTGGATTCGTCTAAAAGTAGTCTTATGTATATATAATTATATACATAATTCTGTCATATTTTAATAAGATATATTTTAATATATATATTATATTTTAGTATATGTTATACATTTTAATAAAATTAAATTTCATTTCAGTATTTTAATAGTAACAATTTTGGTACAAACAATGCAATAATAATGTACAAAAATTGTAGTAATTAAAAAAAATTGTTGGCATCAAATAATAATGTAGAAAATTTTATTTACATTATTATTATTGTTTATTAGATAAGAAAGAAAAAACATAGTTATTTATGTATAGAAAAATATTTTATGAAAAAGATATATACGGATTTTTATATTTCTTAGATATAGTATACAAAGTTTAGTTTTAAAATAATGAGATTACAAAATATTTAAAATATAAATTATATTTTTCCTTCTTGTTAATATATTCATTATTAACCTGAAATTTGAAACCTTTATTATAATTTATTTTAATTTTTTTTTATTTACAAGTTAGTCAGAAACTTACATATCTATAATTTATTTTCCACATCTTTCAGAATAATCAACTAATAATGATGTTAATTTTGTTGTTGTTTAATAATTAGTGATTGTTATTTAAATTAAATGAATTTGTAACTATTAAGAAAATTAAAAATAGTAATTTGAAATTTAGAATATTTTGGAAAATGCTTTATCTTTATGTTGTTTTTTAATATATATTAATCACAGAATATAAATTAAATATAAATTAATATAATTAATATATAGCATTTTCGAGTCAACTTAGTCTTTTTACAAAAATATAGTCTTTTTATATTTCTTTTTTTTTTTAAATCAAAATAGTCTTTTTTGTTGACTATTTTTATTTTAAAAAAGACTATTTTGAAATATAAAAAGACTAAATTGTGTTGTAAAAGGACTAAGTAGACTCGAAAATGCTATAATTTTTAGCCTTTTGTGTAAAGAAATTTAACTTTATAATTTTTTTCAAGACACTACAAAATCAATTATATTATTCAATTTACTAATATATATTACTAATTTTTTCTGACTTACGACTTATACGATTTTTATCTTATTTTTTCATTCCCTTTTTGATATATATTTTTTTTTAGATAATTACATACCTTGGAATATTGTTGCTCGATTTGTTTTAGTGTTTTTTTCTTTAAAAGAATATTATTTTTTCTTAATCGAAATCTTAGCAATAATATCAATGAATATTTAATTATATTGTCAATGTGATTATTATTTACTATTGTTTGCAGCTTCTGTACCACACCAATTTCATGTTGTATATTTTCAATATTTTTTTCAAATATATTAATTATATATTTCGATAAATTTTCAAATTTAACACTTGGAATTTTTAAGCCTCCATAATTTTTATTTAAATTAGGATTAGATGATTAGTATGCTTTCATTTTAATAAATATATAATTTTTCGTAATGAATTTTCACTTTCGTTCATGTAGCTAGTACAAGTTTCGCAGTTCTGTTTGTTAAAATGATGAACAATATACCCAGAAGTTTCTGGTGAAACAAAATTTTGAAAAAAAGTTTGCTTAAAATTTCTGCAGAATCGAAAAGTTGATGGATTGAATTCGTAAGATCCTCTATTATTCCTAATAATTGAAATAAAATTTTCTATGGGATCTTGATTTAAATGTGATGTAATTAAAAATGATTGTTGATCCGACATAAGATTACTCCAAAGTCCTTCAATACCAACTAAAGTTTGAATTAATCCACTAAAGCAATATGGAGTTTTCATTTTGCCAGTATGACGCCAATTTTCAATTCTTTTTTTTTATTTAGATAAATTTAATAAAATATTTGGTTGCTCTCCAGAAATTGCACATTTATGTGGATTGTTAGAATATTTTGAAAAACAATTTAAATTGTCAAATAAAATATTGAGTTGTTCTAACAACTCTGCTGTTGATATTGCAATTTGTTTTTCTTTTGCTTCTTTAAAGCAGTGTAATTGTATTGCAGTTTTTAAAGCTGCACAAACGTTATTACTAAAAATTTATGTAGCTAACTTCACAGATAACTTATCAAAAGAATCTGGCTATATATGTTTGTCAGTAAGTTTATGTAAAATCTTTATAAAATCTAAGTCTAAAACTATATAATTTTTCCAAAATTTTCCAAGAAGCAGTTTTATTATTACTAAAAATGATTTTACTCTTCAACAAACAGTTTAATACTATCCTAGTGCTAATGCTATTAAAATACTATATCATTTTATACTATCTTATTATTAAAATACTATTGATTACTACAATACTACTCTTTACTATTACTATTGATACTACTCTTTGGTAAAATGTTACTATATCTACTTGCTATTAAAAATTATTTCATATATTCTACTCTAATTCTCAACTATATCCTATACCATATTCTATTCTTCCATATATCATATACTATATTCTATTTAGGGTGTCCAGACGTCCCCTTCTCCCTTGGTAATCTATTAGTTTTCTGATATCATCATCAGATAAACGTAATAGGGTTTTAATCTATTCTTATGTACAGTTAACTTCTTTTTATCTGTTCTAATTTCGCAATTTACGCCTTTATTTTCTACTACTGCATATGGACCAATGTATATTGGATCCAGCTTTTTTCTATTCACATTTTTCAGTAATACTGAACTACCTATATCATATGTACTGTTTTTAATTTTATAGTCTTTATCAAATTTCTCCTTTCGTTCTAATTTCTTTTTTCCTAAAACTTCCCTAGCGTCTCTATGCCCTACTTGTAATTTATTTTTAAAATCTATGTTGTAATCTTCATAATTATATAGTGGGTGTACCTCTTTTGTGAGATTAGAAGGTAGCTTACACTGCTTTTCAAACATTAATTCATAAGGTGTGTATCCTATTTCTTAGTGTACTGCTGTATTATAGCAAAATGTGTAGTACGGTAACCATTTATGCCAATCCGAATGGTTTTCGGTTACGTATGTTCTCAAGTACGCTCCTAGAACTTTATGTGAGTTTTCCGATGCTCCTATGCTCTTATGATGAGAAGCGGTGGAGAACATTTGTTCTACTTTTAACACTTTACACATGTCTTTGAAAACATGCAGTTTCATCCAGTAGTCCGACGATATCTACATATATTTTTTCAAAACTCGTCTCGCTGGTAGATGTTATTACCATTGGTTGTTTATTAACGTTGATGTATTTGTTCCGCTGGCATGTTTCGCAATGTTTAACAAAAGCTCTTATGTCTTCCTGCATTCCAGTGCAGAAGTATTTGCATTTGATGTTCTTAATCATTCGATTGATACCTACATGTCCAATTGTTGATAATATATAATAATCGTTAAGTAATAGTTTCTTCATTTCTGGGTCTGTGATAATTATTAAGTCTTTCATGACATTTATCATTATATTCGTATTCTTAATATTTCACTCAATTTTTTCTTCATATTATTCAAATTATTTTGTCGACGGCCGTCATTTAATTTTAATAATTCTCCCTTGGAGATATATAAAACTTTTAATTTTAATGGACCAGTGACTTTCTGCACGTCCTTCCACAGCAATCTGGCAAATGTTGTGGACTGGCTTTCAGTGCTATCGTTTGGTTTCACCATTAATATACAATTCTTCTTAGGTATTTTCGCCAATACCTTACTTGGGCCCATAATAATATCGTGCTCATTTTTAACTTCTCAATCTCTTCTTTGAAACTATCTACTATTTTTAGTTCTATTAATTTTAAACCTGTTGGTGGTGGTTGTAGAAATTCTTCTATAATTTGCTTTTTGGTTTTTCCTTTGTTTTCTGCTTCCTTTGCTTCTGCGCTATTTGTTTTTGATCTGGTTATGACTAAAAAATTTAAATCCTCTGACGATATTTTCATTCTGCTTAATGCATCTGCAGTACAATTTTCTTTACCTGGGGAATATTCTACATAGAAATTATACTCCTCTAGCAACAATCTAAATTTGGTAAGTCTCGATTATGGTTCTTTCAATGAGAATAAGTAAACTAATGCTTTTAAAATGAGATTAGTTTACTTATGAGAATAAGTAAACTAAGTATTTTAAAACGTCTTCCGAAAAAATATGCTCTACTATAGTATCGAATAGCCCATAGCATGGCTAATAGTTTTTTTTCGATAGTGCTATAATTTTACTCCGCACTATTTAAAGTTTTACTCGCGAATGCAATCGGTATATCATCGTTATTTGAAAGCAAAACCTGATGCATCCGTTCGTAAAATGAATTCTTCGTCAAAATTCGGAAATTGTAAAATTGTTGGACTGATTAAAATCTCTCTTATCATATTAAATGCTGTTATACAGTCAGATGTGAAATTAAATTTAACGTCCTTTTTAAGCAATTTATTTAGTGGTATACAGATTGATGCAAAATTCGGAATGAATTTTCTGTAATTGTTTACAAATAGTCTAACCTCATCCGCGTTTGTAGGTTGTGGGAAATTTTTCATTGCTTCTGAATTCGAAAGATCAGTCAAAATTCCGTTTTCTAAAGTAATGTGCCCCCAGTATAGCACTTCTTTCCTTAAAAAATTGCATTGACCAGGATGAATCTTTAAATTTACCTCCATTAACCGGCGAAAACTTCTATCGAGTTCTTATTGTGCGATTCTAAACCATTCCCGAAAATTATTAGATCGTTCGTTCAAATATACGAAGCATCTGGAATAAGTTAAACCAGACATCGTTATGGACATCATCATTGAAAAAACGCTTTGAGAAATTTTTAGTCCCATTGGTAGTCTTGTCAATTGGTAGTGTCCATTCTCAGTTGAAAACGTAATTCATGGTCTACTTTTTTCATCTAGTTCCATATGATAATAACCTTGACTTAAATCTATTCAAGAGAAGTATTTTGCACCTCCTACCATGCCATAAATATCTGTAATATTTGGTAGTGGGAATTTATAATCCTCTATTACATCATTAACTTTACGGTAGTCTATAACCATTCTGAACTTTTGCAGTCCAGTAACAGGATCCTTCTTTTTCGGTACTATTAAAATAGGTGAATTCCATGCTGATACGGAGGGATCTGCAATTTTTTGATCAATCATTTTCTGTATTTCATCCTGTAGTGGCTGTTTCTGTGAATGTGGAATCCTATAAGGTTTTGTGTATGTAGGTGCTACTTCCATTTTCAATTCGGTTTTGCTGACGCAGTGTTTGTTACTGTTAATTCATCTCCATCCAGATGAAAAATATCGTTGAATTTTGTGCAGATTTGTTGTACGCATTCCTTTTCCTCACGATTCAGTGTGTCATAATTAATTTCTTTTATTAATTTGTCAACCCGTTTTGTCGAGGTTTCTTTCGATTCTGTATAATTTAATATATAGTGGTTGTTCAGACTATATGATTCTGGTTCAACCCAGTTTAATTTTACGTTACTATCTCTTGTATTTAAAATTTTTATTGGTATTTTAGCATTTATGGATTTGGATATTGATGGAATATACGTGTGTGCTTCAGTTTTGTGTCTATCCAATAAGTAGCTTCACATCGTTATGCTGTTGTAACTGTATTAAAATTCTCTTTACTTATTATCGGCAAAACTATTTGTTTATTACTATTTGTGATTTATATTAATATCAAGAATAGATTTTTCCAAATTTATTTTGACTTGATAATCAGTTAAGAAATTTGCTCCCAAAATACCATCTACCGGTGCGGGAAAATCATTTTGAACAATATGGAAATTATAATCAACATTTATTGATAGAAAATTTAATTTATTACTACAAGTGCCAAAAGTTTTGAGATGTCCTGCAATCCCATGAATAGTCGTAACGTTATTTTTATTTATATCATTGTCATTTAAAATATGCTGTTTAATGGTGTAGATAGATGCGCCCGTATCTATTAAAAATGTTCATTTGAAATATTTGCTGTAAGGATTACTTCATCGCCTAATTTGTGTAATCCCCTCCCGATGGGTTGGCTTCCCCCTCATGTTATTATTCTTATAATTCGTATTGTTGTTATTATTATTAGTTCTATTATTATTATTATAATAATTTCTATATGAATTGCTGTTATTATTATATCTAGTATTATTATTATTATACGATTATTATTGTTATTATTATTATAATTATTATTGTTATTATAATTATTATTGTTACTTCGATTGTTATAATTATTTTATCCTCCTGTGGGATTGCGTTTCGATTGTTATTATTATTATTATCGAAAGCGGACGTTGCTTGTCTGTGCATAGTGTTAATTAATGAATATAAATTGTATTATATAGTATATTTTTGGATAAATTAAGTAATTATGGTTATAAATAGTTGTAACTAATATTTAATACAACAAAAAGTTGCTATAATAAATAAATAAAAATTAGTTATATTAACATATGTGCAATTTGCTTTAAAGTAATAAAGTTTTTTTTTTTTTTGTAAAAATCACAAACAATTAGTGATAAAAATAAAAAAAAAATATAAATACAATACAATATTAAATAACATCGCTCTTCTATTTCGTATTTAAGTCCAAAATGGAAAAAAATGCGAAAACATAAGAATAGACCCAATAAATTAAAATATGTGCAACCCATAAAAATAGTGCGAACAAATAATCTAATTGATTCGAAAAAACATCCAGAGATGGATGTTGAAACAGAATCAACTGATATTGGTACCAACAATTCCGAAACTAATGATAATGAAAACTGGAAAGTCATCCCTATAAGAAGGAGAATACACACTGAGAAAGATGATCCAAAAAGGAAAAGAACAACTACACCAGCTAAGGAAAATCCTAATAAATTTAATATTCTAGGTAATTTAATGGCTGATACACAATAAAGTAATTTCGATAAATCTAAAACTGTAAAGCCTAAGTAAACTGGTTTATTTAGATGTATAATATCTCTATTTAACTGAATAGCAGCCAAATTTTCTGTAAAATAAGAACAACTATTAAAGGTAGGTTTTGCTATTAAAACTCTTCCACCTAAATGTCTTCCCTTACTCTCCCATGCAGTGACAATTTTTATATTTTTACGTTTAAAAACATCCTCTATTGATTTACCAAAGAGACTATTATTTATGTCTTTGAAAAACATTTTCTGAAATTCATTTTTGGCCTCTGAAAGATATTTTGTATCAATGAAATTTTTCATAAACGCTTTTTGTTTAAACTGTATACCCTTATGATTTTTTTTCAATTGTAGACCATTACGTAAACATTGTTTTAATTTTCTATAGTGTATAACAGTGATGGGGGGACTTTTTATTGATTACAAAATTTTTATTTGTGTGCGGGCCTTAAAAATTTAGTTCGCTTAGATAAAACAATGATAGCTTACAGTGTATAATTTCTATTATTAAGGATGAGACATTAATTAAATTTAAGTTAATTTTTTTTAATTGATTAAATAGATTGTACACCTAAAATATGTATTTTTTATAAAATGAAAAACAGAAATTAATACATTTTCCTGATGGCAAGTATAGAACCTGAAAATAATACAAATAAATTTTAATTTTGTTTAAAATTTATTTTTATTTGGTTACGGTTGGACAAATTACAGATTTCTGCATATCGTTAGGAGTTCGATATATAAATCGAAATGATAGAAGAAAAAAAGATGATAATGCTTAAGGAGCTGTAATATAGCAAAAACACCAAATTTAATATGTTTGAACAAAAATAAATCACGAAATCGTATTATGTATGTTCATAATTAAATATAAAAAAATTGTAATGAATAACTTTTTTAATTTTTTTAATTATTAACTATTCTGCATCAGAGCGTAGGCCAAATTGATAACTGTCGTGGGCCATAGTTCCCCCATCACTGGTGTATAATATAATTTTTCTTATAATGCAAGTCTAATATTAATTTTTTATTTGTACAATTCGGTGTTAATTTATTTTCAGCACAAAAAGGTAAATCATTATGTTTGTCATGTGAATTATATGGATAATCTAAATCAACTTTGAGAATATAACCTAATTCAGCATCGTCTTCAATGTTTTCAATTGTACTTTTAATACTGTCAGGATGTTCAATCCATTTAAAATCTTTGTAAGGTAAACACTCTTTTAACGCATACGCATTATTACAATCGTAATACATCAAAAATATATTTGGCTTATCAGGGTTATATTCGTCTTTCATATATTTATTATTGGCAACTGTATTTCGTTGACTTATACCCCCTCTAATACCTTCTGTTATAAAGTTATACATATCTAAATCTGTTAATAATTCTAATTCAATTTTGGTAAATTTAAGCATAGCCTGCCAAGCTAGACCAGGAGTTGTCTTCCTAAAGTTTTCATAAACGTCCGTCAATATCAAAACATAATATAAATTTAAATAATCCTCTAAAGTAAGGCAATTAAATGTTTGCCAAACGTTTACCTATATAAATGCGTTTGTTGAGAGAAATATATATATCCTTGTTAATTGGTATAACATTAATTGGTCCTGGTATTTCATTTAATTCTTTAAAAAAAAGAGGACAATCATATTTTGAACAATTATGAAAAAATATTGGCAAAAAATTACAATCCTTATAATTTAAATTACAATTTGAATGTGCTGGACCGCGATATTTGCCAGTAAAATGACAGTGATCTCGAACTCTGATGTCTGAGAAAAAATCTAATTTGAAGCACGCGAACAATTAATAATAACAGTTCAACTTAACCTAATTTAATATTTTGACATTTATGTGTTATATAATGTTTTCCAAATTTATATTTTATAATTTTTATAAGAATTTCCAAGTATGATGTTGTCCAGTTCGGAATGGAATTATATTTCCAGAACTAAAATGGAAACAATTATATGTTACAGAATTTTAATTTATTATTTTTGATTTTTGAAAGGATCAGTTAGTAGGAGGGGCTAGAAGAGTTCTGGATACACTTCCAGCAAACCCCAAGTTTTGGTGTTTGGTATTGGTATAAGCATGTTTGAAGTTGTAATAATGTGCTAATAAATTTGGTGTGTGTCAGTCGGTCTGTCGTTTTGTCAGTCTGTCGGTTTGTCGTTTTGTCGGTCTGTCGCTTTGTGTGTGTGTGTGTGTGTGTGTGTGTGTGATTCGGGTTTGTTCGGGTTCATGTCACGTGGTGTATATGTTCGGGTTTGTTCGCGTGTGATTGGGTCTGTTCGCGTGTCGGTCTGTCGTTTTGTGTGTCTGTCGATTTGTCAGTCTGTCGGTCTGTCGTTTTGTCTGTCTGTCGGTCGGTCTGTCGATTTGTCGGTCTGTCGATTTGTCTTTTTGTCGATTTGTCTTTTTGTCGATCTGTCATTTTGTCTGTCTGTCGGTCTGTCGTTTTGTATGTCTGTCGATTTGTCAGTCTGTCGGTCTGTCGTTTTGTGGATCTGTCGTTTTGTCTGTCTGTCTGTCCGTCTGTCGATTTGTCAGTCTGTCGGTCTGTCGTTTTGTGGATCTGTCGTTTTGTCTGTCTGTCGTTTTGTCTGTCTGTCTGTCCGTCTGTCGATTTGTCAGTCTGTCGGTCTGTTGTTTTGTCTGTCTGTCGGCGTTTTGTCGGTCTGTTGTTTTGTCAGTCTGTCGGTTTTTAGTTTTGTTGGTCTGTCGGTATGTCAGTCTGTCTGTTTGCATATGTATAATTTTGTGTGTGTTTGTTTGATTAAGTAAAAGTGTGAACAAACCCTCAAATTTGTTAAACCTCTGAGTTTTTTAGGTTTGTTTTGATAAGAATATTTTTAATATATACATATGTATGGTTGTTGTTGTAAAGAATTTTTGGTGTGGTTTTTAAAATTTTTTTTTTTGCGTGGACATATAGAGTATATGCATATAAATATTTTACGGTCACTATTTTTTGTATAGAAACCTATTGAGATTCATATACATATATGTTTAAAAAATTTGTGTTAACCATTGAGAAATATGGGGATATTTTTTGTTATATAAGGCATGTTAATTTTTATTAAATTCATTCGTTCATTTGGAAAGAAGAAATGGGTGTACGGTATATTGTTGAAATTAATTGTAATGAGGATTACAACCTTCATAAAAAGCGAGTGGAAAGAATTTGTAAAAGCTGCTCAAAAAATAATAATGATGTTGATGAAGATATAATAGTATCAAGATCAAGTCTCCATTATTATAATGAAGAAGAATTCATCATCTTCATTAAAAATGATCTAGAATCAAGATGTGTATATTGTCGGATGACTCTCTACAGCTTTGAAGTAAGAGGGTGAAATACCATCAGGAAGCGAAGAGATGTTGAACCACTCAACATGAATTGGATAGCTAGATATTTGAAAATAAATATAAATTTCTTATTTTTATTTATAAATTTTTTAAAAATAAAAAAAAAAAATCTTAATATGTTTTTTAATTTAATATTTTTTTATTCAAATTATAAAAGTTAAATTTATGTATTTAAATCTTCTTCTTCTTCTTCGTAGTCAGATGGTTCCATTTCATCATCATCATCATCATCATTGTTATCTGTTAGCTGAACGAATTCTAATTTGAAGGTTTTTTGACAAGCTCCACGATTTTTCAGCCCATATTTTCCTTTTTTTATCCTCTCAATATGTTTTTCTGGAATAGAATTATACCTCATGGGCATAAAAACTTTAAATTTAGGGAAGCTTGCCAAGATCCGCTCTCCATATTTCGTGGATATTTTTTTTAAATCTATAATTTTATAGATTTTATCCTTGATCATATCTCCTACTTTTTTAGTTTCGATACTTTTATATTTATAGATGTGATTTAGTTGATCCACAAAGTTTTCTGCCATTTTTATTGTATGTTTGAAGTATACTTGATGAGAAGTGTAAGAAATAATTAAAGTGTTCTTGCTTTTATACTTAAAATTAAAGCGTACACATAGAAATGAGGAAAATTTTAATAAACAAAGAATTTTGTGGCTTTAAATGTATTCCTTTTTATATAGATAAGGATATGGTTTTATTTCGTACTTAGAAAATTGATCTCACGGAAAAATTATTGACTTGTTTAGACATGTTTTAAATGTAAACAAATAAGCCCTTGATTAAATAAACCAATTTTTAATAAACGAAAATAATTTTTTGGTTTTAAATGCATCCTTCTTATATCGATATGACAATTTTTTCTCACTGACACAATTAATGATCTCTTTAGACAATTCTTAAACGTAAACAAAAAGGCTTTTGATTAAATAAGCAAAATTTTAATAAACGAAAATAATTTTGTAAATGCATCCTTCTTATATTATGTAGATATGAATATGGTTTTATTTCTTACTTAGAAAATTAATCATTTTTATATAGAATAGAATTGTTTGAATTAGTAATCCTACAATTATTTCACAATTTTTATAATATAAATAGAACTAGTAAACAATTTCAGTGTATCAGTCTTCCTTAAACTTTCTATGTAGAATTAGGTTTAGATTTTATTAAACTATAAAAATAAAATAATTAATTAAATATATTATAAAATAAAGAAATTCTTTAAAGTTTCTATAAGATGACTAAAAATTGTAATAATAGTGAAGAACCAGATGTGAAAAAAATTAAGTATGAAGATGAACTATTTAAAAATATTATCAATATGAATAATTTATCTCGTAAAGATAGTGTTAATAGAATTAGCGAAATTGATAATTATGTGAAAGAATTATTAATTTTAATAAAAGAATCTAAACAAGTCGGGACTAAAAAACATATTGAATATAAAATTGAACGGTTACAGTGCGTAAAAACATTAATACAGAAAAAATTTCCACTTATTATTGGTGGTGGTGGTGGTGATCACAGTAGTATTAGTAGTAGTAGTAATTCAAGAGGTCAGTGGGAAGTTATAGAAAGTGCTTTTACAAATCGAATAAGCACAGCAATTATTATAAATCTCAATCACAAGGACCCCATTGAGTTTTTAACAGATTCGAATAATACATTTGTAAACAATTTAAAAATCTATATAGAAAAATCGAATCAAAAATGTTTAAAAGTCAATGCAACATTATGTGCTGAATTTTTAAATAAATCTTCAGAAGAAATTATAAAAGAAGATAAATTTTTATCTACCTCAAACCAGATAATTGAACTATACGAAGATCACAAGGAGTGGTTTGGAAAAAAGATTCAAGAAGTTATACTGAGGGAACTTAGCGAATTTCAAGAAAGGGATAGTGGTTGGACTCTTTCATCAGTGAATTATTTATCAATAAATATGAATGATTGTGATAGATTGATAGGTTCTTCATATATTGATCTTCCACCTTCAATTAAAAATAAAAAAGCATGTATTAATGTAAAAAACCATGATGAAGCTTGTTTTGCTTGGTCAATTGTATCAGCTTTATACCCAGCAACAAGTAACACTCATATAATATCTTCGTACCCAGATTATTCAACTGTTTTAAATACAACTGGAATAAATTTTCCTATATGCATAAATCAAATTACAAAATTTGAAAACAATAATAACATATCTATAAATGTGTACATATTAAAAAGAGTATCTGCAAATAATTTTAAAGTACTTCCATTGAGATTAACAAAATCAAAATGTATCAAACATGTAAATTTGTTAATGATTCAAGAGTACTATGATATTGAAAAATACTCCAATGATAATAATGAAAGGAATGATGATGTTGATGATGATGATGATGATTATATTGATTGTGATGAGAATATTGAATTAAAATATCATTACTGTTGGATAAAGAATTTATCTAGACTAATTTCAAAACAATTATCGAAACGAAATGGTAAAATATATTTATGTGATCGTTGTTTACATTATTTTAAATCAGAAGAGAAACTTAATAGTCACATTAAAAATTGTGAAAAACAAAATTTTTGCAGTATTAAAATACCCAGTAAAACAGAAATATGTTTTGAAAAGTATAACAACAAAGAGAAGGTACCTTTTATTATATATGCTGATTTAGAGTCAATTTTAAAACCTATTTGTGTAAGACAAACTGAACACTCAAAACTTTACCAAAAACATGAAGTTTACAGCATTGGATATTATTTCAAATGTTCGTATGATGATTCTAAATCGTATTATAAATCATATCGAGGGGAGGAACCAGCAAAATGGTTTGCCCAACAATTAAATGAAATTGCTGATAATCTTTTTCTTGTTCATGTTAATATTAAGCCAATGAACGCGTTAACAACTCTCGAATTACAATATTTTAAAGATGCTCGAGTATGTCATATATGCAATAAAATTTTTGGTGCAAACGACCGGCGTGTTAAAGATCATTGTCACCTGACTGGTAAATACAGAGGTCTTGCACATTCAGTATGTAATCAAAAATATACAATCACAAAGGACATACCAGTGGTGTTTCACAATTTATCAGACTATGATTCTCATTTTATTATTAAAGATATTGCATTAGAATTTCCAGGAAAAATATATTTGCTCCCAACAAATAAAGATAAATACATATCATTTGTTAAATCGATTGATGAAAGCGAGATAAAATTTAAATTTATTGATTCATTTCGCTTCATGTCTGCTTCACTAGATAAACTTTCATCATATCTCCCATTACATGAAAAGTTAATAACACGAAAGGAGTGGTTAAGCTTAAGTTATGAAAAATTTAATTTAATAACAAAAAAAGGATTTTTTCCATATGATTTTTTAGATTCACTAAATAAATTAAATGTAAATAACTTCCCATCCAAAAATGATTTTTATAATTGCTTAAATGATTGTAATATATCAGATGATGATTACAATCATGCGCAAAACGTTTGGACAAGTTTCAATGTTAAAAATTTAGGTGAATACTCAGACATATACATGAAAACTGATATTTTATTGTTAGCAGATGTTTTTGAATCGTTTCGAAATAATTGTCTAACTACGTATGGTTTAGATCCAGCACATTACTATACAACACCAGGTTTTACATGGGATTGTATGTTGAAATACACGGGTGTTACCTTGAAACTTTTAACTGATATCGATATGTTGTTATTTATTGAAAGAGGTATACGAGGCGGTTTAAGTCAATGTTCGAATCGTTATAGTCAAGCCAACAATAAATACATGCCTACATATAATGCTGACGAGGAAAGCAAATATTTAATGTATTACGATGTAAATAATTTATATGGATGGGCTATGTCTGAATATTTACCAATTAACGATTTTAAATGGTTAACCGACAATGAAATATCATGCTATGATGTTGAACAAGTAAGCAATACTTCTTCAATAGGATACATATTAGAAGTAGATTTAGATTATCCTCTAGAATTGCATGATATTCACAACGATTTACCTTTCTGCGCACAACATTTAGCACCACCAGACAGTAAAACAGAGAAATTATTAACAACTTTAAATTCAAAAAGAAAATACATAATACATTATAGAAATTTGAAGCAGGTTTTGCAACATGGACTTAAGCTAATTAAGATACATAAGATTTTGAAATTCAAGCAATCACCATGGTTGAAAAGTTATATTGATTTAAATACAAATATGAGAACTAAAGCTAAGAATGATTTTGAAAAAAATTTATATAAATTAATGATAAACGCCATATTTGGCAAAACGATGGAAAATGTTAGAAAATATAGAACAGTGAAATTGTTAACAAAATGGAATGGACGATATGGAGCAAAATCATTTATAGCTAAACCAACTTTTCATAGCTCGAGAATTTTTGATGAAAATCTGATAGCCATTGAATTAAAAAAAACTGAAATATATATGAATAAACCAATTTATATTGGATTTAGTATTTTAGATATATCTAAGATATGCGTTTATGATTTTCATTATAATTATATGATTGAAAAGTTTGGGTCTGATTGCAAAATGATGTATACAGACACAGACTCATTAATATATGAAATAAAATGTGATGATATATATAAGATTATAAAATCAGATATTCATAAATTTGATACGAGTGATTATCCATCAAATAATGAATATGGAATAGAATTGCTCAACAAAAAAAAACCTGGTCTGATGAAAGATGAGAATAATGGTAAAATAATGACTGAATTCGTTGGACTTCGATCAAAGATGTATGCAATTAGAGTTAATGGAGAGGATGTATTCAAGAAAGCAAAAGGTGTTAAAACTGCTGTTGTTAAAAAATCGATAACTTTTCAAGATTATTTAGACTGTTTGGTTTTAAAAAAAGTAACAAATTGTAATCAAAATAATATAATATCACGTAATCATATAGTTTACTCATTGCAACAAAATAAAATTGCTTTAAATCCGAATGATGACAAAAGAAAATTACTACCTGATTCATATGATACAAGATCTTGGGGTCATTATAAAATAACTGATTAATAAATATTCTTAAATAAAATAAATACTTTATTCTTTTATTTATTTTTATTGAGTTGGAATTAAAATTTTATAAAATATATAAGTATGTATTTTATTATATTTAGATGTTATGATGATGATGATGATGAATATTTTGATATCATATCTTACAAAAAATAAAATTGGTTATTTCAAAACTAAAAACTATTGCAATATTTGTTTACATTATTTTATTAATATTCACAATATTTTCGTTATACAAAATTAATTTTGTTTATTCATTTACGATTTTTTTTAAAAATTCTTTATAAAGATAAACATTTTGTAATGCACAACATCCTCCAGCACATCCTGTGTGTGTAAGACATGATGACGATGATGATGATGTGTTAGTAGAATACTGATTCATTAAAACTTTTAGATTGGGACAACCATAATCTTCTAAATCATGTATACAATAGTTGTCCATATATCCAATTAAATCATTAATCCAAGAAATTTTTTGAGCGCCTTTAAGATATATATTCTTGTTTGATAAATTGGTTTCCATATATTTAATTACATCAATCAATTTGCTTGTACCAGTATTCCAATGTATTCCGTGATGATTGTGATATAGCCAAGAATTTTGAATTTGTTGATCAAGAGGTAGTTTATGAAATGCAAACGATTTTTCAATAATATAATGTTTGCATTCAAATGGTGGTACATTGCTTAGTATTGCAATTTCCTTTAAAATGAATTTTTTATTTTTACCAAGAAAACCTTGTAAATCAACTATTACACTCATTATGTTAATTTTTTAACTTCACTCGTCAGTGGATTGTATTCAACTATTCTATCATGAATTAATAAGCAAAAAGCTGTTGTTTTTTTGGGAATATTTACAGAAGATTTAAGCTCGATTCTTACATCAACAGGCCCTGTTTTAATCAATTCATTTTGATGTGAACAATCTATCACAATAATTGATCCAAGTGAAAGAAATCCTTGATTACCAAGTAATGGTTGACTAACTTTATTATAATAAGATTGTTGAAATTTAGCATACATATCATACAGGATTGCATATTGACCTTTGTTAAAATCTATGTTTAAATTATCATATGGAAAAACTTCAGAATTCAAAAACACCTTGAAATCGGTAATGTTGCAATGATCAAAATAGCTATTATCTTTACTCAAATGGTTTTGTCTATCTGTTTGCAATGCGAAAATAACATAACGTGGTTTTTCGATTTGACTTGTAGTTTTCACAGTCCATACATGACTTGTAGTCTGAGGTAAAATTGGGTATTCATACATATCCCAACTACGAAAGCTCATTTTTATTGGTATACCTCTGTCAATAAACTTCAATAATGATAACTTTGAGCTGTCTGATACAAGTATGTGTGGAACCTTCCATTGCACTTTGAATATTTCAAGTTTAACTTTTTCATATGTGCTTATAATTGCATTATTATCATCTCTAACTCTAGTAATAATAAGTTCATGTTTAGCATTAACCAATATCTTTTTATAATCTTCAGCAAATCCTAATAAAAGTTTTAATGGCACACAAAAGTTAAAATGTTCTTTATGTAACAAACTACTGCTTGCAGTATTCCATCCAGAATTGAATGCCATTTTACTTTCATCTTCATTAAAGGAAATATAGTTTTTCAATGTTGATGTGCATCCAAGTTTTCGAGTTCTATCAATTTCAACACCATTTATTTCATAACGAATCTCATCAAATAGGTATGCAGCTACGTTATTATCTAAGTGAGCAGTTTTTGAAACCAAACCGGCCTCATCTAAAAGTGTTCCTTCAATATACAAGAAACTTTCACTTGGTAAAATATTCAGATTTTGATGTTGAATTAATATTTGAATGACATCATTGTTTTTAAAAGATTGTTGAAATGGTGAATAAGTATGATATTCAATTTTTGAAATACTTTCATCATAGTTAATGTTTTGAGAAATATCTAATATTTCATTCATTTTTTTAAATTTAATCCAATAGACTTTAAGAAATTCTTATTAGCTGTTGTCAAGATTTTTTTAAGCTGTCCACCTTTTTTAGGTCTTAACCTGTTCACTACTTTTGATGAATTGATGTTTATTTCACTTTTTTTCGGATATTTATTGATATTATAGAGAAGCATCTCAAGGTTTTAAATGCAGTCGAATAGTTATTGTTTCGTCTCTAAAATTTATCAGGTTATTGTCTTGGTCAACAAGCCTTAGTGTGATTGAACTTATTCGATTGGTATTCACTGGTAAATAGATTACATTTCTAGGAATTTCATTTATTTTATAGCCTGGACTAACTTCTGGGCAAAATTCGTGTAATGTATGTACTTGCTTATTATTCATATATGACCCATGTATGATATTGCACTGAACATGTATAGTGTTAACATTTGATATATTTACAGGTAAATCTGATGAATGCCATTCATTAGAGGTCAATTTTCGTTTACTGAAACCAAGTAGCTTTCCCACCGAACTTGAAGTATCAAAATAAATATCCTTAGTACACAATATTTCACATTTCATCGTATTATTGTTGGCAATCAGTTGAATATCTTCTGCCCCATCATATAATAAATCAAGAGCATTTTGTAAATATGAAGCTATATCATCAATTTCATATGAGCCTATAGGTATTGCAATTATATTGTCATCTATTTGTAAAATATTGTTATGAATATCAATATTGGGTATGGAATTATAAGCAACTAATTCAACAAGTCCGCAAACATAGTCATCATTTAATTCTAAAGGTGGAAAATAATCTGTAGTTAATACAGATTTATTACCCGTAAATGTCAATGTGAATGACATTATTAACAAAGAAACAATGAGCTTATTTATTTTAAACATTTCTTTTTATTCATTTTCAAAAACTTAAATAATTATTATTATAACAACTGATTTAAGAAAGCTAGACATAAATGACCACATATTATTGTATTATAATTTTGATATGAGTTGTAGTTATACTGCAAATTATAACCTAAATATTTAATTATTTCAATAGGTGGTTGCAAGTTTCCAAAGCTATCAAAATATGTTACAACATTTTTATTTTTATTGTATGCTACCCAATGAGTACCAGAACCCGATGAATTATCCAAATTAACAATACCACTCTCTTTATTTAGGGCTTTTACGGGTAAACTATTTCGCATAAATACCCCTCGAAAATGTGGTATAAATTTTGCATACTTATGTAAATCAATTTCACTTAATGGCCTCCTGGGTAGGATTTCTATTAGTTTTTTGGCTGTGGATTTAAATACAACCCTAAACCTGTTTTATAAGGTTTGAGATATAAGCCTTTACCCATAGAAATACTTTCCATTGTTTGATTATGACGTTTATTCTCAATTAATTCTTGTTTTGCATTCTTGACATCGTTTATTGCTTTAACTATACCAGTAACACCACCAGACAATGCTCCAACAGCTGATAATCCTGCAAAAAGAGGTACTAGAAATGGTATGACTCCACCAGTTTTAGGTACTGAAATAATTCTAGGTGATACAGCTTTTTTGCGTTTAATCACATTTTTCGCTACATGAAGTGCCAATTTTATAGCATCATCATTGTTACTGGGTTTTTGTAATTTTATAACATCTTTAGCATCTTTTACGGCTTTTTGAAATAACTTTACGGTTGTTTTAAGTTTTTTATTAAATTTCCTATGTCTTTTTATGCCCATTCCTAATTTAATTTTAGCTTTCATAGCGTTTGTTACTAATAAAGCGTTCGCTCGTTCTAAGAAATTAGAATCTTTAGCAATTACACGTTTCCAAGCTTTTTCTGCTAAAACTTTGTCAGCAATGTGTCGATCTTCAGTATTTTTAAATTTCGTATATTCTATATCGTGCTCTTTACAAGCTGTATCTAATGGGTTTATTCCAGGATCACCTCTGTCTAATCTTTTTTGTAATTTCGTACCAGGTCCACAATATTGATAACCGCCTGGTAAATGTAATTCAACTGGCAACTTATTTATAATTTTATTCAGAATACCTTCTCCTTTAAAAGCTTTCTCATGACTGTCATAAATTTTATTATAATCAATCATTATGAAGCAATCAATTTATTATGACTGATAAATTTTTCATTTTATCATTGCAATATATAAATTTAAGAGTGTTGAAAATTTACCAGTAGTCAAGATGAAATTCATCAAACAACACTTTACTTTACCCGTAAATAATTTAGATATCAAAATCAAAGGAAACGGTTGTAAACAAAAAAAGCATGGCGAATTACTACCAAATAGTATACGATGTTTAATAGTGGGTCCATCTAATTGTGGAAAAACAAATGTTATATTAAGCTTATTAGAACAACCCAATGGATTAAAGTTTGAAAATATTTACGTATATTCTAAATCTCTACACCAACCAAAATATGAGTTCCTTAATCAAGTTATGACAACTATACCAGAACTGGGGTACTACACTTATTCTAACAATAGTGATATTATTCCACTTGAAGAAGCAAAATCACATTCTATATTTATTTTCGATGATGTAGCATGTGATAAACAGAATAATATTCGAAAGTATTTTTGTATGGGTCGTCACAATAATATTGATAGCTTTTACTTATGTCAATCTTATACACATATACCAAAACATCTTATTCGCGATAATGCAAACTTTTTAATAATTTTCAAGCAGGATGATATGAATCTAAGACATATTTATACAGATCATGTTAGCAATGATATGACATTCGCACAATTTCATGAAATGTGTCTTAACTGTTGGAATGAAAAATATGGTTTTTTAGTTATAGATAGGGATAGTGAAAAGCAAGATGGTGGTTATCGTAGAGGGTTTGATGAATTCTGTTATATAGATTAATAATAACAGATATAAACAGAACACTTCAATAGCTCAACCAATCAACAGGTCAACAGCTAAACAGCTTAATAGCTTAACCGGTCAACAGATTAACAACTCAATAGCTTAACAGATCAATAACTCAACCGATTAACAGCTTAACTAATTACTTAAATATAATACACATTTTCAAATATGAACGAGAAAATTATGAAAGATATTAT
This sequence comes from Rhamphomyia laevipes, assembly GCA_963920725.1. Lineage (NCBI taxonomy): Eukaryota > Metazoa > Arthropoda > Insecta > Diptera > Empididae > Rhamphomyia > Rhamphomyia laevipes. The sequence goes on from OY987255.1 coordinate 65,053,638, forward strand.
TAAGACTAGTAAAGCGGTAAAAAATAAATATCGATCTTTAAAATCTGGTCAGATGGAAGCAGAACATGTCTTAGAAGAACATTTTAAACCAATTACATTACCACTCAAAAATGTTACAAAAGCATTAGAGCAAAAATCAATTTATCCTGAAATAAAACAAGAAAAATCATTTGGTGTAATTAAAAAAGAAAAGAAAAGAAGATTTTATGATGATATTTCTAGTATAAGACAATCGAACAAAACTGATTCTGATGATGACAGTGTAGGTGAATCAAATACTTTATATCAAACATCTACCCCTAAAAAATTTTCATCAAAACTTTTATTAACCCCAACACCTATAAAACATATAATTGAGAAACCTATATCAAAATATTACAAAATATTTGAATCTACGTCTTCTATACCAACAAATTTTGATACAACTTTTGGTCCATATTTCGATCAAAGTTCTGCTGAATGGAAAATTGGTAATAAACAAATACAAGTAAAACAAAATGAAATAATTATTGATGAAAGTTCATATATTAGTTCAATTGGATTGCAAGAGTTAATATTTATGAAAAATCCAGATCCAACTAAATATACTGATGAAGATTTAAACATATATAAAAAAATATTAACAGAAACCAATGCACATAGGCGTGAATATGATTCAAATCAACAAATCCGAGGAAATAGAAGTAATAAATATAATTTAATAATTAAAAAATTATTTCCACATCAGTATAATACTCGAAAGCCATCATCATCATCAATAGCATCAGGCAAGGGCCTTATGATGAAAGTTTCTAAAAGAAAGCTTGATTATGTTTACTGGGACGATCCAAATGAGCTAGTTGATAGATTGCAGTTGTTAGTAGGTTCTCAAAAGGCTGGTCATAATAATCATAATAACGAAATTATTTGTATTTTGGAGGAGCTGAGAGAGGCTAATATTATACAATAAAAGGAAATATTTTAAAGAAATCACATCATTTGCAAATATGCCTATAGATAAGTTTGGTCGTACCGGCCATCCAGTCAGAAAACCTTTACGAGGACTAATGGGACCTATTGGACCAACAGGACCTATTGGACCGACAGGACCTATTGGACCGACAGGATCTATTGGACCAACAGGATCTATTGGTCCAACAGGACCTTATGGAATAGGATTTATTTTAGATGAGAAAAATGATTATGACATTCAATATAAACGAATTGTTAATGTTCATCAACCTGTTCAGAAAAATGATGTTGCAACAAAAGGCTATACTGATGATTTAATTGAGAAAAAGGTTAAGCTTGTACTGGATGTTTTACAAAAAGAACAAAAAGCTTTGTTGAAAAAATATGAAACATTTGAAACTTTTGTATTTAATCATATAAAAACAATATCAGATGCAAAAAAAGTTGATAAAACCAATACAATTGTTACTAAACCTTTTAAAGTTAATACTGATCCAAAGTTTGAGTGAATGCGAAATATATATGTTTCTATATATAAATAAAAACTAATATTATAATAAACATTTTACATTGAAATGAGTAAGAAGGATGTTGTCTATGAATTACATAGACCAGTTCGAAAAAACTTTCGCAGACGACGTGTTATTATTAAAGGTTTTGATGATCTTTGGCAAGCTGATTTAGTTGAAATGGGTGCATATGCGAAATCTAATAAAAATCATCGATATCTTTTAACAGTAATTGATACATTTTCTAAATTTGGCTGGGCAATTCCAATTAAAAACAAAACCGGTAAAGAAGTAACTAAAGCAATGGATACAATTTTCAAAGTCGGAAGAAAACCAAAAAATCTTCAAACAGATGATGGAACCGAATTCTTTAATAAAATATTTCAAGATTTAATACAAAAATATCACATAAATCACTATTCTACATACAGTTCCTTAAAAGCATCAATAGTTGAACGTTTTAATAGAACTTTAAAGAATATGATGTGGAAAAACTTCAGTCTTAATGGGTCATATAAATGGATTCATATATTAAAACAATTAATTAATGAATATAATCATAAAAAACATCGCACAATAAAAATGCGACCATATGATGTTACAAAACAAAATTCTAAATATTTACTCTCAACTGTGTATTCACATATAAAACAATTTACCGACGGCAAATATAAAATTGGTGATAATGTGCGCATAAGTAAATACAAACATCTCTTTGAAAAAGGTTACACACCAAATTGGACAACAGAAATTTTTAAAATACGGAAAATTCAAAATACAAATCCTATAACATACTTACTTGAAGATTATCAAGGTCAACCTGTTCAAGGAGGATTCTATGAACTAGAACTAAATAAAGTAAAACATAATAATATGTATCTGATTGAGAAAATTTTAAAAACGAATAAAGATAAAGTATTTGTAAAATGGCTTGGTTTTTCAAGTCAACATAACTCATGGATAAATAAAACTGAAATTCTAAAATAAAAACAAAAAAAATCTTTTATTCAATAAAATTTACAATTTCAAGTAATAGTAATTGCAAACGTTTCTTTCATGGAATTAACATCAATTATATATCTAGATCTTCTGACTCATACTCATAATCATGTTGATGTTGCTTCACTTGGTGTTGTTGTTATTTTTTTTTGTGGAATTAAATCTAAATCCATTAATTATATGAATTAATAATATTGATTATTTCACAATACCTAATTCTCATCATTATACAGTCACATTTCAATGGATCTTTATTGCACATACAATTACTACAATTAATATCAAAGTGTGGGAATCTCAATATGAAATCAAATATTAATTGTTTATAAGAATTTTCAATTAAATTATAATTAGTTTCTAAGAAGTTCTTTATTTCCAACATATTTAACAACATGATTTCATAAATTAGAATAACTTTAATTATTATTTCGATAATCTCGCATATAATCTCATAAGTTTAAGACAATAATCTACACTATTAGAAGCCAACAAACAAATTGGTTGGTGGTGATCATGAATTGAGTATTCCGTCTCATCATTCACTAATCTTATCAATATCTTGTAATAATTTTCAAAATGTTCTCTATGCTCGTCAATTAAAAAATCTTTATTTTCGTTTAAATAATTTGTTATTATTATTAATTGTTTATTAAAATTAATTTTAGATAATGTTTCTACATCAATATCAAATTCACTAATCGTTTTAAGATCCTCCCACGTCATCCTACAGAGTTATACTAAATTGGGTATATAATTTTAAATTCATAAGAATAGTTTTTATTAAAAAAATAAAAATCATAAAATATTCAACCATAGCCCAGCGGTAAAAATCTATGCTAAAAAATTAAAAAAAGGTAAAAAAAAATTTCCATTTTCTACTGCAGACAAAATATCTATGATTATTACATATATTTTCACATCAAAACATTTTTTCATGACCTATATTTTCACTGTAACTCTATTAATTTGTTATTGTTAATTTATATGGATTTAGTTAGATATTTATAGTAAGTCCTTAATTTCATAATTTGACATTGTCTTAAATATTCAATGACAAAAATTTTGTTTATTTAATTAAAATCTTATTTGTTTACGTTTAACTCAATAGATAACACAAATTTTTCAAACTTATATATGAATCTGATTAGGTTTCTCTCTTAGTATATACAAAAAATAATGATACTCTATATGTCCACGCAAAAAAAAAAATTTTAAAAACCACACCAAAAATTCTTTACAACAACAACCATACATATGTATATATTAAAAATATTCTTATCAAAACAAACCTAAAAAACTCAGAGGTTTAACAAATTTGAGGGTTTGTTCACACTTTTACTTAATCAAACAAACACACACAAAATTATACATATGCAAACAGACAGACTGACATACCGACAGACCAACAAAACTAAAAACCGACAGACTGACAAAACAACAGACCGACAAAACGCCGACAGACAGACAAAACAACAGACCGACAGACTGACAAATCGACAGACGGACAGACAGACAGACAAAACGACAGATCCACAAAACGACAGACCGACAGACTGACAAATCGACAGACGGACAGACAGACAGACAAAACGACAGATCCACAAAACGACAGACCGACAGACTGACAAATCGACAGACATACAAAACGACAGACCGACAGACAGACAAAATGACAGATCGACAAAAAGACAAATCGACAAAAAGACAAATCGACAGACCGACAAATCGACAGACCGACCGACAGACAGACAAAACGACAGACCGACAGACTGACAAATCGACAGACACACAAAACGACAGACCGACACGCGAACAGACCCAATCACACGCGAACAAACCCGAACATATACACCACGTGACATGAACCCGAACAAACCCGAATCACACACACACACACACACACACACACACACACGCACACAAAGCGACAGACCGACAAAACGACAAACCGACAGACTGACAAAACGACAGACCGACTGACACACACCAAATTTATTAGCACATTATTACAACTTCAAACATGCTTATACCAATACCAAACACCAAAACTTGGGGTTTGCTGGAAGTGTATCCAGAACTCTCCTAGCCCCTCCTACTTCAGTTCTTTTGTAGACACTCAATGAACAAGTTGTTTGTCTTTTGTGGCTCTTAAGAATTTGATCTTTAAAAAAAACAGAAATATTTTAATTGGACGATTTTGTCATGGCCGTTAACATATTTTTTTCATTTTTTTGAAAAAAATTGGACAAGTTTTATCCGGCCGTTAACATATTTTTTTCATTTTTTTTTTTAATAATTACTTGGTAATTTTTTTTGTAGACACTCAATGAACAACTTGTTGGTCTTTTGTGGCTCTTAAGAATTTGATCTTTAAAAAAAACAGAAATATTTTAATTGGACGATTTTGTCATGGCCGTTAACATATTTTTTTCATTTTTTTGAAAAAAATTGGACAAGTTTTATCCGGCCGTTAACATATTTTTTTCATTTTTTTTTTAATAATTACTTGGTAATTTTTTTTATGTAAATATCATGAACATTTGAATTTTTTTGTTTGATTAAAATAAATTTAAGTAAAAAATAAAACTGTAAATGAATAAATAGAAAACAGTAAAAATAAAATTAATTTTGAATATTTTTTAAAAAAACAAGAATGTTTTATCATTTTTTTTATATATAAACTTAAATAAAAAGAACCAAATAAATATAACAAGCCTTTTCATTGGCGCCCAACGTGGGGCTTTATAAGTGAATATATGTATATAGAAAAAAACATTTAGAAATAAAAAACAATAAACATTTTAAAATATAAGGATTTTTTAAAGAAAAATAGCAATCATTAGTGAAAATATTCAACCATTACATATTCTTCGGAATAGATCAATTTTGGCAAATGATAAAAGCAAGATGGCGACATTTAGTGCAGAACAGTTTGCAACATTAATAGAAACAATTGCTAATAGCAATAATGCTGAAAAGTCGACGTTCGCTAACTGTACAGTACGATACAATGGTAAACGTGACCATATAAAATTAGAAGAGTTTATAACTGCTATTAGTGTGTTTAAAGATATTGAGAAAATATCTGATGCAGATGTAATTAGAGGATTACCACTATTGCTTGAAGATTTTGCAGCTTCATGGTGGCAAGGAGTTAAAGCGGAAGCAACAACATTTGCACAAGCCCTTCAACTATTGCGTAGTGCTTTTTCACCTGCCAAACCAGCATGGCGAATATATTCAGAAATTTTTAGTAAAAAACAATTGAAAAATGAACCGTATGATATTTTTATTTAAAAAAAAAAGGAATCTACTATCACAAATACCTGATAGAATTGATGAAAAAATACAAATTGATTTAGTGTATGGACTTTAAAGTATAAATATTCGTGAAAAAGTTAGCAGAGATGATGTCGGTACTTTTCAAAAGTTGTTAGAAGAAGCACGAAGAATTGAGCTATTAATATCTGAAAATGAAGAGAAGAAAGTAATTCCAACAAATTAACAAAAAAAATGATAAACGTTGCAACTTTTGTCGAAAAAAAGGACATAGTATTGAAACATGTTACAAAAAAATAAATAAAGATGCTAAACAAAATTCAGTACCAGTTTCAATACCTATAGTACGCGAAACACTTCATTGTTGGGGATGCAAGAAGCCAGGATTTACTAAATCAAATTGTCCACAATGTAATAATAATAAAGCTCGTTCTCCAACAGTTTTAGATTTTAATGTATTGAACACTTTAAATATTGGGAGAGATGTTCCAACCGTTCAAGTATAAATTTGTGGATTTATTGGTGAAGCATATATGGATACTGCTGCTCGAACTAGCGTAGCGAGTTCAAGTTTGTTTAAAAATTTGAAGTCAAAAGGTTATAAGTTCCAAGAAGTAAATGCTGATGTCACCCTTGCAGATGGTATTTGTAAAAAATCAAAGGTTTATACTACAATTGTGGATATAATTATTGGTAATCGTTTAAAACCAATTCGATTTATTTCTTTTCCGGAAGCAACAAATAACCGAACTTTAATCGGAGTAGATTTTCTGGAACAAGCTGTAATTGTTATGAATTTGAGACAAAGGACCTGGAATTTTGCTGACCAGCCATCAAAAATATTTGATTTCAAACTTTCACAAGCAGTTCGTATAAACGCTACAAAAATAATATCTGATGAAGATGACATAGTTCCTAATGATAATAAAGAAAATATGGGAAATATTACTCCAGCAAATAAAATAATAAAAAGTAGTCAATCTATTATATCTCCAGGTCAGGAAGTTTTAACAGAAGTGTCATCTTTTGTTGCCTTTACAATCAACCCAGATTGTAAAGGCAACATTACTCCAATTCATAGTACTCCAGAACGAATAGAAAATGACTATTCACCAATTGCAATTCAAGGTATTTTTGGTGATTCGGTTCCTGAAAATATGGATTGGTTTATTTTGAAATTCTTGCTGCTGAAGTATTTATAAGAGAAGATGAAGCTACTGTAATTAATCCCACAGAACGACAGCAACTAAATGATCTGTTGTTAGAAAAGAAACTTGTGTTTGAAAAAAATGAAAATCCATCACCATACGCCATTCATAAAATTAAAACCACAACAGAAGAAGCAATTGCCACTACACCATATAGGTTGTCTCCAATTAAAAAATTGCAACTTAAAAATGAGCTACAGAAAATGTTAAGTGATGGCCTTATAACAGAATGTGATTCTGGATGGGCTGCTCCAGTGGTAATGGTGCCTAAAAAAGATAGAACTATAAGAATCTGTATAGATTATAGACAATTGAACGCAATTACAATCCCGAACAGGTATCCATTACCTAGGATAGATGACCTCATTCACGCTGCCAAAAGTGGATAAAAATTATCAAGACAAAACTGGTTTCATTACTCCATTTGGGATGTATAAATTAAAGAGGATGCCGTTTGGTCTCCGAAGTGCTCCAGCAACGTTTCAACGGTTGATAGATCGGTTTAGAAATACTCTGCCTGATATTTTCATATCACTTACGTAGAGTGTTCCAACAACTTTTAAAATATGGTCTGCGTGCTCAGAGGCAAAAATGTAAATTCTGTTGCAACAGTGTTAAATATCTTGGACATATTAGTACTGATGGTATCCAGGTAGACCCCGAAAAGACAGCAGCAATTCAGGAGAGATCTGCACCGAAAACTGTGAAGCAAGTTCTTTCTTTTCTGCAAACCTGTTCTTGGTATAGGAAATTTATACCGGATTTTGCGAAAATATCTAGGCCACTTAGCAATCTAACTAAGAAAAATGAAGTTTGGAAATGAACTGATGAACAGCAGAATTCGTTTATAGAATTAAAAAGGCGTTTAACAACAGCTCTTATCTTACAGCAAGTTAAAGAAAATGAACCTTTTATTATCAAGACGGATGCTAGCAATTATGCTGTTGGCGCAGTTCTCCTCCAGGAGGAGGGAGAACATGAACACCCACTAGTTATTAAGTGAAGCAGAGAAAAATTATTCTACCACTGAACGAGAAGCATTGGCTATTATTGTATGGGCTGTTAACAAATTTCGTGGCTACATTGAAGGACTGACAGATCATCAACCAATAAAATGGTTGATGACTTTAAAATCTCCAACTGGTAGACTTTCCAGATGGGCATTATTACTACAGCCTTTCAATATTAAAATTGGATACACTGTCTAGACCTCCATACATATTGAACAATGGTGTATTATTTCGCTACTCACCAGATGCTGATACTGAAGAAGGTCACCTAGTAATACCAGAAAGGGGCGAGTTGCGGCGACCTCCACGTATGCATGACAAGTCAATCATGCTGGTTCGTCCTGGGCAATGCGTTTCTACGTAGCCAACAGTCGCAACACCTTCCCAAACCCCCTCCCATCCCTCCTAGTACTTCCTTTCCAATACTCATTTTCCTATCCAAACCTAATGTCAAGGTGGTGTGAGCACTGTGCCGAGGACTGAAAGGCTGGGGGTTAAAGCAGCCGCTAGCGAGCTCCCTCCGATGCCCAGGCAAGGTCGGTTGTACTAAGTGCCTTATCCTGGTAAGTCGGCTCTGCCAAGATGGACCTTTCTTCCGGACATACTCGTGGGAACAACAATGAACAACAATTTAACAACAAATACAACAATCAACAACAACAATCAACAACAACATATTGGATCATCTTCTGAAGATGATCTGCTCCTCTCCAGTCAGGAGACGATAAAAGACGGCACTAGTACCAGCCATAGTACTCCTAGTGTTGCAACAAAAGCAAGTACCAGTCATAGTACCATAAACGCCAAACCTGGATTCAGCGGTAGTACCAGCCATAGTACGCCAAAGTATCCAAACAGATCTAGTACCAGACAGAGTACTACTAAAGTAAAAAAGAAAACCTCTGTGAGAAGCTCCGGTTCCCTTCTGAAGAGACGGCTCCTGAAAGCCAAGTTTATTTTGGGCAAGATCGCTCATAACGAGGCTTAAGGCAAGGTCATAGAAAGGGACAAGGCGGACAAAGAGAAGTACACTGAGTTAGTGCGCCAGCTTGAGTCGCATAACTCAGATAAAGTAGGCATGAACAATAAGAGAGACAGGTCTCAAGAAGAGTCCTGCGGTGTTATGCCGAAAACAAAGGTCGCCAGAACAGATACCATCAACAAAACTAAGCCTACAACGCGGAAGTTTAGTGATATTGCCAAGGATCACTTACGACTTGCCGTAGTAAATGAAAAATCCAGCAACCGGCAAGTCACAGCCGATTTGTGGGCACAGCTCGAAGTGAAGCTATCTGAACTCGTGATGGATTTCATCCTAGAGAGCCAGGGGGGCCTCTGCCGTGTTTCGACTCATCCGAGGTGGTCAGGGGCTACCGGGTAATTAAATGCGAGGATCAGTTCTCGATGGATTTCCTTAGGGATAGTGTCGCTAAGATTAGTGACGCTTGGGATGAAGCCAAGATTGGCCTCATCCCGGCTAAGGAAATCCCTAGGAGACCTAGAGCCCGCATTTGGTTACCTAGGATGGAGATCGAAGGGGAGAAGCTCCTTGCGTGTTTGAAGGTGCACAATCCGGGGGTTCCGATGGATAACTGGGCTGTGTTAAAGAAGGAAGCGGATATGTCAGACCAGCCGAAGAATAGCATATCGTTCCTTCTTCTAATCGACGAAAAAAGTCTTCAGCCACTTGAAAAGCTCGAATACAAGCTAAGATTCGGAATACGCCTGGCAAAGCTGAAAATATTCCAGTCAGGAAGTCCCGAGGTTGACGACCTGGATGAAGCCAGCGACCTGCTCGAGGAGATGTCTCTAGCCAGTGAGGCAGGGGCAGTAGAAAATTAAACAACATGAAGATGGTTCAGGTTAACCTCAAGCACTCCCGGTGTGCGTCGGATAACCTGATGGTCCTCCTAAGTGAGGAAGACCTAGACATCGCCTTAGTACAAGAACCCTGGATCAACACCTCCAGAATTAGAGGTCTTAAATCCAGAGATTATAACCTGTTCTACAAGACCGTAGACACAGATCAAGGTAAGCCAAGAACGTGTATTTTAGTTAAAAAACACATTAATGCACATCTTTGTCCCAATTATAGCTATGAAGATCTAACAGTGGTGAAAGTGGAGGGTTCGGACGGTAAAGATATATACATCAGCTCAGTGTATATGGCCCATGACGAACCAGCCCCACCACCGAAATTCCAGCAGTTGGTCCATGCCAAAGGAAGCAGACTGCTTGTTGGATGCGACGCCAATGCTCGGCACACCCTGTGGGGCAGCTCGGAAACTAACGAAAGAGGTGAGTCACTATTTGATTTTATTCTAAATACTAACCTACTAATATGCAATAGGGGTAATACCCCTACATTCACTTTTCCTAGCTCAGAAAGATTCTCGGGCTGAAAAGATGTTATAGACATTACATGCATTGGTAATGATGAAAACCTAAAAGTAGAAAATTGGAGAGTATCCGAGAGAAGATCCTTCTCGGATCACAGCTGGATACTCTTCAAAGTTAACCTTCTGTTCGGTAAGCCAAAACCTTATAGAAATCCTAAAAGCACTGACTGGTCGAAATTCAGAGCAGTGCTGAAGCAAAAGCTACCAGCCATAGGTAGCCCCGCAACCGATATAGAAACAATCCATGAGTTAGAAGTTGAGGCGGACAAGTTCACTAAGGCCATGAGGGTCTCATTTGAAGTGTCATGTCCTATAAAACGCAGCAAGAAAACATTCCCTGTGTGGTGGAATGAAAACCTTACCAACCTGAGGAGGGTGACTAGGGAAACATACAATGTGTGTTGCAAACAGAACAAAAAAGCCATCAGGTCAGGGATGGCAAGAGTACCAGGGATGGCAAGAGTACTGTGAATCCATTGAAAGCACTAGAGACTCTGCCAGACTAAGCAGAATCTTATCTAAAGAGCACTCCAACCCGTCTTTCCTAAAGACAACAGAGGGGACTTGGACGGAGTCGACCTCAGAAACATTAAATCTACTGGTGAATACTCATTTCCCCGGAAACACGGAGGTTGCTGGTAGGATGACCCAGACGGGTGATCATGATAACCGGAACCAACTGAATTCGGGTGAATGGGCTAGGTCACTCATCACTGAAAAGAAAATTGCCTGGGCGATTGACAATTTCCTTCCATACAAATCTGCTGGTTTGGATGGAATTTTTCCGAAGATGTTACAGGAAGCTAAGGAACTAGCTATCCCTGTGATAATGAAGTTATTCAAAGGTAGCCTTACACTCGGACATATTCCGCAGCCGTGGAGACGGGTGAAGGTTGTCTTTATACCAAAAGCTGGTAAGAGAGGACACGAAATGGCCAAAGATTTCAGGCCTATAAGTCTATCATCTTTCATGTAAAAGACCTTGGAGCGCATACTCGAGGTTGATCTTAGGAAAACTTTGGAGAGAACTCCACTGTGCAAATATCAACATGCCTACTGTAAAGGTAAGTCAACGGAGACTGCACTGAGCGAGGTAGTGCGAACTGTTGAGCAATCTATACAATATAAAGAATTCTCCTTAGCCACCTTTTTGGACATAGAAGGTGCCTTTAACAACATCCATGTATCAGCCATCCTAGAATCGCTGGCCGAATTAGGTGTCGAAGTAACAATTAGCCGGTGGATAGGTAGCATGCTCTTGACCAGGAAAATCCAGGTGGATCTTGGCGATAATCAGATTACCAGACATGTAAGTAGAGGAACCCCACAAGGCGGAGTGCTGTCTCCCCTACTGTGGTTACTGGTAATGAACAAAATTTTGAATAAACTCCAGCAGGAAGGAATTATAGCGGTCGCATATGCAGACGATTTAGTCATTTTGGTTTCTGGGAAGTATCTCAACATAATCAGTGAGATTATGGAAAGGGCTTTGGGCATGGTTAACAAATGGGCCAAAGATTGTGGCCTATGCGCTAACCCTGCTAAAACAGAACTGATGCTTTTTACAACCAAAACAAAGATACCAACGTTCATCCGTGCAAGACTGGACGGTGTAACGCTTGATCTGTCATCTAAAGTAAAATACTTGGGCGTAGTACTCGACCCGAAACTGAACTGGAGACTTAATAGTGAAGAAAGAGCCAGGAAGGCCTGCATAGCTCTATATTCCTGTAAAAAGATGCTTGGAAAGAAGTGGGGATTAAAGCCGAGCATGGCTTTGTGGATGTACACTGCCATAGTACGTCCCATCCTCACATATGGATCAGTTGTGTGGTGGCCAGCTGTGGGGAAGGAATACATTCGTACCATGCTAGGTAGAGTCCAGAGGAGTGCATGTATTAGCGTCACGGGTGCGTTAAGATCTACGCCGAGGGATGCTTTGGATACAATTCTCTATCTTCTCCCATTGGACCTACACATCAAACAGATAGCCACTTGCAGTGCAGTCAGACTCAAAGAAAATGGGTAGTGGCTGGAAAAACCCTATGGACACAGCAATATCCTTAGTACTGTCACCAGGACACTGGTACCCAAATCCACAGACTACACCATCCCCAAGTTGGAGATTGACAAGAATTTCAAAGTTATGATACCAACAAGAAAGAATTGGAAGGATGGAAACCCCTTAAGTGGAATGGACACTGTACTATTCACCGATGGTTCAAAGATGGACTGTGGTGTTGGTGCTGGTGTTTATTCGGAAACTTTAGGTTTAACTCAATCATATAGACTCCCAGACAGATCTAGCGTCTTTCAAGCCGAAATGCAAGCAATCTGGAAAGCATGCGAAATAGTGAGGAATGACACATCCCCTAAACGCAACGTGGCAATAGTTACGGACAGCCAAGCTGCTATCTTGGCTCTTGACTCAGCCATAATATCATCAAAGCTAGTACAGAAATGCTCGAATGAGCTCGCACATATTGGTAGCCAGTACAATGTCACCCTGCTATGGGCCATAGGAACATCCCAGGGAATGAATGTGCTGATGAATTAGCTAGGAGAGGCTCCGATTCAGATGCATCACTTGCTGAGCAAGTTGAGCTCCCCTTAAATACCGTAAAAAGAGACATCCACTTACACTTCCTATCCTTAGCCAATCTAAGATGGAAGAACCTAGCAACGTGTAGAACAGCCAGGAAAACATGGCCGTCCTACGAAAAAAGAAAAACGGACTACCTCCTAAAGCTGCCCCGCAAAGATATAGCTAGAACCACAGCTGTATACACGGGGCACTGGCCGATTGGCGAACATGCGGCCAGACTGGGCATCCCATTCAATCAATCATGCCGAAGCTGCAGTATACCGCAGGAAAAAGAAACTGTAGTGCATTTCATCTGCAAATGCCCTGCGCTGGCCAGAGCCAGACACAACTCTTTCGGCAGCCCATACCACACAGAACTCAACAACATAGCCACGAAGCAACCCAAAGATATGGTACGCTTCTTGAACAACACGAGATGGATCTAAACCGTCTCTTCCCATCGCGCAACTTAACCTGGTCTCATGAGTATGAGTGGTAGCAAAACGGTGCAAACGCGCTAATTGGGGTCGCCGGGCGTGCAGCCAGTTGTGACTCGCCACTTTAACCAACCAACCAACCAATACCAGAAAATGAAAGACAAGCAATTATCAAACATTAATATGATGATCCAATTTCAGGACATTATGGAACAGATCGCATAATCGCCAGGATAGTAAATCGATATTTTTGGCCTGGAATGAGGATGTGAAGAAGTGTATCGAATGCCAGAGGTATAAAGCAAGTAATATGAAACCAGCTGGACTACAACAATCAATAATTAGTAAGCAACGCTTTGAGGTTGTCGCCGTGGATCTATTTGGACCACTACCTTTGACAGAAAATGGGTTTCAATGGATTCTTATAGTCGAAGATTTAGCAAGTCGGTGGACAGAAATTTTTCCACTTAAAGAGGCAACAGCAGAAAACTGTGCAGTCACCCTGCTTAACGAAATATTTTTGAGATTTGGTTTACCACGTCGTTTAATTAGTGATAATGGAACTCAGTTTATATCTGCCATTATGCAATGTCTAACTTATTGCCTTGGAATACAACAAAAATTTACTCCGGTATATCATCCTGAAGCCAACCCCGTTGAACGGAAAAATAGAGATTTAAAAACTCAATTAGCAATATTAGTTGGAAACGAGCATAGAAATTGGTGTAATCATCTACCGTCAATAAGGTTTGCAATGAATTCCGCGAAATGTCAAAGTAAAGGTTACTCGGCAGCTTATTTAACTTTTGGAAGAGATTTGAGAATACCTGATGATATCAATCATGACCTGAAAGCTATTGTTCAATCTGAAAACTTCATCGCACAAATTACACCGCATCTTCAGAAGCTTGTAAATACGCTCGAAAAAGCTAAAGAAACGACTGAAGCAACACAAGACCGCAACAAAACATATACTGATAAACATAGACGGGAACAGCCAGATTATACAATAGGGAGTCAAGTATTAGTCACAACTCATGTTCTGAGTAAAGCATCAAAAGGGTATAACATCAAAATTTGTTCCCAAAAGAGATGGTCCTTATGTAATAATAAAGAAAAAAGGTTCATCTAGTTATGAGATAGCAAATAAATATGATTTAGACACACCATTAGGTACATACCATGCTTCGTCACTTACACCTTACCTTTGATCGCAAATCAATTCTCCAAAACCTATACAAGAAATCAAGACAAGAGGAAGACCGAAAAATGCAACACCAGAAGTTCCTGTCGCATCATCGTGGCGATGTCTGCGCCAGAGGGGGAGAATGAAGCGCGCGAACATTTAATAATAACAATTCAACTTAACCTAATTTAATATTTTGACATTTATGTGTTATATAATGTTTTCCAAATTTATATTTTATAATTTTTATAAGAATTTCCAAGTATGATGTTGTCCAGTTCGGAATGGAATTATATTTCCAGAACTAAAATGGAAACAATTATATGTTACAGAATTTTAATTTATTATTTTTGATTTTTGAAAGGATTAGTTCTTTTGTAGACACTCAATGAACAACTTTTTGGTCTTTTGTGGCTCTTAAGAATTTGATCTTTAAAAAAAAACAAAAATATTTTAAATGGACGATTTTATCTTGGCCGTTTTATGGACAAGTTTTATCCGGCCGTTAACATATTTTTTTCATTTTTTTTTTTTAATAATTACTTGGTAATTTTTTTTTATGTAAATATCATGAACATTTGAATTTTTTTTGTTTGATTAAAATAAATTTAAGTAAAAAATAAAACTGTAAATGAATAAATAGTAAAACAGTATATATAAACTTAAATAAAAAGAACCAAATAAATATAACAAGCCTTTTCATTGGCGCCCAACGTGGGGCTTTATAAGTGAATATATGTATATAGAAAAAAACATTTAGAAATAAAAAACAATAAACATTTTAAAATATAAGGATTTTTTAAAGAAAAATAGCAATCATTAGTGAAAACATTCAACCATTACATATTCTTCGGAATAGATCAATTTTGGCAAATGATAAAAGCAAGATGGCGACATTTAGTGCAGAACAGTTTGCAACATTAATAGAAACAATTGCTAATAGCAATAATGCTGAAAAGTCGACGTTCGCTAACTGTACAGTACGATACAATGGTAAACGTGACCGTATAAAATTAGAAGAGTTTATAACTGCTATTGTGTGTTTAAAGATATTGAGAAAATATCTGATGCAGATACAATTAGAGGATTACCACTATTGCTTGAAGATTTTGCAGCTTCATGGTGGCAAGGAGTTAAAGCGGCAGCAACAACATTTGCACAAGCCCTTCAACTATTGCGTAGTGCTTTTTCACCTGCCAAACCAGCATGGCGAATATATTCAGAAATTTTTAGTGAAAAATGAACCGACTGATATTTTTATTTAAAAAAAAACGGAATCTACTATCACAAATACCTGATAGAATTGATGAAAAAATACAAATTGATTTAGTGTATGGACTTTTAAGTATAAATATTCGTGAAAAAGTTGTTAGAAGAAGCACGAAGAATTGAGCTATTAGTATCTGAAAATGAAGAGAAGAAAGTAATTCCAACAAATTAACAAAAAAATGATAAACGTTGTAACTTTTGTCGAAAACAAGGACATAGTATTGAAACATGTTACAAAAAATAAATAAAGATGCTAAACAAAATTCAGTACCAGTTTCAATACCTATTGTACGCGAAACACTTCATTGTTGGGGATGCAAGAAGCCAGGATTTACACAAATCAAATTGTCCACAATGTAATAATAATAAAGCTCGTTCTCCAACAGTTTTAGATTTTAATGTATTGAACACTTTAAATATTGGGAGAGATGTTCCAACCGTTCAAGTATAAATTTGTGGATTTATTGGTGAAGCATATATGGATACTGCTGCTCGAACTAGCGTAGCGAGTTCAAGTTTGTTTAAAAATTTGAAGTCAAAAGGTTATAAGTTCCAAGAAGTAAATGCTGATGTCACCCTTGCAGATGGTATTTGTAAAAAGTCAAAGGTTTATACTACAATTGTGGATATAATTATTGGTAATCGTTTAAAACCAATTCGATTTATTTCTTTTCCGGAAGCAACAAATAACCGAACTTTAATCGGAGTAGATTTTCTGGAACAAGCTGTAATTGTTATGAATTTGGGACAAAGGACCTGGAATTTTGCTGACCAGCCATCAAAAATATTTGATTTCAAACTTTCACAAGCAGTTCGTATAAACGCTACAAAAATAATATCTGATGAAGATGACATAGTTCCTAATGATAATAAAGAAAATATGGGAAATATTACTCCAGCAAATAAAATAATAAAAAGTAGTCAATCTATTATATCTCCAGCTCAGGAAGTTTTAACAGAAGTGTCATCTTTTATAAAATGGGTTGATTGTAAAGGCAACATTACTCCAATTCATAGTACTCAAGAACGAATAGAAAATGACTATTCACCAATTGCAATTCAAGGTATTTTTGGTGATTCGGTTCCTGAAAATATGGATTGGTATGATGATAATTATTTTGAAATTCTTGCTGCTGAAGTATTTATAAGAGAAGATGAAGCTACTGTAATAAATCCCACAGAAGGACAGCAACTAAATGATCTGTTGTTAGAAAAGAAACTTGTGTTTGAAAAAAATGAAAATCTATCACCATACGCCATTCATAAAATTAAAACCACAACAGAAGAAGCAATTGCCACTACACCATATAGGTTGTCTCCAATTAAAAAATTGCAACTTAAAAGTGAGCTACAGAAAATGTTAAGTGATGGCATTATAACAGAATGTGATTCTGGATGGGCTGCTCCAGTGGTAATGGTGCCTAAAAAAGATAGAACTATAAGAATCTGTATAGATTATAGACGATTGAACGCAATTACAATCCCGGACAGGTATCCATTACCTAGGATAGATGACCTCATTCACGCTGCCAAAAGTGGATAAAAATGATCAAGACAAAACTGGTTTCATTACTCCATTTGGGATGTATAAATTCAAGAGAATGCCGTTTGGTCTCCGAAGTGCTCCAGCAACGTTTCAACGGTTGATAGATCGGTTTAGAAATACTCTGCCTGATATTTTCATATTAGCTTATCTTGATGACATCATCATTTGTTCAGAGACTTTTGATAAACATATAGATCATTTACGTAGAGTGTTCCAACAACTTTTAAAATATGGTCTGCGTGCTCAGAGGCAAAAATGTAAGTTCTGTTGCAACAGTGTTAAATATCTTGGACATATTATTAGCACTGATGGTATCCAGGTAGACCCCGAAAAGACAGCAGCAATTCAGGAGAGTTCTGCACCGAAAACTGTGAAGCAAGTTCTTTCTTTTCTGCAAACCTGTTCTTGGTATAGGAGATTTATACCGGATTTTGCGAAAATATCTAGGCCACTTAGCAATCTAACTAAGAAAAATGAAGTTTGGAAATGAACTGATGAACAGCAGAATTCGTTTATAGAATTAAAAAGGCGTTTAACAACAGCTCTTATCTTACAGCAAGTTAAAGAAAATGAACCTTTTATTATCAAGACGGATGCTAACAATTATGCTGTTGGCGTAGTTCTCCTCCAGGGGGAGGGAGAACATGAACACCCACTAGTTATTAAGTGAAGCAGAGAAAAAATATTCTACCACTGAACGAGAAGCATTGGCTATTGTATGGGCTGTTAACAAATTTCGTGGCTACATTGAAGGACTGACAGATCATCAACCATTAAAATGGTTGATGACTTTAAAATCTCCAACTGGTAGACTTGCCAGATCGGCATTATTACTACAGCCTTTCAATATTAAAATTGGATATACTCCAGGGAGAACGAATGCAGTTGCAGATACACTATCTAGACCTCCATGTCCAGAGAAACTAAATTGTGAAACTTCATGCCAGATCTGCAATACTCAAGTCGATTTTGCTTCAAAAGGGGCTCGACAAATTCGAGAAGAATAGCTAGGAGATCCTGAATTAAAAAATATCATACAATCATTTGAAAATGATGATGAAAATATATTACGTTGGACTTCAAGAGGATACCTATTGAACGATGGTGTATTATTTCGCTACTCACCAGACAGAAATTTTTCCACTTAAAGAGGAACAGCAGAAAACTGTGCAGTCACCCTGCTTAACGAAATATTTTTGAGATTTGGTTTACCACGTCGTTTAATTAGTGATAATGGAACTCAGTTTATATCTGCCATTATGCAATGTCTAACTTATTGCCTTGAAATACAAACAAGTTTTACTCCAGTATATCATCCTGAAGCCCACCCCGTTGAACGGAAAAATAGAGATTTAAAAACTCAATTAGCAATATTAGCTGGAAACGAGCATAGAAATTGGTGTAATCATCTACCGTCAATAAGGTTTGCAATGAATTCCGCGAAATGTCAAAGTACAGGTTACTCGGCAGCTTATTTAACTTTTGGAAGAGATTTGAGAACACCTGATGATATCAATCATGTCCTGAAAGCTATAGTTCAATCTGAAAACTTCATCGCACAAATTACACCGCATCTTCAGAAGCTTGTAAATACGCTCGAAAAAGCTAAAGAAACGACTGAAGCAACACAATACCGCAACAAAACATATACTGATAAACATAGACGGGCACAGCCAGATTATACAATAGGGAGTCAAGTATTAGTCACAACTCATGTATAACATCAAAATTTGTTCCCAAAAGAGATGGTCCTTATGTAATCATGAAGAAAAAGGTGCATCTAGTTGTGAGATAACTGAAGATGATTTAGACACACCATTAGGTACATACCATGCTTCGTCACTTACACTTTACCTTTGATCGCAAATCAAGTTCCTGTCGCATCATCGTGGCGATGTCTGCGCCAGATGGGGAGAATGAAGCACGCGAACAATTAATAATAACAATTCAACTTAACCTAATTTAATATTTTGACATTTATGTGTTATATAATGTTTTCCAAATTTATATTTTATAATTTTTATAAGAATTTCCAAGTATGATGTTGTCCAGTTCGGAATGGAATTATATTTCCAGAACTAAAATGGAAACAATTATATGTTACAGAATTTTAATTTATTATTTTTGATTTTTGAAAGGATCAGTTCTTTTGTAGACACTCAATGAACAACTTGTTGGTCTTTTGTGGCTCTTAAGAATTTGATCTTAAAAAAAACAGAAATATTTTAATTGGACGATTTTATCTTGGCCGTTTTATGGACAAGTTTTATCCGGCCGTTAACATATTTTTTTCATTTTTTTTTTTTAATAATTACTTGGTAATTTTTTTTTATGTAAATATCATGAACATTTGATTTTTTTTTTGTTTGATTAAAATAAATTTAAGTAAAAAATAAAACTGTAAATGAATAAATAGAAAACAGTAAAAATAAAATTAATTTTGAATATTTTTTAAAAAAACAAGAATGTGTTAGTTTTTTTTTATATTTTTTTTTATATATAAACTTAAATAAAAAGAACCAAATAAATATAACAAGCCTTTTCAAATTGACTTTTACAAATGTGACAAATGCGACTAGTACATTGTCACACATTTTCGTCATATGTTAAAGGATCCATTGGTTTAGGATTTAAAAAGTATTTTAAATACAATTCTTTGCATTCATTTGCTAAAGATAGAATACAAATTTTAGCACAATTTTCACCTGTAAACACAAAATATTTATTTAAACTAGTATCAAATGAACAACATATATAATAGGCAAATGCAACTGGGCAAATGCAACTTGAATATTAGTAGTTCACGATTGATTTTGACTTGGGATACAAGTGTCATATGTTTGCAACATTGATTCCGAATCTGCATATATAACAAATAGAGTAGTTGCTTGTAATTTAATATTTTTAAACTTTAAAAATTTATCATCATTTTCAGGCATTTTAACAACAATTTTATTACAGTAAGGAATATGTTGATTCAGTTTTTCATCAGATTGAAAATGTTGCAAACAAACCGAACAAATATGTATTGCGCCATGAAATTTAGTTATCTGCGAACGCATAAGTCTTGATATATTTTTTATTAAAACATAGTGACAAATTTCGTTTTCTTGTAATTAAAGTAAATTAATATGATAGTTTTTGTTTTTATGAGCAGTGTGTTGGAAAGGTCCAACAATTTGTAATTTTTGTTTTATTATCTCAAAACCATAAACATTACAACTTATTTCGGGATTTAAATTTTCAAATTTAATAATGTCTTTAATTTTACGTGGGAATTCTTACCCTGTAAATTTTACTGTTATATTTTCTAAATTAATTTCAATATCTTCTATTTTGGATATTTTATTAGAATTTATTCTTTCAGTATTAACCTTTTGTGGTTGTAAAGCCGCAGTTATACACCATTTAAAACAATAAATATCATTATTTTTAATATTTATACACGCTCTCTTCAATTCTATTATTTTTGGTAACTTTATATAAGTTGAACCTCTTATTGGACAGAGTCCCTCTTTTCGTGATTTAACGTGCACACCTAAGCCGAAGGCTTCTATTACACGTCCCCATGGGAGCGGCTCCATTCATGGCAGGAGTGACCCGTTAGAACAACAAGTTGTTCCAACTACCAGTCTATTTCCCCCGTACAAGCGGTGGAAACCTTACTGGTGGAAACCTTACAGACCTCCGAACAGATAGTGCTGTTCAACCCCGGAGTGACATAAATGTCCCCCTAGGCGCGATATGCCTATAACCACAGCCACCACAATGTACAATTCGGATCAACGACCACCCAGAATCTTTTTCATGAAATTCATCTGCTTTAGATGCCATAAGACTATTTATCTTTTTTAAGGAGTCTTGTATATCTTGTTCATTTTCAACTAAAATCATTTGTGAATTAAAAAAAATTATATCTATTTCTAAATCTCCGTCTTTTATTATTTTTTGAGGTTTTACATATTCTGCGTATAAATCTAAATTATATTTAAAAGCATTATATTTATTTAATCAAGATAATAATAATTCAAAAACCTTATTTTTAATTATTTCTAAAAAGTAACTTATATCTAAGTTTTCTTCTTGTGTATTTTCTATAGAATATGATATAATTCTATTTTTAAAACAAGATTTTAAGTATTTTATATTATCATTTAAAATTACCATAGCATTTCTTTTGTGTAAATTTGTTTTTAAATGTGAAGACCATTTTGATTCATCTACATTTTCTTTGCAATCTGTACAAAACTTTATATTTGACTTAATTTTGGACGTCGTTGCCTCCGTGTTTGTTGATGCATCCGCGTCTTTGAAATGATAATTATTACATGACAGCTCAAATTTGATTTTGATAAAAAGTTTTTACCACACCTTTCACACAAAAATAGTTTATTAGTTTTTAATTTTACATTTTTCTTTTCTTTTTTACAATTTATTTAAATGCTTTTCAAAATTTTCAGATTTATAAAATCGAAGACCACAATTTTCACATAAAAACATTGTAAATTTTACTTTTAAATTTTTATATTCTTATTTTATCACGAATTGTTCTAGTTCTGGTACGAAATTATTTAAATATTTATTTTCTCTAAATAGAGTTAAAATGTTTTCAATATTGATATCATTAGAATTATATTTTTCTATAAAGCTTCACTATATGCAACAATTGTCTCATTATACACTTTTATTTGATCATCACTTAATATTCTATCGAGTTGCAATTCTAATTCAAATTTTTAACACTCTAGTTCTTCTTCTAATCTACTAATACAAGATTTTAAATCTACAGCCTTAGGCCAAGATTGAGCTGCATATGCTAACCACATTTTTTATTCAGATATGGAAAACTTGAACATAGGAGAGTTAAAAGTATCGCGTCCTAAAACTACCATATTTAAAATACATTTATAATTATCTGGTATATTTAATTCGTCTATTATTCGATTAAATTTTGAAGGTAACCAATATTTAAAACCTCCTTCAAGATCTAGCAAAATACTTTTGCCAATGTTTCCTATTTTTACATTTTTAACCGACAATTTTTATATGTTTTATTTACTTCTAACTGATTTGTATTAAGCACAACTTCATTATTATTATAAGTCCCGAT
Organism: Rhamphomyia laevipes; assembly: GCA_963920725.1. Taxonomy (NCBI): domain Eukaryota; kingdom Metazoa; phylum Arthropoda; class Insecta; order Diptera; family Empididae; genus Rhamphomyia; species Rhamphomyia laevipes. Next base: position 65,076,125 of record OY987255.1, read on the forward strand.
ATAGTTTAACTTGGCAACTAAATTTTTATTCATTTTAGATTTTTTTTTTTGCAGAAATCTTTGAAGTATATTTATTAATAAAGAAGACTTTAAGACTGTAACTATTTTCAAAAAATCTGCTCTTTATATACTAAATCTGTTCATCAAAATCTATTAGATTTTAGTTCTTTGTGTCTAAAAACTACATTCTAAAAGTTTTATTATATGATATATTATTAATTATTAAATTTCCAGTTCATTAAATTTATTAATAAATTAAAAAAGTAAAAGTATTTTACGCATAAAAGTGAATTATAAAAAACATTTTTTTTATTATGTAAATTGGAGTGATCGGTTATCTGTCAACGATAGTGGTATATAAAAAAAAAGAGCTCTAGAGAAAATTTAATTTTATTCTGGTTAATTTATATTATTTAAAGTGATATTTGTAAAAAAATCTTCAGATATAAAGGCAATAAGCATCATATATTGAAGTGTTTAAAAATATACATCTAAAAATGCTTTAATTTTAAATATACTTTTTGCATAGAAACTCAGTGTGATTTTTAATATAACGATAAAATATACTTTTTGCATAGAAACTCAGTGTGATTTTTGATATAATAATAAAAAACGTCACCGATATTTGAAAAGTTTAAAGTCCAACTATAAACAAATAAAAGGAAAAACGGATAAACATTTTCTTAAAGGTATGCGAAAGTTTGTTAATCTGGTGAATTTTAAACAAAAAATTACAAAAAATTAGAAAATTTAACTTAAAAGTCAAAATCAAAAAGTTAAATTTGAATATATTTGATAATTATTTATCATCAAAAATCTTATGTTCCACGAGTGCGCAAGAATATTTTTCTAAACTTAAAATAATTCGCCGTAAGTTAGTACACGAACCATAATCCAAACTGGACGAAAATAAAAGTAAAGCACCTGAAACATCAACAGAACAAAACAAAAAATATGGCCGATGTCGATTTAAATGTAAATAGTGATGATCCAGTAGGAAATATGCCTATTAAAACCTTACTGGCTGCATTTCAAGACATCATTAATAAATCTGTTGCAGAATTATCAATAAATGTATCCAAAACAATTGAAAGTGTAGCACATCTAAAAAAAGAAAATCAAGAATTAAAAATGTTAGTCAGCGAATTGAAAAATCAACAAAGTGAGGAGAAGAATCGTATAGAAATATTAGATGCAATTTCAAGAAAGAACAATCTGGTGATCACAGGAATTAAAGCTGCTACCGAGCCATATATGGAAATTCAAAAATTATGTACAGAAAATTTACAGATTACGGAGGAGGTAGTTATTAATAATGTTAAAAAAAATTATGAAAATATGGTACAATGGATGTTAACGTAGAATTTTCAGATCAACGTATGGTGAGCAGAGTACTGAAAGCAACAAAATTGTTAAAAAGTACAAAAATTTCAATTGATAAATATCTTAAAAAAGAAGCAAGGAATAGAAAGAATGCATTTATACAGTTTAAAAAGGAAATTTTAAAGGTAGACAACACAAAATTAATTGGTATTAGAGGTGACAAAATGAAAATTGGTGACTTGTACTTCTACTGGAAGCTGGGAGTTTGTATGTGCGATGGAAATGACGGCAAGAATGAATTATGCAGAATTTTTGGCAATAGTGTAGATAAAATAGATTTTAGCTTTCAAAATTTGATTTATTTATATAATATTAAAAACAAAAAAGAATAGCAGTCTGTCGCCTGTGGTGAAGTAGCTAATAGTAGTAATATATGTAAGAATGTAGAAAGTAAGAATTTTTCAATTAATGTAAATGAAATAAAAAATAAAAATGAAATAGATAATAAAAATGCTCTAAATATTAAATATGAACTAAAAAATAAAAAGAACTTAAAGAATAAAAATGAATTGAATGCAATAAAAATAAAAATAATGAATTTTTGAATATTTTATCGTTTAATGTACATGGTATGTCAGATAAATTTCTCTTTCCCCAATTTTTTGTCTTTGTTAAGTCTTTTGATATAATATTATTACATGAAACTAATATTCTAGCAGGGAATTTCGAAAAATATACTAAATACTTCGGAGGATTCATTATAGAATTTCAACCTGCAATAAAAAACAGTATTTATGGAAGAGCAATGGGAGGCGGAATTTGTGGTTATAATACTAATCTTCATAAAAAAAATATTAAAATCAATTTTAGTCAAAGTAGTGGCGTAAATATTTTGGGGATATCATGCCCGCAACACAATTTTTATATAATACCGGCGTACGTAAGAGGTGATAACTGGAACGAAGAATTTGAAAATATTAAAACTGTCGTAAATGAATATGAGCTGAATAAATCTATCATTATTGGTGATTTAAACATAAGAATTGGTGAACAACAAGAGGTATATGATGAAATGATAATTAATAATTCAAATTTGGTAGAAAATAGAGTTTCCAAAGATAAGACTGTGAAAATAAAAGGTAAAGTTTTTATTAATTTCTGCAATAATTATGGTATGATTATATTAAATGGTAGATCGGTAGATCTAGAGGAGATTTATCTGGAGAATTAACTTATATTACGTCAGTAGGCGAGTCGGTCAATGATATATTTAAAATCCATGAACAAATTTGTTCAGATCATTTGCCAATAAGTTTAAAATTACGTTTACATGGATCTATGTCTAATGAAAAGAGCTTAAAATTGTTACCAAAATTAAAATGGAAAGAAGAAAATTCGATTGAATATAAAATTAAATTGCAACAAGAAGTTAATAATTTTACCAATAATAACCCGCAGGAGAACTTAAGCGCTGAAATTCTGACCAATTTTATTCAAAATGTTGCTAGTGTACAAAATTATGAAAAAAGACCAGAATTTAAAAATAAGTGGTTTGATTTTGATTGTCATAGAGCTCGTAAAAAATCTTTTAACTTTTTAAATTTATGGAGACGAACTGAAGATTATTTAGATAAAGAAAGATATATATGCTAATAGTAAATTCAAAGAACTATGCAAAAAAAGATCGTCGAATATAATAAAAAAATTGAACAGAAAATTAACACAATAAAAGATCCAAAAGATTGGTGGAACCTCGTAAATGAATTGAAAAATAAGTCATTTAAAGTTGGAACTGAAGTATACATTGTAGAGAATTTAAAATATATTTTGACAGTCTTTTTAATCCGCCTTTACTAGCCCCGCCAATGCAGTACGCTGAACCACAAATTTCAGTTGAGAAGTTAGATAGAGAAATCACGATGAACGAAATTAAAGAAATGTTATCAAAAGTTAAAAATAATAAAGCACCTGGAAGTGATAGAATTCCTTACGATTTTTTTGTAACTGCTCCGGTTAACTTTCTTGAACAACTAGCTGTTATATATTCTAAGATTCTAAGAAGTGGGGAAATTGAAAAACATTTTGTTAATTCGCTAATATTTCCAGTCTTTAAAAAAGGTAATGTCAATAATGTACAAAACTATAGAGGAATCTCATTCATGGATTGTGTGGTTAAAATATTAATGGGTGTCTTAAATCAGAGACTAAAGTAACTGGGGAAAAAACATGCAATTCTCAATGAATTTCAAGCCGGCTTCAGGAAAAGCTATTCAACCGCGGACAATATTTTTAATCTCCAGAATATTATAAAAATAAAGAACGAAGAAAAAAAGAAAGTATATGGTTTTTTCGTCGATTTTAGAGCTGCTTTTGATTGTATTGCAAGGAAGTCTTTATTTTATAAACTCAGCAATATGGGTGTATCAACAAAATTTCTAAATCTTGTGAGAAGTTTGTATACTAATACAACGGCAGCAGTGTGGGATGGTGAGGAAATTTCTGAATGTTTCGAAACTAAAATGGGAGTAAAACAAGGATGCTTATTAAGTCCGCTGCAATTCGCTTTAATGATAAATGATCTTCATGACTTTTTGGGTGGCGGACTGTTTGTGGATGAATTATTAATAAGAATTCTGATGTATGCTGATGATATAATATTGCTTGCGGATGACATTAGTATATTGCAAAGAATGATTGATCGTCTCGATGAGTATTGTAGTATCTGGAATTTAGAAGTAAATCTTATAAAATCCAAAATAATGATATTTAGAAATGGGGGTAAACGCGCAAGTAATGAAAAATGGTTCTTCCGAGGAGAAGAGGTCGAAGTTGTATCAACTTATAAATACCTAGGGGTAATTTTTACCCCAAAGCTGGCTTTAAAAGAACATCTGAAAGAAAGGGAAAGAATGGCGAAAACTAACTTAAATATTAACTGGAGCATGTTTACAAAGAAAAATGATCTGCTAAATACAAACTTTTCAATGCAATATCAAGATCGATCCTTTGCTATGCGGCGCAATTAAAATATTATTTAAATATTCAGCTGATAGATTACCAGTGATACTGGCAAAGAAAGTGATAAGTAGAAAAATATTTTGGTTTAAGGAATGGTGTAAAAATGGTGAACAAATTAATATAGATTGGAATTGCGTGATTGGTACTAATGAATTAAATGAAGAATTATGGAGAGTGAAAATATTGCAAACATTGGAAGGACTTAGGAACAACCAAATACAAAAAGACAGCAGAAGTGCTAGCGCCAGCTCACATGGACTGTATAATAAGTTATCTTATGAAAATGGATATACATATTTTAAGGATGAATTCAATAAACAAAAAATCTCATGGATATTTAAAACAAGATGTGGACTTATAGGACTAAATGGAACAGGATACAATAGATAAGGAGCTAGAAAAATTTGCTCACTGTGCAATTTAGGTCAGGAAGAAGATTTAATGCATTTTCTGGGAAAATGTCCAATATTTAGGATGCAGAGACTACGGTTTTTTAATAGTTACGTCATAGAAGAGAATCAAGTAGTGAATTTGCTGAATACAGATGTTGATTTAGATTGGGAGAAAATATATCAGTTTGCAAAAAATTGTTAGTGGTATCGAAAAAAACTAATTGACGAGTTCAACACATAATTAATACCTAATGTAAATAAAATGTTAATTTATACTACGGTATTAATAAAACATTAAAATTAATAAGCAAACACAATACTAATGTAAAAACAAAAATGAATAAATAATCAATAAATTTAAATAAATAATCAATAAATATGAATAAATTATCAAAAAATAAATATATATATAAATAAATCAATAAAATTTAAAAATTTATAAATATAGTAAATAATATGAATAAATAAAATGAATTATAATTTTAACTTAATAAACCATTCACCCAACAGACGACTTTATAGTCATTGTTGTATAGTTTGTAATTTTTTTAAAAAATATAATTATTTTGTGAAAATCTTTAAGATAAATAAACAAACATTATTATTATTATTATTATATATTATTATTATTATTATTATGTAAACTTGTTTCTTCTAAAAATTTATCTGTGCGAAGATAAACAATAAATCAGAATATTTATCGACCGTTCTTATGCGTTATAATCAATTATTGTAAAATTGAATGTAATATTAATTGACATAGAAAAATATTAACCTTTTGTAAAATTAAAAACAATTAGAAATAATGTCATTATTTTCTAGTATATATAAATAAGTACAAAACAATATTTTTTCAAAGTAGTTTGAAATGCAAAACAAACAGTTCAATATATTAAAATATATGGATCCTATTCTATCAGACGACATAACAGTCGAAATTGACTTGACCAGCGATGATGAGGAACTTATTGATTCATTAATTCAGGAAATAGACTTGAGTATCGATCATTAATCATCCCAACCAACATTCCTTCAAAATTCTGCGTTGGATTTAACTAGCAGCCGACAAAAAATTTATCTGGATATTGATCTGACCAACGAAGATGAATTATCCCAACCAACATTCCGTCAAAATGTTGCGTTGGACTTGAGTAGCAAACAACAATATCCCAAAATTGATCTCTCCAGCGAGGATAAATCAACCAAAACAACATTTCACCAAAATGTTGCGTTGAATTTGTCAACAAATAACAATTTTATTAACAACAATTATTATATTTATAATAATATAACAATAATTGCAGAAAATCTACCTGCATAGTTTCAAAATTATATGTTTTTTAAAAATCTAAATAAATAAATCTTTATATTAAATTAAAAATTTTACGCGTTACTATTCGTTAAAGATATAGAAAAAAATTTCAGACAATTTTTTTCATATTGTTTTGAAGTTTTTTTCAGATGAAGTTTTTTCATATTATTTTTTCAGATCTGGTTCAGTTGGTTCAGAAACGTAAAATTTTGATAATAATATTTTTAGCGTTGGACTTGAGTAGCAAGCAACAATATCCCAAAATTGATCTCACCAGCGAGGATAAATCAACCCAAACAACATTTCACCAAAATGATGCGTTGAATTTGTCAACAAATAACAATTTTATTAACAACAATTATTATATTTATAATAATATAACAGTAATTGCAGAAAATCTACCTGCATAGTTTTCAAAATGATATGTTTTTTAAAAATCTAAATAAATAAATCTTTATATTAAATTAAAAATTTTACGCGTTATTATTCTTTAAAGATATAGAAAAATTTTTCAGATAATTTTTTTCATATTGTTTTAAAGTTTTTTTCAGATGAAGTTTTTTCATATTATTTTTCAGATCTGGTTCAGTGGGTACAGAAACGTAAAAATATTGATAATAATATTTTTATTCAACTTGAACTTGAATAATTTTTTTGCATATGCGAATAAGATAAGTAGCAACATACAAAAATTATTCAGTTTGAATAATTTCTAACTCAACATATATATAAAATTATATATAAAATTACATAAAAGAAAATTATATATAATTTCTGTATTGAAAAGTGTATAGACTTTTTTTTAAAAATTTTTAATTTTTTGCATACAAATATTTATATGGAAAAACATATAGGTATTCTAAGCTTTATACCAGAAGATGATGTTAGAGAACTGTTTACTAGAAGAGATAGAGAATATAAAATGGAAGAATATCGGACTGAACCGCTAGATTTGTAAACAAATAAAAAAAATGTATTGCTGTTTAAAAAAAAATTATTTAAAAAAAATATATTATATTATCTAAATTACAATTATAGAAATCATCAATTGAATAAATTTTTTAATTATATAATATTATAAAGTTAACGTTGTTTTATTTTTAAAAAAAATAATTACCAAAAATATTTTTTTATTTTAGATATAATTTTACAAATAATAATAAGATAATAATAATTAGTTTTTGATTATTTAAATTTAATGCTCCAGTTTTTGTAATTGATATAAACAATTTTTTTTCCATACATTATTTTTGATGTAAATTATTAAAAATAAAATTGATATTAATTATCGAAATTGAAAACACCGCTAAACTTACCGCCAGATTTATTGTTGCGGTTAATGTTGTTGTTGTTACTGTTGTTGTTGTCTTTGTTACTGTTGTTGCGATTGTTGCTGTTGCGATTGTTGTTGCTATTGTTGTTGTTGCTGTCATTATTGTTTGATGGATTATCTCCACTACCAATATAATTTTCTTCTTATAATAAATAAACATAAAATTTTTATTTACAAAAAATAATAATAAACATTACCGATATAAATTCATCCGCTTTATTAGCAGGTATTAATTCATCATTTTCCATCTAAAAAAAATTATATAAAAAGGTTTAATTTGTATATAAAATTTATATAAAAGGTATAATTTTTTATATAAAAAGGTATAAATGTCAAAAAATTTTGTTTTTTACTTACCGATGTTTTTTTTATATTTATATTATTCTGGAACGCGATAGCATTCCCAGATAAGTTGAAAGTGATGTTACTTCCCTTTTTAAAAAAATTATCTAAAACCGGTTTAGATATTATTTTTATAATTAAAATATTATTTTTTTTTAAAAATAATGTATTCATTTTTTATATTACAGGGAATTCTACTACTGGTCTTCACAAATCAACTTTTTAATTGAAACTAATTTATAAAACATATTAAAACATAATAATCCAGAAAATTATATATGAAAAAATGTATGTCATACAAAATTTTTATATATGAAAAAATGTATGTCATACAAAATTTTTATATATGAAAAAAAGTATGAAAAATCTATAGGCATATTCTGGGATAGTTTGGTTAATAAATTTATGTATATAAAAAAATGTATGGAAAAAAATATAGGCATTCTAAATCAAAGTTAAAAAATTTATATATATGAAAAAATGTACGGAAAAAAATATAGGCATTCCAAATCAAATTGAGTAAGAATGCCTATATCATTACTACTAATGGATGAATGACGAAAATTGTAAAAATATTTCGTTTAACTTCACCATCAATGAGACTACTTGTGTAGCCTTTGCCTCTAGCACCGAATTTTGTAAATTCATCACAATGTTTGGCTAATCCTCTTCTACCTTTGTTAACCACTCTGGTCCATTCCACCATAACTTGTTGTTGATAATATTTGTGGTGCTTATATTATACGTGTTTCCAATTCGCTGGTTGTACTATTTCTTGAATTTCTGTAACTCTATGGGCCACAAACGTCTTCAATCTTGATGGATGACTTTGGATCCATTGCAGTGTAATGGTTGACCCCGCCCATGCTCGAATAGTAACAGAATCCAATTGCATGGCTTGTATTGTTGTTTCAAACAATCTTGCCAAAGTGAGAGCTCCACATATTTCTAATTTGGGTAAAACTGGAGATATCCATCCAACTGTATCATACAATGAAGCTACTTCTGACAGAATTGATCGTTTAGTAATGGCTGGCTGTGGTTTTTGTACTGTAGTAAATGTGAAATGATCTGTACCAGTATACCACCTAATTCCCAATGTCTTTATAATTTCATTTTCATCGAAGCTGAATGTGTCTTTTAATTCGCGATGTTCTGGTAATTGGTAATTTCTTTATAATTTCTGGACAGTTACTAGCCTATTTTCTTAAATTAAAATGTCCTTTCTTTAACATTTCAATGCATTGTCCTTGAAGTTCTAATGCTTCTTCAATTGTATCCGCTCCACTTAATAAGTCATCAACATAAAAATCAGACAAAGTTGCCTTGGCTGCTACTGGAAAGTTTTCTCTTTCATCCCTGGCTAATTGTTGAAGCGTTTTAATCTCTAAGTATGGAGCTGATGACGTTTAAAACGTAACAGTTTCAAATGGTAGTCCTTTTCTAAATTTATATTTGAATCCTTCCAAATAATGCGTTGGTATTTCCGGTGTTCGGGATGTACCAATATCATTCTATACATTTTTTCTATATCCGCTGTCATAGCGAACTTGTGTTTTCTCTACTTCATAAGCGTTGAACATAATGTTGGTTGTAGACTTGGTCCTATTAACATTTGTGCATTTAGCGACTTTCCGTTTGTCGTCTTTGCTGCCGCGTCAAATACTACGCGTAATTTTGTGGTGGTACTTTCTTTAAATACCGAATGATGTGGAATATAATTTGATAATTTTGTATTATCCTTTGTAACCTCTTTCATTTGGTTTAACTCTAAATATTCATCTAAACATTTTGAATATTCCTTTTCTAAAGTTGTATTACCCTTGAATTTGTTTTGAAGCACTTCAAAACGTCTTTTCGCCATTTCTCTGGACGAACCTAAATTGGGTTCTTGACCGCCAACAAACGGGAGCTGTACCTGGTACTGTCCATTTGCCAATCTTTCATGTGTATTTTCGAAGATTTCTGCACACTCTTCATCCTGAGGCTTCAATAATCCCTTTGTGGAAATTTCTTCTAGTTCCCAAAATTTTTGTAACTGATGTTGTGTAAAATTATGGTCGGTTATTAGTTCAATTACCTATTTAATACACGCGTACTTTATTTCCCAATATAATGCACTTATTAATTATATTTAATATTTGAATAAATTGCTTAATTAACAATATGTTAATTAAGCAAATTAATAATTAAATGTACAACAGGTAATTGAACGACATAAATAAGACCTTGATTTTCGTTATTAACGGAAATCAAGGCAATGACCGTCTGTAATTTTACAATTTGGAAATTAATTAATATTAAAATTTAAATCGGAGAGTTGATTCGCGACGCGGTTAGCATTAAGACGTATTTTAATTAAGTTAAGTTTTATATTATATGATTAGTAAAATTAAGTTAAATAAAGAATTAATTATATGAGTTCAATAAATAAATCTTGTGTACTTTTTAGTAAAAGAAATATAGTAAAAGTAAAGTTAAAGTAAGTACATTTATGTTATGGAATAATAGCATAACATTGGCGCAGCCGGTTAACTAGAATTTACGCATTCTAGTAAGAATTTACGTGTTCGGTAAAATTAACATTTTAAAACTTTACATACGGTATTATGTATATTATATATATATACTAAAAAAAAAAAAAAAAAAACATTTTTATGAGTAATAATATATAAAAAAAATTAATAAAATTTAAAAAAAAAAAAAAAATTAGTGAATTGTGTATAAATATATAATATATACAACAAAAATTAAACTATGCAGTGATAAGAAAAATTCAGTTTAATATAGTGACATTGAAAATAAGAAAAATAATAAATAGACCTTGACTGAGATATTAGATTACAATAATAATAAAAGATTTACAATAAGTTTGTTTTGATAATATATAAAATTTATATATGTGATATTAAAAAAAAAAAAGATTATGTATATATACATAATTATATTAAATTGAAATATTGTTTTGCCGACGGGAAATATTTTTTTTTAATAAAGTGGAACATTTGGTGAAAATATCGAATAATTATTGATATATATTTTTGAAATCGTTTGAAAAGGATTATTTGTGTTAGCAGTGAAAATTTAATTAATTAATAAAGAAAAAAATTAATAAATTTTAAAAAATAATATAGAACAGTGAATTATAGTGAATTATAGAACAGAATAATAAATAATGTGGATTAAATAGTAAATATGTTTAGAGATTAGAAATTAGAAGTGGATAGAAATTTTAAAAAAAAAATAAAAAAAAAGTAGTAATATCAAAGTTGTGTTAATTTTTTTTATTTTTTTTGATATTAATAGATTTTTTTTTATATATATATATAAACAGTGTTAAGTAAATTTAAAGCTTTTATGATAGACAGTGGATAATAATAAAATATTAAATTCGAAGGAAAACATTTTTTTAAAATAATTTTGTAGTGCTAGTGACATATGGTAAACAGTGGTAATTCTAAAAATAAAAAAAAAACAGTGGTAAAAAATTAATGATAAAAACAGTGATAAATATAAATGAATAAAACAGTGGTAAATTTAATTTAAAGAATAAGTAAAAGCAGTGTAACAATTTTAAAAATAAATAAATATATAACTTTTGATAACATACAGTGAAATTTAAATAGTGATTAGTAAAAAAAAAAATAATAATTGAATAAATAATAGTAAAAAAAAAATACATAGTGAAATAGTAAAATAGTGACTAGAATAATTATATAAATATTGATTTTTAAAATAAAATAATAAATAAAAGAATAGAGAAGTTTTAAAAATTGTAAAATTGTGTATATTGATCAGTAAAAAAAAAATTAAAGCAAAATTAAAATTTATTGATTTTTTTTGTGTATTAATAATTTTGGAATTAAAATAAATTATCATATTCCTTTACAATTAAAGTATAATTACATAATTAAAGTTAACTTAATTTTATGGCTATAACGCGTAAACAAAAGAAAGCAGAAATTGCATTAACAACAAATTGGCTGAGGAGAAAAGCAAATAATTCAGTCAACCAAATTTTTCAACATTCTCCTCTAGTCGAATCAACTCCTAGAACATCTTTATCAGCGTCAAGAAAATCTGTTACTTTTGCGGAGCGGAGATCATCAAGTGGAAGCGGTTCAGAAGAAGAAGGTGCAGTTGGTGGTAATCCAGAAAAAACAGGTACCAATAACATATTAATAGATAATAATATAAATTTTGATAATAAAATAAATTCTGTAAATTTAAGTAATTCTAGTAATTTAAGTGATAAAATGAATTCTCCGGACAAAAATACACATAACGTAGGTGCGCAGGGTGCAATACCACGGGTAGAGCACATAAATTATGAAAGTTTAATTAACGGTAATAGAAATAGAACTTCAAATACACAAAATAGATTAGAAAATAATAGTAGAGATAGTAATAGATTAGATTTCCCAACGAATAAAAGATTTGAATTTATAAATAATGATAGGGTAGAATTTACAAAAGATAATGGGTTAGGAGTTCAAAATAATTTAAACAATAAAGATGCTAGAAGAATATCTAATATTTTAGCTACAGACAACACTTATAATTTAGGACAGTCGGGAAGTGCACATAATAATACAATACCACTGGAAAGGACATATAACACATATTTTCAGGGGGTGCCAATTTTTACAGGGGAAGGGGACAGGATGATGTTGGAGCTACAAAATTTTGTATCGTTGGCACACGATGCTTATTTTAGAACGGATGAAATCGACAGGCCTGCAGTTTTAAACCAGATCATCAGAGGAAAGCTGAAAGGAAGAGCCGCGGACATTTTTCAGGACAGAGGAGTATCGAATTTTAGAGAATTTAAAGCATTTTTGGAGAGTGCATTCATTCCCTATAAAGATTTAACACAACTGCGAAGAGAAATAGAGGAATGTGTGCAGATACCGGATGAATCTGTGGAACAGTTTGGAGACAGGGTTGAAAGGAAGCTGGGTTGTTTCCGTATGTCTGCCAGACATAAATATCCTACAGGATTTGAAGGAATTATCCGGGATGCTGAAGAGACAGCAAGGAAAACATTCATTCGAGGATTGCGAAATGAATCTCTAAAGCATTACATAATTGGACAAAATTGTACGGACCTAGGACAAACATTAGATAAAGCATATCGGTTTGCCATGGAGTCTTTAGAGCTTTTAGGACCAGAGAAAATTGGCATGGCAACAACGGAACGAGCTATGACTGACACAACTAGACAACTTATGGACATGATTAGGGAATTGAGATTAAATAATGAAACAGCTAGACGAGAACCTACAATGGACAATCGGATTTTCAGACAACGAACAGGACCACCAATATCTAGACCACCTGTCAATTCATTTGAGAGACGAACTACCAACATTAATAATGGACAAGGCAGGACTTGTTATAATTGTGGACGTGTTGGTCATTTTAGTAGGGAATGTCGAGCACCGCGAAGGACAAACCAGCCACCAACTATGTCAAGGCAGGTCTGCTCATCCTGCCGAAACTCTGGACATTTGAGTACCAACTGTCCTTTCAGAAAACTGGAACAACCACCTGTACAACCAAAAGTTCAGGTCAACACAATTCATCACGAATTGGGTTTAGTGGTATGTGAATGGTGTGACCGATCAGGACATACGGAATTAACATGTACAGCAAGACAAAAGTACCAAGCTAGGGGTACATTTTCGGGAAACACCAATGGGATGAACTAAAACCCCAAAGTTCATCCCCATTAAGATCAGTGGCGGGTACAGTACAGAAGACCAGGGCTGAACCATTGGTGACATTACCATTAGATATTGCGACGGACGAAACGGTCACCTTATTGGTTGATACTGGGGCCCAGGTTAGTTTGCTGAAAAGAGAAAAATTGGACAAGAAAGCAAACATTTTAATGGACGAAAAAACGGTAATACAGACAGTACACGACAAAAGCGAGACATTAGGGAAATGTACAGGGACATTTTTAACACCAAAACATCTGGACTGCGATTTCCAAGTTGTTGGAACAAATTGTAATTTACCAGCTGACGGAATCCTTGGAAACGATTTCCTTGGACAAAATTGTAATATTTTAGGACCGGACAAGTTATTGCACTTCCCGAAAAAACATAGTAATGATATCGAGTTTAGTTTCGATATTAGTAATAAAGTAGATAATAAGAATAATAATCCATTTTTTAATAGTAATAAGGATAACTTTTATAATTTTTCAGAAAATAAAAAGGTAAGAAATAATGATATGATTTTACAGGACGATAATAATAAAAATAAAAATATTAAAGGGGATTTAATATGTACAGATATGGATTTAATAGAATTTAAAGAAATTGAAGCAGTAAAAGGTAATAATGATTTAGAGACTGTCAAAGAAAAAATATTAGCGAAAAAGGTATATGATTTAAGGGATGACGAAGTAAAAAATAATTTTAGTAAAGGAGATTATTCGGAGTTTGATTGGGACGATTTCGGATGCGTTGAAAATTGTTTAGGAGATTTCGAAGCTGGAGCTTCTATTGAGAAAGCGAATCTGGTAGATAAATCAAATTTAATAATAATAGACGCAGAATTGGTCCATATCGAACCGAGTATTGATTGGAAAATTAAAAATAACTTTGAGAAGTTGGGAGTTTTAGATAAAACGGATTCTGATTTTATGAAGTATAATTTAATGGACCAATCTATTCCTGATGAAATTATGAATTTAATGCACCAACCCATTTTTGAAAACAATAATGATATGACTTTGAATAAGGTAGAAGATTTTACCACAAGAGCTGGACAAGTTTCAGCGGATCCTGTCGGTAAATCCAAAATCCTTGTTGATGAAAAGCCAGAATTTATAGATTTTTCAAAACATGAATGTAAACAATCGAAAAAAACATTTATTGTACCAGCACGTTCGGAGAAGATGATAGAAGTATTTATTAAGGATAAAAATGTTAAAGGATATGTTTTATGTTTATCAGCCGAATTAGAGAACGGCGTATTTTTAGGTAATGGGATCAGTGAAGTTAAGGAAGGTAAAGTAATTGTAGGAGTAATGAACATTACCATGGAAGATAAAATATTAGAATACTTTGAGCCGGACTGGGTACATTTGAATAATTACAACGTTTTTAAAATGGGAGAAGGTGAAACAAAATTAAATTCAGGTGATGTGGAAGAAAATGTCAGTTACATAAGACATTTATTTGAATCTGATAATGTGGAACTAAAGAACAGAATAAAAATTTTAAAAGAGAAACTTTGTAGTCAGGATTTACTAAATCAAGAAGAAACTGAAACTTTGGAAAGAATATGTGAAGAATGCCATGATATTTTTCACTTACCGGGAGACAAATTAAGCTGTGTTGGTGACATTACGCATTCGATACCTGTAAAAGTTGAAGCGAAAGCGATTAATAGCAGACAATACAGGTTGGCTGAATGTCACAAGCAAGTAATTAATGAAGAGATGACGAAATTGCTTGAGGACGACATCATACAGCCTAGTAACAGTCCATGGAATTCGCCACTCTTGGTGGTACCGAAAAAAGCCGGACCAAATGGTGAAAAAAGACATCGAGTTGTAATTGATTTCCGAAAATTGAATGAAGTAACGATAGGGGATGCGTTTCCGTTACCAAGAATTGAGGAAATCCTAGATCAGCTGGGAGGTTCCATGTATTTTACAACTCTAGATCTTGCTAGCGGATATCATCAAGTTAGAATGGAACCAGCAGATAGAGAAAAAACTGCTTTCAGCACAGCGTACGGACATTTTGAGTTCAAGCGCATGCCATTTGGTTTGACAGGTGCCCCAGCAACGTTCCAGAGAGTGATGAACTGTGTACTAGCTGGATTACAAGGGTTTAAATGTTTTGTTTACCTGGACGACATTGTGGTGTATGGAAGGAATTTAGCAGATCACGACGAAAAGCTAAGGGTAGTGTTTCAACGTCTTAGGGAACATAATTTAAAGTTACAGCCAGAGAAGTGCAAATTTCTTAGGAAAGAAGTGGTGTACTTAGGGCATAAAATTACGTCAGAAGGAGTTTATCCCGACCCTGAAAAAACAAAATGCGTGCAAGAACACCCAGCTCCACGCACTACAAAGGAACTTCAGTCTTTTCTCGGTTTGGTCAACTATTATAGACCGTGTATGCCAAAATTAGCTGCAACTGGTGCAATTTTATATAAAATGGCCACTAAATCACAGACTTTCAAATGGACTAATGAACACCAGATAGCTTTTGAAAATGTGAAACAGTTATTGGTCAACCCACCACTCTTAGCTTATCCGGATTTTACAAAACCATTCAATCTAACTACTGACGCGTGTAATTATGCTTTAGGGGCTGTGCTCTCACAGGGTGAGGTAGGAAAAGATAGACCAGTTGCCTATGCCAGCAGAGTATTGGGTAAAGCAGAAAGAAATTACGCTACCATAGAGAAGGAAATGCTTGCCATCTATTGGGCTATTAAGAATTATAGAACATATTTACTTGGCCGTAATTTCACTGTATTCACTGATCATAAACCAATGATAAGTGAATATAATAAAAAAGACCCAGAAGGTCGTATTAATAGGTGGAAAGTTAGGTTGGCGGAATATAATTTTCATATCCAATACAAACCTGGCAAACAAAACAGCAATGCAGACGCGCTCAGCAGAATTCCCATTATAGAAACGGATGAAAAACTAGAAAACATATTAACACAACCAGTGAAAATAAATGTTTTGACTAGAAATCAAAAGGCCAGGTTACTACAGAACAAATCAGATCAAGAAATTTCTTGTGATGAAAGTAGTTCTTCGGACTCTGATAGTGACGAACCAACAGAAAAATTAGCAAATAGAATGGAAATAGTAGGTTTAAATTATTAAACAGCATCACGATTCACCCCTAGGTGGACATCTAGGTGTAGTAAAAACGTACAACAGATTAAAAAGGCACTATTTCTGGAAAAATATGCTAAAGACTATGAGGTGGTACATTAAAAGTTGTCCTAAATGTCAAATTACCAAAAGAGGCAAAGTAACTAAAATGGCAATGGGAATCACGGACACAGCTAAACGTCCGTTTGACAAGGTATATTTGGACATTGTGGGTCCTTTACCAATCACCCACAATGGAAACAAGTATATTCTGAGTTTTCAAGATGACTTGTCAAAATTGTTAGATTGTGTAGCTATACCGAATATGGATACGAATACAGTAGCTCACACATTTTATAAGAATATCATCCTAAAATATTCAATTATTCCAAAGAAACTGATTACAGACCAAGGAACCAATTTTACCAGCCAAATTTTTAAAAGTTTGTGTAAAATTTTAAAAATTCGGAAAGTAGAAACAACGGCCTATCATCCACAATCGAATGGTTCACTGGAACGCCGGCATGGTCCTTTAATTGAGTATTTAAAGATGGTAGTCGAGAAAAATGTGCAAAGCTGGGATGAATGGTTAGCTGAAGCTGTATTTATCCATAACCACACGCCACATGAAGGTACAAAGTTTTCACCATTATTTGTTTTGTATGGATTTTGTGATCCACTACCTAAATTTATGAATCGAGCTGCTGAGCCTATATACAATCAGGACAACATAAGTAATGTAATAAAATTTAAATTGCAAAGTATTAGACGTTTAGCTCGACAAAATCTTAAAAATGGTAAGTTTAAATCCAAAAAACACTACGATCTAAATGAAAATTCAGTAAACTACAATGTAGGCGATAAAGTTTTATTAAAAAATGAAATAAAAAACCATAAACTCAGTCTAGGTTGGTTAGGGCCTTACGAAGTGGTGGAGGTACCTAATAAATTGAATAGTGTACTTAGGGTAAATGGTAAATTAAGAAAAGTACACAATAACAGAACAAAATTATGGACTGACAGAAATAAAATTGAATAATAATGAAATCATAATAATAATTTTTTTTTGCTTACTAAACTATACTGTGTACCATAGCAATTTCATTTTTCTTTATTTCGTTACATTTCCTTTCTTTATATTTTAATTAAACTAATAAGTAACTTCAGGAACAAATATATATAAAAAAAAAAACCTTTTAATCAAGTTTTATTCAAAGATTACTAACTGAAACCTTTAGGAATGAGATCAATGTATCTAATCACATAATTTTAGGATTTTCTTAATTATTTATAACGCTATCTTTCGGAATTATTTAAAATTCTTTTTAAGCCAATTTTTTTTAAATTCCAATGGTTCGACTTACTAATAAGGGGAAGTTTGCATTGAAGCTTTTGCATTTTTAACATTATTTAAAGATTGCATAAAGATTCAATGCAAATACTAAACATTAATTATTACAATTCTCCTTTGAAAAAACTTCAAAGGGGAAACTTTGTGATAAATGAACCTCAAAGAAACAACAACAAAAATATTTTTTTTAAAAGAAGATAAGTAATAGCAATCTCATCATAATTCTGAAAGATTTTAATGAAATAAAAAAAAAAATTTGTTTTTGATAAAATATTTAATATATATAAAATTATTTTTTCTGTTTTTTTTTACAGAGGTTTTCAAAGTTGTTTAGAATTATAAATTACATATTCAAAATTTAGTAAAAAATATAATATAAAAGGTTTTGAAAATTGAAAATGATTCCTAAGGATGTAGTAATCTAAAATAAAAAGAGTTTTTTTTTTATATAAATTATTGCGAATTATCTGTAGAAAGGTTACCTATTACAATAATTTGTCTAAATGGGATAAATCTCTTTTCCCATCATATTTTTTTTTCATGGGAGCCCCATCGTGCTTACTGTTCAAGTGGTATCGCAAATGTTGTCGTCTAGAAAATTGATTTGCGCATATATGACACACAAACGGTTTTAATGCTAAATGCGTCTCCAGGTGACGGCGCATCCGGAACCGCTGATGAGTTTGGTAGCTACATTTATGGCAACTAATTTTTGTCTTGATAGTATTTTTTTTTATATTATTTTTATTAATATTTTTCTTTTCTTTAATTAAGTTTAAATTTTTTAATTTGACGTAGCAATTCCGTATATCCACAACTTGAAATTGAGAAACACAGTTAATTTTAATGCATATAAATTTTTGAAATTTGCAAATTACCTTGCTTTGGTTTTAAATGGGTGTTACTAACAGGAAAATGTCGCTTCATAGCAAAATCTAAAAAAAAAAATTTTTATTTAAAATTCAGGTTTCATATATAAAATTATTTACCTTTGTACACAAGAAATGAATGAGGACTTGGAGTCCATACCGGAATGTTTTTTTTTAAAGAGATACCTATCCAAACCATAGGAACAACCGTAGGCCGCGAAACAATCGTGACGGGATTATATATTTCTGTTGGCAAAATAGGACTTATTGGCCTAAATTCACCAAACCCTGGTGTTGGTTGAATATTTTTCTTGTTTTTTTTAAATTTTAAAGTATTCATAATAACGATTTTTTATTTTTATTTTTAATTACAAATTTTTTTATTAATATTTAGGGTATATTTATAATAACAAAATTAATAACAAAATTATAATAACAAAATTAATTAATAACAACTGACCGACTGAGTGGGAGAATTAATATTAACTGAATTTTAATTGCTCGCTAAACAATAGTGCATTGAGAGATTGATTGAATTGTCAACAGGTGTCATCATGTAAATGTTAGAACACCTAAAGAATAGGCTATAGTTATATTGGTTTTAGAATAATTAGGGAATTGTAAACATAATTAAATTAATAATAATAAGTTAAGTAATAAATTTTTTTATACACACAAAATTTCCGTGAAATCTAGTACTGAAATTAAATATTAATATTCTTTACAGGAGGTAACATGTTAAAACTAGTGATTTTAACCTTATTAGTGTCACCGGTCTGCAGTATACCCTGGACACAAATATCGTTGCAGGATGCTGAGGTGATTTTTGAAAATATAGGACAGGTATTAAAATTTAAGGACGAGATTAGGATATATACAAAATTAGATATTTCAGATAGAGTAGAAATAGTAAATTTTATAGACCAAGTAGCTTTAGGAGTAAATACCTCTTGTAGTAAAATTATTAATAGTAGGAATATAAAGTCATGTAAGTTATTTACAAAAGAGATAGCATTATGGACCGACAAAATTTTGAAGCTTACTCAAGGACTGAACCATTTCGTACGACGACAAAAAAGAGGAGCCATAGATATCATAGGTACGGTATCTAAAGGATTGTTCGGAACGATGGACCAAACAGACGCGGACCACATTTATGCGACCTTGAATAAATTACAGAAGGAAGGGGGAACAATGTTGGAATTGTTAGATAAACAAACAGCAGTAGTTGCGTCCAACTTCGATTTCGTAAAACAAGTTACGGGTAATTTATCGGTACAAGCCGTGGAGCTTAATAACAAATTGGAAGAGTTAGGGAGCACCTTAAATAACAATTTGGCAATAATAGCCTCGGACAATCGAGACATCTGGACAGAACTGGAATTGAACAGAATAGTAATTTTTGCTTTGGCAGAACTTGAAAGAGTGTACGACTACTTATTAGAACAGGAGTCGATAATTGTTTCTTTGCAACAACATAAAGTGCATCCCCTAATAATTGATTCTGAACTACTAACAGACTTAGTACGAAATATGACAAAGGGAATAGGACATACACAGCTCTATTCACCGACGATAATCAATCAATTAGCTCAAGTAACTTTAGGTCATGCAAATGGGGAATTAGGAATTAAAATTCAGGTCACCGTTCTGCAAAAGGACGAATATACCATGAATAAGGTATATCCTATACCCCGCATATTTAATAGCGATTTGATAATTTTGAGACCTGAATGGGATTATTTGGCCAATAATTCACAGGGACATTTTGTGCATTATACGCATGAAGAGTACATTACTTCATGTCGTGAGATAAGTGCTGATAACAACAAGATGCTAACCATTTGTCGGCATATTCAACCAAAGATATTAGAAGCCACATCATCGAGTTGTCTAATATCCAAATTTTTGAAAATAAAACCATCAGAAAAGGGAGGAGATACTATGTGTCAATACCAAAGATTGAAACAGGTGGAAAACCACATAGTACCAATGAAAACTCAAAACCATTGGTTGTATATGTTTGCGCACAAAAATGTTTTAATGGGACTCAGTGGTGGCCAGTCCCATAAGGTAACGTTAGAAAATACAGGAATTCTGATTTTAACAGAACAATGTGTTTTTTTACTAGAACATCTTGAGTTACCATATCACGCTAATTTTGAAAGAAACATAGAAGTTAGTACTAGATTTCAATTTTCTAAATTAGAAGGGTTGAGATCGGAAATGGAAAACAAATCCTGGACGGAAATATTAAAATTGAAAAATGTTTCTAGATTAATAAGACCAATGAACCCCGAAAATATAAACAACGAATTTTTAAAGAGAAGCGAGTCATTGGCTGAATTTTCGGACCAAATTAGGCGGGCACGTGAAAAGCACGAGGAAATATTTTCACTTCAAATAGTTTCAACATCAAACTCTATTGTGTTGGGAGGATTGGTTATGGCCATTTTAATTTACTGGTTAGCTAAAGTTTGCCAAAGAGGACGCAGTAAAAGGCAAGCGAAGACCGAGAGAGAAATAAGAAGGGTAAATAGGAGGAAGACTATATCAGCTCCTATAGACATTGAGTCGGGTGAAAGAGCTATAACGAGCGAGGAAAGAAAACGGAAAAATACATATCGACCACGACCACAACCCATGCACCCAGACGAAAGACCTCCCCTCCCTCCCATTCCAGCATCCCGACCAATTAGCCAGCCTGAAGATTATGTATCCCCCATAATGCTATCGTTTAGGGAAATTTAGTATAGTGGTAATAGTATAGTGGGATTAGTTTAAATTTTTGTTCATAGTATATTTAGATTACATTTATAGTAATGGTAGTAACATAGGTTGTAGTAATTTTTGTAGTAATTTGAGTTTTTATATTATTTTCGTTTGGGTTATATATATATATTTAGATTTTCGTTGGGTAATAATTTTTTTAGAAGTAAATTTAGTTTTTATAGTAATTTCGTTTTATAAGAACATCCTTAGTTTATGTGTATTTAAAGGAGATTCAGATATTTATAAAAAGATAAATAAAATTTAAAGATTTGTAATTAAGTAAATTTTGGAGATTTGAAAAATTTAAGAAACAATATTAAGTTATTTTTTTTAGTATAAGAAAATTGATAAAATTAACTAAATAAAAGAAAATATTGAATTAAACCATAATTATGGCAATAAATGTAATTTTTTTTATAATTTTTTAAAAGGAAAAATATTTAGTAAATTGTTAAAATAAATAATTTAAAAATATTGGTCATCCTATGTATAAACTAAACTCTCAAGTAAATTTTATCTAAAGTGTTGTAATTGTTATTAAAATTGGAAAAATTGAAAATTTGAAAATAAAAAAAAAAACAGATAAATTTGTAAAATAAATAATATATATTAAAGTAGTTTCGAGAATATTAAAATTGGAAAAGTAATTAAATAAAAATTTCTTAAATTACAAAGAATTGTTTTAAAATAAATGTATTTGTTTTATATTTTTGCAAAATTAATAAAGTTAGTAATGGTTAAAATTATGATTTTAAACCAGATGTAGTCGGAATAAATGTAATTTATGCACAAAAGAAAGCATAATAAAATCTGGTTAAATATATAAGAATAATTTTTTTAGTAATTGGTAATTAAATTAATTAGTTAAAAATCAGAACGCATCGTGAATCAAGTTTACCCCGGACTCTGGAAAAAGTCCAATTTTTACAAAGTGGTCTTTTTCTTCAGGGATTGGGAGATGTTGTGTAAAATTATGGTCGGTTATTAGTTCAATTACCTATTTAATACACGCGTACTTTATTTCCCAATATAATGCACTTATTAATTATATTTAATATTTGAATAAATTGCTTAATTAACAATATGTTAATTAAGCAAATTAATAATTAAATGTACAACAGGTAATTGAACGACATAAATAAGACCTTGATTTTCGTTAGTAACGGAAATCAAGGCAATGACCGTCTGTAATTTTACAATTTGGAAATTAATTAATATTAAAATTTAAATCGGAGAGTTGATTCGCGACGCGGTTAGCATTAAGACGTATTTTAATTAAGCTAAGTTTTATATTATATGATTAGTAAAATTAAGTTAAATAAAGAATTAATTATATGAGTTCAATAAATAAATCTTGTGTACTTTTTAGTAAAAGAAATATAGTAAAAGTAAAGTTAAAGTAAGTACATTTATGTTATGGAATAATAGCATAACACTGATGACAGATTTCATCGTGTCTAACTTGAATGGTGGTAAACGTATATACCTTACTATTATCTGATGCTGGAGTATTTCCCAGTATCCATCCTAAACTCGTCTTTATAGCAACTGGTGCTTCCTTAGATCCCTTTATTAGACCGTCTTGTAAAATTTCTGCATAAATTCTTGCTCCTAATAGCACGTCTATTGTTCCTGGGTCATAGTATGTAGGATCTGCTAGATCTAAATGACTCAGATGATTCCATTGTTTCCTGGAAGTTCGATTAGATGGTAACAAATCTGTGATTTACTTGATCACCAGCATTGTTACCGTAATTTTTTGATAGTTGGTTTATGTTTAAACAATGCAATGTTAATTTGTTTATTCGACTACGCTGTGGTGTTTTTGTTTAACCCTGTGCTTTGTACCTCCAATTTTCTACAGCTACTTTCCGTGATGAATGATGATTGTGATCCTGGGGCAATCAAACATCGTAGCGTTAGTGGTCGTCCATTACGATTATATACTGTTACCAAGGCTGTGGCTAACAGTATATGTTGTTGTTGTGATATGAATAAATTCACTGTTTCTTCGCTATCACCCTGTATTACTTTCCCATTACTAGCCTGTCCATCATTAACCCCCTGGGGGTTTCGTTATCCTGGACTATGATTTGTCGACATGTGTAATAGGGTGTGATGGCTGTTGTTGCAATGTCTGCATTTGTATTTGCTTGTGCATTTATTAGCGCCGTGTTTGTTACCAAAACAATTGAAACATCGTCCATATCGTTCAATACATGCTCTGTGTTGTTTAAATTCCATTTTTAGAAACTTTCTGTATATTCCAACGTAATGTGATGATCCACATGCTGGACATTTAGCTGGAGTTGCGACATAATAAGTTTTTGTGAATGATGGCGGTTTCTCTTCTTCCCATAATCGAACTCTTCTTCCCATAATCAAAGAGTTGTATATGGTAATTTTTGTACTAATAAATATATAATTAAGGTATCCAACGCTGATATTATTACATTAAGTGAATTTAATTCTTGTTCACATTCTTCTGTTGTTTCAATCAATTTTCATAAGTAATCTTTGGTTGATTAACTAGTTTTTGAATTTGTGTATTTAGGAGCATCCGTTTGTTTTCATAATGGCTTTTTAATTTGTTCCACGCTGGCTCATAATCTGTTTCTGTAACTAGTATGTTTCTTAACAGCCTTTCTGCCTCACCAGTTAAACAACACTTTAAATATTGCAGTTTTTGAACGCTATGCAATTGTGAATTATTATGTATAATCGATACAAATAGATCATGAAATGATCGCCAACCACCATAGTCGCCATTGAACTTCTGTAATGTGGAAGCTGTATATGATTATTTGTTGTGGTTGGTGTGGATATTGGTTGTGTGTGTGTTGATTGTGACATTGATGTTTGTAGTTGTGTATTTTGTTGCTCATCTATTAACTTTAACTTTAAATTGTCTTTTAATTCTACTAAATATTCGGTATATGCAATGTTTATATCAGAATACACATCCTTTACGATATACCGATCATCGCATGCTGCAGCTGATTGTAACGTGATTGAATGGATTTCCGTGTCATTGTTGTTAAATTGTTGCCATTCTGCTGTCAATGTATCGATTATAGTTTCGTAAATCCGATATTTCGTTTGTCCAATTTAGTTTTTTTCCATTAACAATAAGTTTGTTAATTTTACCTGCCAATACTACCTGTTTTGTCAACAACCCCTTTAATGTCAGCGACATGTTGAAATAAAACCACTTAGTTGTTTGTGCTAAGTTACTCTGGTTTTCCGACGAAATTCTGAAACAAATGTTAGTTCCTAATCACAACTACCAAACTTAAAATTGCCAATTTCTACTAATAACTACTATCAACCAATTGTTTTTCGTGTAAAATATTCAATTTTAATCAAATCAAACGGACCCGACAGTATGGTTTTTCGAAGGACCAAAATGTTCGGTGAGTCTGTTAAGTATTTCCTAAAAAAATAAAATTTAACTTCTCATGAACGAATAAAAAAAATATCTGTAAGGTTTTCGTTTAATTGGTTAGTAGTGTATTTGTTCTAGCTCAAAGTAAATGTGCAAAGGAAATGTGCAAATAAAATGTGCAAAGTATTGAAAATAAATTTTATACTACATACAAATTAATGAATATTTTAAGTATTTTTGCACATTAATTATTAAGTAATTTTCACCTTAATGAAATTCGACACCGCTTTAATTTAATTAAAAATATTTATACTTTATAATTAGAATTAGAAACAGATAAGGGATGGGCAAGAAGACCCATGCACCACTACGACCAATGATAGGTCTATTGTAGTACCCTTAAATTTTAGAGCTCACTAGAGAAGCTCAAACTATTAATGAATTTGAGAATATTCTTAAGTGGGCTGGATGAGATATCCAAAGGTGTGGGGAACCAGTGACCAAGAGATTGAAATCTCTTAAAAGACAGTCCTGCACATTCGCAAAGGAAGTGGGAGGCTGTTTCCTCATCATCGTTGCATATTCAGCAAGTAGACGGTAAGGACCTGTCAAACTTACTGAGATGGTAATTCAGATGACAGTGTCCTGTGAGGAAGTTTGTTAGGAGACGAACTTGATTTCTATTAAAAGATAAAAGCTCAATAGTTCTTTTCCTTGAAGGAGACGGGATAAAGTTTTTGGCGTGAATGCACCCTGGGGTTTCTTGCCAGAATTTTTCCCTTGTAATTAATAGCCATTTATTTATGGCTGTTTTAGCCGTGCTGAGTGGGATGCCACAAAAAGGTATAGGTTGTATGAATTTGGCCTCAGATCCTTCTCTGGCGAGAAGGTCAGCTGCTTCATTGCCCGGAATACCAGTGTGTCCAGGGACCCAGACCAGTGTAACAACGTTACGGTTGGCTAGTTCTTTTAGAACTTGTAGACAATCCCATACCAGTTTAGATTTAAATTGGTATGAGTGCAGGGCCAAGATGGCAGCTTTGCTATCCGAGAGAATGAAAATCTTGCGGTTTGAGTAGCCCAATCTGAGATTTTCACGGATACAGAGCTCTATAGCATGAACTTCAGCTTGAAAAACGCTAGAGTCTTTAGTGAGACTGACAGAGATGCTCACTTTGGATTGTTTACCATATACACCAGCTCCTACTCAGTAATTAGTTTTGGAGCCGTCTGTGTACCAGGTTAAGGAGTTAGGATCAAATTTAGGTGGGTTAAGGGCCCATTTCTGCCTATTTGGGATAAGTATTTTAAAAGGCTTTTCAAAGTTGTACCTAACTAGCATATTATCCGAAAACGGAATGCTTAGGATTGGGTCTTTGCACAGATCTGCATGAATGCGGGAGTCAACTAGCTTACAGTCATGCGGTGATTCACCCGTGATGAGCTTGTAGTTGGCTATTCTCGCTTCTTTCTGTATTTGAAAATGCAGTGGAGGTAAGTCAAGCAGTACCTCAAGTGCACTAGAGGGTGTGGTGCGCATAGCCCTAGTAATCCCTAGACATGCCATTCTTTGAATTTTTTGTAGCTTTAACTGAGTGGTTTTTTGTTCAGTTTTTAGCCACCAGACAGGAGCGGCATAGGTTATGATTGGT
This sequence comes from Rhamphomyia laevipes, assembly GCA_963920725.1. Classification (NCBI taxonomy): domain Eukaryota; kingdom Metazoa; phylum Arthropoda; class Insecta; order Diptera; family Empididae; genus Rhamphomyia; species Rhamphomyia laevipes. The sequence continues at coordinate 65,102,734 of OY987255.1, forward strand.
CTGACAACCGAAGTGTATAGCCAATGTGCAATTTTGGGCTGAATACCCCAGTTATGCCCTATTAGACTTTTACAGGTCCACAGAGCTATTCTAGCTTTGTTAATGACCTTATCTAAGTGTATGTTCCACTTGAGTTTATCGTCGAGGGTAATACCTAGAAATTTGACTTCTTTACTGAGGTCAATAGATTCACCAAAGAGTGTAGGTATAATAAAGTTTTCCCTGGATCTGCTCTTGGTGAAGAGCACCATGGTGCTTTTCTTGGGATTGATTTTCAAACCTGTCTCTATGCACCATGTTTCAACTAAATTGAAAGCATGTTGCATGATTTCTGAGATTGTGCTGTTAAATTTACCCCTGACGATTATGGTTATATCATCAGCGTAGCCTTGAGTGTCAATGCCGGCTTTATCCAACTTGACTAAAAGTTCATCGACTACAATGGACCACAGGATAAGTGATAGCACCCCTCCTTGAGCACAGCCCTTAGCGACCAAAACCGTTAAGGTTTCTTCCGCTAGAGTGGACTTAATGATTCTGCATTTCAACATGGAGTCAATCCATTTGCAGGTGTTAGGATCTACCTCCTTTCGGATGATAGATTTTGAAATACAGTCAAAAGATGTATTATCAAAAGAACCTTCAATATCTAGGAAGGAGCACAGGGTTTGTTCCTTGATCGAGAGAGATTTTTCATCTTCCCCACTAGATTTTGTAGCGCGTGAGTGGTAGATTTACCGGGTAGATAAGCATATTGGTTTTTGTGAAGTGGATTGCTAAAAAGCACCTTCTCTCTTATATGTCTATCTAATATTTTCTCTATAATTTTTTGAAGAAAAGATATGAGGCTAATTGGACGAAAAGATTTAAGCTGCGCACATGATTTTTTCCCTGCTTTTGGTATATACATCACTTTAACCGTTCTCCAGGCGCTGGGAATATAGCCCCACGCATGACTAGCTCTAAAGATTTTTAGAATAGTGGAGAGAACAATATCAAAACCCTTTTGGAGTAGGGCAGGGAAGATCCCATCATCTCCAGGGGATTTGTAGGGCTTGAAGGAGTCATTTGCCCATTTAACTTTATTAGCAGTGTTGATTTTGGTGGCAAGCCTCCAGTCTTCAGTGGCTGGTTTAATAAAGTTAGATACAGACTGAGTGGTGTCATCAGTTGTATCTGTGTTAGTAGAATCTGGAAAGTGAGTATCCACTAGGAGTTTTAGCGTCTCTCTACAATTCTTTGTAACCGAGCCATCAGGGTATTCCATCAAGCCAATCTTATTAGTGTGCTCTTTTAGTTCCCCACAGTACTTTTTCCAAGACATTCTCTTAGCTCTTCTAATTTCAAGATTGTATTCGGTTAGGGACTTTTTATAGGGTTCCCAGCCACCAGTGGTTTTAGCTTTGTTAAAAAGTTTTCTAGTTTGAGATCTCAGATTAGCAAGTTTGCTGTTCCACCAAGGGACCTTGTGGTTGCTATTGAGTATACTCTCTGAACTAGACTGATGGTAGGCAGATATAATGGAGTCCCTGAGTTTGGTAGAAACTAATTCAAGAGAAGCTATATCTTTGACATTTGGTTTGTAATCAGCCAATGTATCTTTAAGGTACTCCGTGTAGGAATTCCAGTCAGTTAACCTTGGCCGCCTGAATGTCTCAGATATGGATATATTAGATTGGACGTTAAATCTAATGTGTTGGTGGTCTGACATCGAGGTTTTTTGCGAAACATGCCAGTCAGTGATTTTGTTACTAATGAAGGAAGTGCATAGTGTGATATCTAAGACTTCCTGTCTAATTTTGTTTATAAATGTCGGCTTATTGCCCCTATTTATTAATTCTAGGCTATTACTAATAATATATTCAACTAAGCACTCACCTCTGTTGTTTATATTTGAGCTGCCCCAGATAGTGTGGTGAGCATTTGCATCTCCACCTAAAATGAGCTGCTTGTTGTTTGACTTGCAGAAGTTCACTAGGTCCTTCAGGTCATCCGAAATTGGATCAGATAACTCACCCGGGAAGTAAGCTGAGCAGATAACAACCTCTTTCTTACTTCTCTCGGTGGGTAGCTCGATTAGAGCTGCAACTAAGTCCTTTTTACAAAAACCTGAAATTGGAAAGTAATTAAGACCTTTTTTAAATAATATTCCGGCCCTGGGGATACCAGGATCCGAAGAATTATAGAGTAACTCACCTTTGGGTAAACCTCTTATTTGGTCCTTAAAAGCATAAGGCTTCTGAATAAGAGCAATATCCAGGTGATCCCTATTAAATCTACTAGCCAATACTGCCATAGCAGCTTTGGCATGATGTAAATTAATCTGGATGCACCTGCAGATACCCATACAACTTACTTTTTGGTGCTAGTGCCTCCAACCGAGACACTAGCTTTAACCTGGTGATCTGGTTTTTTAGCCCTGGACACACTCTTATTGGTTGCTTTAGTCGACTGCTTTTTGCTGGTTGGTCTGCGAGCCGATCTAACGCTACGTACTGTAGCCGACGATACAGTTACATGTGGGGCATTCTGACTCCCTTCAGTAACTGCTGGTGAATTTTTTGTTTTGCCATTGATCGATCTGATGTGAATGGGAGCAAAGTTAAGAAACGGTCTGTAATTGAGATTTTCAAGTACAGCCTCCGATGCCCAATCCACCGCAAAAACAAAGGTCTGTCCACCATTGCTCTCTGGCATGGCCTTAATGATGCGCCATAATTTAGTGTCAAGATTGACGTTTTGCTTTTTGAGCCTTAACAAAAATTTGTCCCCTGACATAACTCCTGCTGGTGATAAGGGCACAAAAGCTTTTTAATAATGGATTTGGGCATTTTGTCTCCGTCCATAATTTTTAAAATAGCACCTTCCCATGGCTTAAAAGTAGACTCAATAGAGATAAGCCAATCTCTAGTCTCATTGTTGTTACAGAAAATCGTAAGCCAGCCTTCTGACTTGTTGGATTGCGTAGAAAATTGAGGATGTGGCCCATTATCTTCGATTTTGTCGATCTCATCCAACAGTGCAACTTTCAGATTTTCTAGTTGTTCAGTGGTGAGAGTTTCAACTGGATAAAAAGCATGAGTAATGGCAACTCTTTGCTTAGAAACTACATCACTGAACGGTACCGATGCGGAAACTGGTGTAGAGCTGTTGTTAATGCTCTTCTCTGCCAGTTCACTGATGCTCGGAGTTAGCAACCTGCCTGCTACTTTCGAAGTGCTCGGTTTAGGATTGATCCTAGGTCTCTGATCCTTTACCGGCTTTCTGACTTCTGCAGATATTTTAGCAGCTTTAGTAGGTACCTCAGGTGTACTACAATCAGATCTGCTTCTCTTGTTGGCCGCATCTTTACCACATGTAACAGCAACAACTGGACATATAAGCTGAGAAAGCCTAGCACGTTCAGCTTTTCTGGCCTCTTTTCTGGCGGACATACCTTTTTGGCACACCAGAGCTCTAATGCGTCTTTTAAATGCACCGGAAAAGTATTCGTAATTCTTCCTTAACTGTAGCTTTCGGAGGGCTTCTTCAGCTTCATCAATAACTGGTTCGCATTGTCCCTGGTTATTAATGTCACTTGGAAGCTTCTCCTCAGCTCCAGACTTGTTCTCCTTTACGGATGAGGAAGAAGGAAGGGCATTCGTTTCTTTGACAGTCTTCTTCGACATCTGTTGTTAATGTCTCCACATCGTCAACTGGTTGTTCAATTATACTAATCATGTCCGTGTTCATTGCCGTTTCGTTTAAACTTGAATTATCATTTATTGTTTTTGTTGTGTTTGTGTTCATTTTGGATCCCACGAGTAAGGCGAGAAATATAACGTCCACGTCCGCAGAGCTCCCTTACGGACGCAAGGCTGGTTACAATGGGGTGGCGCCTGGTGCCCCAAGGAGACCGTTACCGATACCATGCAGCCATCAACACGGTGTCTTTCACATCTTGGCTTTAGTGCTGGATCTCTTTAGTCTACCGTCCGTCTACGATCCCAAAAGCTCGTAGAGTTCCGGAATAAGCCCCTCCGCCACGACAAGGCAGAGATCCTAAAATAATGAGCATTTTGGTCATTTTCACACATTTTAATAGTTTATATGAAATTAGTAATTCTTCGCAAATGGGCAAAATATTGAAAATAAATTCCACACCCCATACAAAATAATGCGCATTTTGCTCATTTTCGAACATTTTAATAGTTTATATGAAATTAGTAATTCTTCGCAAATGGGCAAAATATTGAAAATAAATTCCACACCCCATACAAAATAATGCGCATTTTGCTCATTTTCGCACATTTTAATAGTTTATATGAATTAAGTAATTCTTCGCAAATTGGCAAAATATTGAAAATAAATCCCATGCCCCATACAAAATAATGCGCATTTTGCACATTTTAATAGTTTATATGAATTAAGTAATTCTTCGCAAATGGGCAAAATATTGAAAATAAATTCCTACCCCATACAAAATAACGCACATTTTGCTCATTTTTTAACATTTTAATAGTTTATATGAATGAAATGAGTAATTCTTCGAAAATGGACAAAAATAAATCGCATACTCTATACAAAATTATAAACATTTCTTTGATTTGTGAACACATTAAGTTTCGATTAAATATATTTATACTTAAGCGTAATTTTAAATGTTTTTTTTTACTTCCGGCTAAGGCTAATATATAGCATGATCAAAATGGATTTTTTTTACTTTTCCAAAAGTTTTGGTAATTTTAAGAGGCAATTAATTCGGATTCAGCTGAAATGGTCAAATGAAATGTGTGAAATATTGAAAATAAATTCCATACTCCATATAAAATAGTGAACATTTTGTTCATTTTTGCACGTTTCATATAAACTATTGAAATTAATTCGTATAAAATATTGAAATTAAAAAATTTGACATCGCATTAACTTTCGATTAAAAATATGTCTCTGGCTGAGGGCAAAAGCACTTAAGTCATGATTTATGGTTTGTCAGAAAAGCGTTTTTATCGAATATGTTCTGCGATTTTTACATTTGACAATAGTATTATATTAAGATTTTTTTATACATTCAGAATTTCAAGTAGTTTTACAATTAATTCTAAACTTTCTGGGAAACTGGAAGGTTAAGTGTTTGGCAACCCTTTTTTGGCTCGCAATTAATTTTAGTAATTTGGCTTGGTTGATCAATGTAGAATTGTATAAAATATTACATTCAGATCGAGTTAGATGTTTTAGCTAAAATATTCGATTGTCATTGAACTTGGCTTAGGCGAAGTAATTTTTTTTTGTTTTAAATTCCGAATTAAATGGTTTTGACCCGTAGTCTGAGATTTATACTTAAGCGTAATATTAATTTTCTTTTTACTTCAGGCTAAGAATAATATATTACAACATGATCTAAATTGTTCTAATTTTTTTACTTTTCCAAAAGATTTAGGAATTTTATGAGTCAATAAATTGAATTGGTGCATTATATATTGTTTTTTCCCACTTTTAAATTTCGCATAAGTCATTACTTAAATTTTCAACCTATAAATTTTAGCGATTTAATTATAATTTAACGGGAATGAATTCGTTTTTTGTCAAATCAATTATTATCGGAACAATAATATGATGCGGCAAAGAATTTAATTATATATATATTTTATTAAAATCCTGATGTTTTGTTAATATTTTATTTTTCTCAATTAAATTTTTTTAATTCATCAATTAATAATTCATTATTACTGAAAAATCAAATATTTATGCTTAAGTTCAAGATTAATTTTTTTACTTCCTAAATTCAATTCAATAATTATTATTATTTATTAAGCATAATACATTATTTCATTAATGACGATTTCGATGGCCTGCATATATGAATCCAAAATTAAAATATAAATCCGAATCTTCAAAGTATAATATTTTTATTGTATTCCTATTTCATAGGAAAATGTTATAAGTTCAAAAAATCATTTAAAGTAAGTTTTACCCGTTTTCAAATAAATTTGATACTAAGATTAGTTACGCGATATATCTGTTGATCTTAAGTTAGCACTTTCAGCAGATTCATGAGCCTGTATAAAGTACATTCATATTTTTTTTAAACTTATTGATACTTCTTTATAAAATTGATTGTTTTTCAATAAAACATTTATATAATACTGTATAAGCAAATTCTAATTTTTTTTTTTATTTTCTATCCATCACATTTCAAGTTATGTTATTATTGCATTTATAATCCGCGTTTCATACATATTTAATGAATTTTATTTTCCTTGCGATGAATTTTCTGCGAGGAATTTTTTATAGGTATGAAGTTTTCTTGCGAAGTATTTTCTTGTGATGAATTTTCCTAGCGATTAATTTTCAGCGATGAAGTTTTGTTGCGATGAATTTTTCTAACGATTAATTTTCTGCGATGATTTTTTTATGGATATGAAGTTTTCTTGCTATGAATTTTCCTAGCGATCAATTTTCCGTGATGAAATTTACTTGCACGAATTTTGCTCGCGATTAATTTTCTGCTATGATTTTTTCTTCGCTACGAATTTTTCTTGCGATGGATTTTGTTGCGATGAATTTTCCTAGCGATTAATTTTCTGCAATGAAATTTCCTGCGATGGATTTTCTCAGGGATTAATTTTCTGCAATGAAATTTCCTGCGGTGAATTTGACCAGCGATCAATTTTCTGCGATTAATTTTTCTGGACTATGAATTTTCTTGCTTTAGATTTTTCTGCAATTAATTTTCTATTTGATAAATTTACCCTGCTATGAATTTTCTTGCGATGAATTTTCTTCGATGAATTTTTTATGAAGGATTTTCTGCGATAAATTTTCCAAAAACCTTAAAAAAGACCTGAGTTTAAACCATTTGAGTCAATTAACGGTAATAAAAAATGTTTAATGATGAAAAATCTTTTGCAGATCATAAAATCGATTTTACAGCAATTTATTCCAAAGGAGAAATTCTTAGAGAAATCTAAATAATGGCCACTTTAATCGCAAGTTTATTTTTTCTACTTCACAGCAGGGAAATTTATCAAATAGAAAATTCATTGCAGGAAAATCCGAAGCAAGAAAATTAATTACTAGGAAAATTCGTCGCACAAAATTAATCGCTGAAAAAATTCGACACATGAAATTTCATTCCAGAAATTGGGCAAATCTCCAAGAATTTTTATAAAATGGAAATGAATAGGTAAAATAAATTAGTTGTATTCCCGACTTCTAAACTCTATTTTTTTTTTAAGTAATTCGCTAAAAGTAAGGCTATCAAACCCCCCGTCGGATTCCACCTTGTCGCGGTGGTGGGGCTTAAGTAAGTCTGAGGAACCCTGAGGCGATGCCAGTAGGTGCAACCATGCTGGAACGGCGAAGGGCGAAGACCGAAAACCAAGAGAATCCACCTTCATGATTTGAATGTCCGAATCTAGAAAAATTCGTGGTAGGATATTACCACAAGTGTCGGAAGAGGCTACGACTTCCGGCGAGGGCTTGGTTGCTACTAATGTAACAACTAAGTCGCCAGTAGCAAGAGTAGATAGGGCCGATACGATTAAAAACGCGACCCAAACCTCGACCCCCTCCCACACGACAGGAGGTGTGGTCCTGGTTAGAAAGAAAAATAAAAATAAACTGTCGGGTGCGCAACAGCGCAAACGACAGCGGGCAAGGGCTGCGCTGGAAAGGCTCAACCTTGGAAGTCCGTCTGCGCGGAAGGGGGTTATACCAGGTGATGGGAAACCACTGTTTGTCGGGCAGAAGCGGAAACAGAGAAGGGAGAAGTTGCGCGGCGCGGTACAGGGCGTGAAAGGTGGAGAACCGGGTGGTGCACGGGCGAATCCCAAAGGTGGTAACACCGCGGGAGCCGCTAGTGCATTGGCAGGTTCCACATCGGTCCACCCGGCCAAACCAGCAACTACTTGTGTTGCTCCTGCTGCGGCAGGGGCCCGTGCAGTGTCAGGCGTTGCCATGTCAACCACATTAGGTTGGAAAATGGGGACAACTGATCCTGCACGGGCTCTTGTTGCAACAGAAGCAGCAAAAAAGAGAATCCGCTCGGATGATTCGGGAGAAGCAGGACCAACCAATAAGAAGGTAGTCCCTGAGCTATCAACTTATAGGGAAGGACCTGCTCCCAAATCAGGCTTAGATCGTAGATCTAAACCTGTCGCAAGACCGAAGGTCATTCCAACGGGTAAACGAACCCTGGGTTCCTATTCTCAGGTGGTCAGAGGAGTTGACAAAACATCTTTCGAGATGGCTGTCATCAACTCTGCAGCACCTGGGGGCAGGATCGCTCGGGACAGACAGTCTATTATCAGGGAGGCATTAGAATCAGCTATAGACGCTGCTTTTATGTCAACCAGTGATGTTCTGCCGGTTCGTATCCGTTGGAGTGGCTTTCGTGGCGATTTCTTCTGGGCAGTCTGTCTAGACAAGTTCTCGGTAGACTTCCGAGGGAAATTAATTAGCGAAATAAAGTTGCCTTGGGATGACATCCGCTTTCAGATGGTAAGCAAAGATGACATTCCAAAGCTAAGGAGGGTAACGGTTGAAGTGATAGGTCCGCCTAAACCTGTACCAGCCATCCTTAGCCAGATTAAGCAACAGAACAACCTGCCGACTGAGCTCTGGACGGTATACTTTGCTAAGGAGAATCCGCAAGGAATCTACTTGGTGTTGGGTATCGACCAGACCTCATTCGATAGGATTAACGAAACCAGGGGGGAGGTGTGGTACAGGATGGCAAGCATCTTTTTCAAATTGGAAAATGTGTCGCCAACCTGCCCCACACAACCACCGGTTTCCAGTTCTGCTGCTGAAGCCAAACCAGCACCCTCTAAAGAAGAGAGCGCGAATGCTGCTCCAACGTTAGAAAAATCATCTGGCTTACTGATCACCGAATTGCTGATTGGCGAAACAGATGAACGGGCTGGACATGATCTGATGACAGGATCGGTTAAAGGTACGTCTTGCGACGAAGACGAGGATTTACTCCTACTAGGACCGATCCTGGCATCAGATGATGACCAAACCCTAACGGAGGAGATGTCCACGGAAGAGTTGGAGATGGAGGTTGATCAGAACAATTCATGAGAATTGTTCAGATCAATCTCCATCGTAGTAGGGCGGCCACGGCCAACCTACAACAACTTTTCGAGAAAAGCGAAGTGGATTTGGCGCTAATTCAGGAACCTTGGACCGTCGTAAACAAGGTTTCTGGATGGAGCAACAAATCAGTAAATCTGTTCTACAATAACGAACAAGGTAGGCCCAGGGCCTGTATTGTAGCCAAGAAAAATATTAATCTATTTTCTCACCCACAGGTCTCAAGTAAAGATAGCATAGCGGTTTCATGGGAGGGCGAATTAAACGGGAGACCAAAGCAGATCATCTTTGCTTCTGTTTATCTACCGTTTGACTCACCCACCCCTCCGCCATCTACCGAGTTGGATGAGGTAGTGAAGCTAGCGCAGAGCAACCACAAACAACTGATTATAGGCTGTGATGCAAACTCTCATCATACAGTATGGGGCAGCTCAAACTGTAATGAAAGGGGTAAGTCACTGCTTGATTATATTTATACAACTAACCTATTATTAATGAACCTTGGGGTAGAACCTACCTTTATCACGCGTTCTCGTAGGGAAGTAATAGATATAACACTAACTACAATTGATATATCTGCATACATTCATAATTGGAGAGTTTCGAACGAAGCATCCTTATCGGATCACAGATATATACGTTTTGAAATTGACGCCACGGTCCCACTAGCCATTCCTTATAGAAACCCGGCAAAAACTGACTGGGCTTCTTTCAGGAGCAAGGTGGAATCAAAATTAAATCTCTCAGTTAACTTCCCCCTTGCATTGTACTCGTGTGAAGATATTGACAGAGAAGTAAATGTGATCACGAATCTGCTTATGGTTTCTTATGAAGAGTCTTGTCCCTTGAAACGGGCCAGATCCGACTCTGACCCTCCTTGGTTGACACAAGACCTCAAAGGAAAACGTAAACGGGTACGCAGGCTTTGCAACAAAGCGAAGAACTGGAATCGTGATGAAGATTGGAACGCATATCAAAATGCGCTCAAAGATTATAAGTACGCCATCCGCTCAGCCAAGAGACAATCTTGGAGATCGTTCTGTGATGGTGTGGAAAGCGTAAACGAGGCGTCACGAATTAAGAAATTTCTAGCGAAAACCCACATTCAACCTGAACTCCTAATCAATAGTGAAGGTATCAGGGCTGAATCAGCAGGGGAGTCACTAGAATTACTAATGGAAGAGCATTTCCCGAAATGCTTTGACACCTCTGTTTTAATAGATTCATACCGGCCTAGCAATAGGTTGGAGAATACGGAATTAGAGTTTATTAACCTTAATGCAGCTAAATGGGCTGTTTTTTCTTTCAAACCATTTAAATCCCCAGGTAAAGATGGGATATTCCCTGCTTTACTCCAAAACTCATGGGATTTCATAGCTGATAGATTAATAAACCTTTTCAGGGCGTGTATCCTCTTTGGATACACCCCGGCTAAATGGCAGGAGGTTAGAGTGGTCTTTATACCAAAACCTGGTCGAGATGACTATTCATCCACCAAGGCATTCAGACCAATCAGCCTTACTTCCTTTCTTTTAAAGACTCTGGAAAGAATCTGCGAAAGAGAAATTCGAGATAAGCTCCCATCGGCAGCCTTATCTGGCAAACAGCACGCCTATTTAAAGGGTAAATCGGTGGAAACTGCTCTTCATGAAGTGGTTCACACCATTGAAAAAGCCTTTCTTTTCAAAGAATCTGTGCTTGGAACCTTTATAGACGTGGAAGGAGCTTTCAACAATGTACTCCTGCAAAAAAATAATGAAGTGCTACATAAACAAAACATCAACCCACAAATCTCCAAGTGGATTGAACACATGTTAGCACATAGGAGAATTTATGCGAACCTTGGGGACCAAGAACGGGCAGGGAAAGTTCACAAAGGTACACCACAGGGCGGCATTCTGTCACCCTTGCTTTGGATACTAGTCGTGAATGACCTCCTATTCGAACTCACAAGGCAGGGATACCTCGTCGTATGCTACGCAGACGACCTGGTCATTCTCGTCACAAGCAAATTTGAATCGGAACTCTCTGGGTTAATGCAACCTGCACTGAATATTGTTAGTCAATGGGCAGACAACTGTGGGCTGAACATCAACCCGCTAAAAACCGATATCTGTTTATTCTCATTGAGAAGGAAAACTCAACTATTGAGTCTTCCCGTTATAAAAGGCACCCGGCTAACACTAAAAGCAAAAGTTAAATATCTGGGCGTTATTTTAGACAAAAAATTGAACTGGAGATCGCACCTAGAAGAACGAGCTAAAAAAGCCTATAGGATTTTTGGCATGTGTCGGGGCGCGATGGGAAAGAAATGGGGACTACAACCGGATATGATTCGCTGGCTCTACACCAGTGTCGTCCGCCCTACTCTTTCCTATGGATCTCTCGTCTGGTGGAAGGCGATTGAGAAACTCTCCAATCTTAAGTTGTTGGAAAAAGTTCAACGTTCTTGTTGCCTCAGTATTACTGGCGCAATGAGAACAGCATCAACAGCAGCACTGGAAACCATTACGGCTATCCACCCAATTGGGATCCACATCAAAAAAGTTGCTGCGGGGGCTGCATTGAGACTTCACTTAAACCAGGCATGGACTCATGCAGGTTCTTCTGTACCTCATGAGTCTATCCTGGGATTTGTGAAATCCATCATACCCAATGTTGAGAAACCTAGCGATTCCCAGAAAGAAACCTTCCTGGAATCAAACGTAAAACTCAGTATCCCTTCTAGAGCTGATTGGAACACTGACATAGTGTCTCAAACAGCTGGCCTGTTAACAGCATATACCGACGGCTCCAAAATGGGAAACCTGACTGACGCGGGTATGTACTGTGAGGAATTAAATCTAGAAAGGTCTATTCGCTTGGAAGACCACGCCACAGTCTTCCAAGCAGAGGTGGTGGCAATTAAAGAAATCTGTAACCACCTTCTATTAGAAGGAACCACAGATAAGGACCTGACAATCTTCTCAGATAGTCAGGCTGCGTTAAAAGCGGTGACATCCTATACAACCAAATCCAAGCTAGTCCAAGAATGTAAACACAGTCTTAACAACCTGGCGCGGTCGAATAGAGTCACACTGAAATGGGTTCCTGGACATAGCAATATACCGGGAAACGAAAAAGCAGACGAGCTAGCAAGAAAGGGATCGCAACTGGATGTCATCACGACCACAGTTGGGGTAGCACTGCAGACTCTTAAAGCGAACCTAAAACGATGGGCCGACGAATCTCATCAACAAATCTGGCTAGCTAGTGACATCGGCCACACCACGCGGTGTCTCTGGGGCATCCCGAAGGAGAAAGTAACCAAGAAATACCTGCGGCTCAACAAGAGCTCGGTATACCTGGGCACTGCGATCTTAACAGGTCACTCTATGTTGCGGGATCATGCCTACAAAATCCGGCGCTCTGAAGTGCACGTCTGTAGGGGGTGCGGTGAGGATAGAGAGACTACTGAACACTTCCTGTGTCATTGTCCCTGCCTCATGCACCTACGTTATAAATGCTTTGGTGCCTATCTCCTGAACGAACTGAGCGAAGCGGGGGTTCATGGATGGCAACAAATCTGTAAATTCGGAAAAGATAGCGGATGGCTCACAACCGCCACGGCGGGAGTGACATGAAGGTTCTTCGCACCGAGGGGTACAATGGGCCTAGTTCTGGCCTGAGTGCTTGAGTCCTTCACGGACTCCCCTCTCTCAATCCATCCATCCATCCAAGGCTATCAAAAGTCGAAAATAGCGCCGCTTAATTCACCAAAAGTAATCTCAAGATTTTTAAACGTTTAAAAGTAATCGCATACAAAGTCAAAAGTACACGTTTAACAGTAATCGCATACAAAGTCAAAAGCAGACGTTTAAAAGTAATCGCATACAAAGTCAAAAGCAGACGTTTAAAAGTAATCGCATACAAAGTCAAAAGCAGACGTTTAAAAATAATCGCATACAAAGTCAAAAGCAGACGTTTAAAAATAATCGCATTCAAAGTCAAAAGCAGGAGTGGAAGCACACAAGTCGTGACGACTACTTTTTTTTGGTCGATAATGAAAGCGTGTCGTCCTAATGTGTGGCAGCATATAAGTAGATACGTTTTTGAAAACAGCTTTACCAACATAAAAATATATAAATTGACGATTTGTGTTGTTTTGATATGACATATTATTAATTTGGCACATCAAAAATTAAATTTTAATATTTTGAAAATAATTAAATATATAATAGTTGTGTTTTGAAAATATAATTGTGATTAAATGAAAATAAAAAAATAAAATAAAATGTTGTTTATGGTTTCAAGTGACGAGGAAGATTGTGTAAACATGAAAATTGAAAGAAAAATATTAAGAAATCGTAGTGATCCATTAAATTGAAAGGAAAAAGTGTAAGTATATGAATGAAATTTCAAACAAATTCTAAGAAATTTCAAACAAATTTCAGCTTCCATCAATATTTTCGGGTCAACTAAGAAAGTTTTGTTGCAATTTTAGAAGTCCTAGACATGAATCGCGGATTTAGCAGCTCCTCCATTCCTCCAGTTTTAAAGTTAGCTGCCATTTTAGAAATGCTAGTAACTGGACACTATCAACGCAGTGTTGGTAGTAATTTTTTAATTGTTATGGCGCAAACAACAGTTTCTAAAATATTTTCTGAAACTGTAGAAGTAATGGAGGATAAATTTTGAAAGAAAAAACTAGTTGCGAAGAAAGATACTTCAATACTGCGGATAATTCTCATCTTTTAGGTTTTTTTTAAATATTTTTTTATACTTGTTACAATATTATTTTTTTATGTGATATTGGTTATCCACTTAAACAATGGCTGCTCACTCCATATCGTGCACCTGCAGATTACACGAGTGAACGTGCATTTAATGATTTGCATGCCAAAGCTATAGATATTGTATTTAATGCGCAATTGGAATTTTGAAAGGCAGATGGAAAATTTTATTAACAATATTTTATTTATTTTGCGCAATAAAGATTTATAGTTTTAAAATATTGTTAATTATATTTTACATAACAACTAATTATTATAAAAATTTAAAAAAAAAATATATATTTAAATTTATAAAGAAATTAAAATTCATTAAATAAATTAATAAGTTTTTTATTATTAACTATATATAATAATTATAATGATGTATAATTATCACGCAAAATATAAATTTAAAATCAAATGCTTAATATTTTTTCTTTCAAATATTTTTTTTTTCTATCAACGATATAATTTTAGGTGTCGTTCAAAAAAGTGACGTTATCGACCAAAAAATGGACGATAACGTCTTATGTGCTACCAATAGCGACAAAACTTTAAAAAAAACAGTCGTTACGACTTTCAAAAATTGACGATACCGACCACAAAAATGGACGATAACGTCTTATGTGCTACCAACAGCGACGAAACTTAAAAAAAAACAGTCGTCACGACTTGTGTGCTTCCACCCCAGACGTTTAAAAATAATCGCATTCAAAGTCAAAAGCAGACGTTTAAAAGTAATTGCATTCAAAGTCAAAAGCAGATGTTTAAAAGTAATCGCATACAAAGTCAAAAGCAGACGTTTAAAAATAATCGCATACGAAGTCGAAAGTAGCTCACTAAAAGTAATGCCATTATTTTGAGACGTTTAAAAGTAATCGCATTCAAAGTCAAAAGTAGTTCGCTAAAAGTAATCGCATTCAAAGTCAAAAGTAGCGCCGCTAAATTCGCTAAAAGTAATGCCGCATAAGTAATTAATTTTAAAGAATGATGTAGTATTCGCACAAATACTTTCATATTATTATTTACAATCAAAGTTTTAGCGATTCTACAAAAAAAAGACGCAGCGTTAAATAAAATTTAGTTTTTTGTACAGTCTTAAACTGGAAAGATTTAAAAAATTTATTTAAAATGCTATTGTCAAAATCGAAATTAATTAAAAAAGCTAAAAAAATATGGATAAGCGAAAGTCATATTATAAGAGTTTGAATTTATTTATGGATATGTCATATAATATTAATAACATAAAACTGAGACTGGGATATTCGCCATTATACAATTTTGAGCCGTTTCTTTGGATTCATGATGGTTCACATCATGTAGGATTTAACTATTCTAGTTGGAGCAAGTTAAATATGCATAAAAATATAGTGAGTCTTAAACTAGATGGGACAGCGGAAAATTAGGAGCGTCTAGATATAGTCGATGAAAACAATTTTAATTATGAATTTAAATGGAGAACTGATCCTGATAAAGTTTGTTTAAGTATTCAGCATAAAAAAGGCAAAGTAGAAAAGATGGAGTTATGCAAGAAAGAATGGGCTGATTTATGTATAATTTCACCATTTATTTCCCAATTTTTATGCAGCTCTTTAACAAGAAATGCAATCTGCGAATACTACTATAATGTTTATATACCAAATTGTGTAAAACTCGGCAAGGTGAAACTAGAATTAAAAGACGTGCCGTTTAAGCAATATGATGAAATAGAAATGACTATATGCGTCTTTGTTATGAAATTCCGACAGTTATGAAAAAAAAATTAAAGACGGATATCGAAAATTATAAGATTATATTTTAGCATATAACATATTTTCATTAATCAAACAACATTAGTAGCTCTTTATATTGCCGAGAGATGAGTAAATTAGATATAGTAAATGAATTGCATAAAAAAGTAAGAAAAAAATTTGTACGCAGAAGAGTAATTCAAAAAGGTCTAGCTAGATGACACATGGCAAATCGACTTGGTAGAAATGATACCGTATGCTAAATTCAATAATAATTACAAGTATTTGCTCACAGTGATTGATATTTTTTCCAAATATGCCTTTGCTATGCCTGTGAAATCGAAAAATGGAACTGATGTTACCGAAGCTAAGAAAACAATTTTTAGTAAATCAAAAAGAATACCGAAAAACATACACTCCGACCAAGGCAAATAATTTTTCAATTCCAAATTTTAAGAGCTTATGAATAAAAATAAAATTAACCACTACCATACTTTCACCGATTTGAAAGCTTCAATATGCGAAAGATTTAATCGAACGCTAAAAAATAAAATGTGGAAAATGTTTAGCTTTAATGGAAACTACATATGGGTGATATTTTTAAATGAGTTAGCTGAAAAATATAATAATACGAAACATAGCACGATAAAAGAAAAACCTGTAAATGTGACTTTAAAAACGAAAAACATTTATTAAAAACAATTTATAATTATCCTAAAGTATTTTCTAATGGAATATTTTATATAAACGATTTTGTTAGAATTACAAAGTATAAAGGAATATTTACTAAAGGCTATGAGCCGAACTGGTCAACCGAAATTTTTAAATTTTATAAAATAAGAAATACTTATCCAGTTACATATTTATTAAAAGATTTTAATAATGAAATTATATGAAACATGAAACACAGCGATACATCTTTAATAGAAAAAAATCTTAAACGTAAGAAAAATGAAGTTTTTGTTAAATGGTTAGGTTTTGATGATAACTATAATTCATGTATAAATAAAAAACATATTTTAAAATAACAATACAGAAATGTTTTATTTATATTTTTTCACATAAATTTCTTAAATTAAGTTAACACTATTTATTTTTAATTTCTTATTTTTAATATTAATTTTTTACATAAATTTCTTATATTTAATTTAAAAATAATCGGATTACAATATTTCAAAGTCATTAGCAGAAAATTTTTCCAAGTCGATTCGATAGTGCCCCCATGCATAGGTACTAATACCGTCTTCCCTAATATGCCGTTTATCATCAGAAAAACTTAAAGCTATTTTATTTAAATTTTGAGTGTATATGTTATGAAGTTTAGATCTTAAAACCATCATATCCCCGTAAAAGATTTTTTGTTTATATAAACAATCAAGAATATTATTTTTAGTTAATTTATCAACATCATTTCGTTTTATAACTTTAACTTTTTTGTTTGATCGTTATTGTCTGTTTCAATAAAATATACCTTACTTCGAAGCCCAATAAATTCTTTCTCCATTGTTTTCGTTTTTCAATGCCGAATCTATTATTTGGAGGGTAATCAGACGTATCAAACTTAAGTTTTAATGGATCATCTTCTCTAATATCGTCAAGAAGATCAGCATATAAATTATTCGTAAAAATAGTATATATAAATGAATCGGTATCCATATAGTTTAAAGTAATATTTTCCCCGAATTTCGGTTTCATGTAAGAATAATGAAAATCATACATTTTTAGTTTCGACAACTCTAAAACGGTAAAGCCAATAAATAGAGGTTTATTGTAAATGATTCGCGATTTTTTTAATTGGATAGCAACCATAATTTCAGAGAAAATTGCAACGCTATGAAAATTCGATTTAGCTATTAAAGAACGTACATTAATGCTCCCACCATTTCCATTCTCCCAATCAGTTACGATTTTTACATCTTCTCTTTTCTCAACATTCTCCATAGTTTTACCATAAATAGCGTTATTCATACGTTCTTGAAAACGGTTTTTGAAGCAGTTTTAAATGCGGTATTTATGGCTATATTTTTTTCCAACCAGCGTGATTGATTGTACTTTAAAGCTCTATGAATATATATTAATTTTAAACCGTTTTTTATACATTGTTGAAGAACTCTATAATCAATGATGTATTTTTCTTTTTTATTTAAATCAGCGATTAATTTAGGAGTTTTATTTTTACTTTATTGATTTTTGGAGCGAAAGGAAAATCATTATGGTAATCGTGAAGATTTTCGGGATATTTGAGATACACTTCTAAAATATATCCTTCATCCGATTCATGTGGGAGACTATTTATTTTTGTAAGCAAAACTTCATTAGCATTTTCTATCCAAGAAAATCCTCCATAAGGTAGAGGTTGAGACATAGCCCACCCATACAAATTATTAGCATCTAGATATGTAATATATTTACTTTTTTTGCTACGATCCCATTCTCCCATATGCTGATTATTAGCTCTAGAATGTCTAATAGAGCATTGAGTTAAACCCCCGCGTTTATCTTTTTTAAAAAAGTTTAGCATATTAATGTCGGTAATCAGCTCTAATTTCATTCCGGTTAGTTTTAACATAGCGTCCCACGAAAGACCTGGAGCTGTGTAATAATGACACGGATCTAACTAATAATTTTCTAGATAGGTACGTCTGAAACATTCGAAAATATCGGTTAAGAGTAGCACATCGCTTTTAAGATATGTCATCATAAATTCTCTGATATTTCTACAATCGAATTTTTCCCAAATGCATTGAGCTATTGCATATTCTTCAGAAGTAAATGATTTGCCATTTAATTTGTTATTAAACGCATTAATAAGCGGCAATTTTTCCTCATTTAACACTTCAAAAGAAGTAAGGTACTCGTACGGGAATGGTATTTTTTTGCTTAGCAAATTAATTTTATCCGCATCTTTTATAACCGATTTTGTTGTTATAAAGTCCGAGTCAGATAAATCTTTTGACAGAGTGTCTAGACTTTCAGGCATAAAACGCGTTGAATATAAAAATCTTATAACATAGCTATGATTACCATCCAAGTGAATTCTTACCGAAAATGATATATACCGTTCTATAGTTTGCGGGATAATATCTATTCTAGAAGTTTGCTTGTTAAGAGCCACGATGAATAAATGAGAGTCATATCCTGATAGATTATGAAAGAAAACCGGAAAAAAGTTTTGTACCCGATATGATAAATTACATGAGTTATGCGCAGGACCTCTAAATTTTCCCGCAAAATGACAATGATCTCTCGTAGAGGGATTGACCAAAAAGCACAGTTTATATCCAGTGTTGAAAAAAATTTACAATTTCTTGTCTTTATCATTAGGTCCTCGATCAGTGGAAACGGCTGAGCTTGAGGTATTACAATTTTATTTAAATCTCTGAAATCTATACACAATCTAGATTTTTTATTGTCTTCCTTTTTAAATGCTAAAGTCACTGGTGCAGCAAATGGACTGTAGGATTCTTCTATAAGGTTTTTATCTAATAATTTTGCTATCTGTTCTTCTATCTCTTTTTTATCATCTATTGTGCATCTGTAAGGTCTCTTGCTGCAATATTTATCCATTAATAGGTCTATTCTGGCTTCATATTCCTTAACTGTGCCAATATCATATTTATCTTTTGCGAAAATTGATTTATATTTATCAATTAGTTTATTTATCTCTGATTTTTGATTTTTATCTAAGTGATTAATTTTTATCTCAAAATTCTCTTCTTTTACATGTTCATTAAAATTTATTTCATATTCTTTTAATGTGTTACTTTTTATTTTCATCTTGTTAGAAGTTTTTTATTAGATTTTTATTATTTGTATTATCATCATAAGGTTCTTCAATTTTTTTTTTATTTTTTTGTTGTAAATATGAAATATCTTGCTGAGATATTCTTAGGTCTTCATCTTGCGTTAATCTGAACATCCTTATCATATCTAATCCAATTAAAAAATCATATTGAAACTTTTTATCATTTATAATATAAACATCAACACTCTTTTCTATTTCAAAAATTTTTATCTTTAAAGTTGCCAAACCACATGTTTTTTTCACACCATTAATTGTTATTAGATTAATTTGATTTGAAATATTTGTTTTTTGGTTTTTTAATTTCAATAATTTTGAGTTTATCAAGGAAACATTAGATCCTGAGTCATATATTCCAAATACTTCTAGTTTATTTTCTAATAATAGTTTGACTTTTATTAATGGTGTAATTAACAGTTTTTTTGATCGGTGTCATTTAATTCAGCTTCAATTACTGAATTATTCACATATTTAATTTGATTTTTATTTTCTTTGTACCAGTCTAAACATGATTTTTCCAGAAAAACTTTTAAAATTTCAATTTTTTCTTCATTTCTTGTAATTTCTAATCTTTCAAATTCTTTTTCAAAAATTTTTAACCATTTATGAGCATTACCTTTTCCACTGTATTTTTCAATCACAAATTTTTCTGATAATTTCCTTAGACTTGGTCGTTCATTACTTTTTTGGTTGTTCATTATCATTTCAAAAGCCTTTGCCATTTGGTCTGCTATTGAATTTTCTAACATGATTGTATTATTTTCATTTTCGTTTTCCAAAATAATCTCTTCTGGGTATGTACCTTCAAGCACCACATTTCCATCGGTATCCCAGTATGCTTTTTTTATTTCGTCAGTTACATTAATCCAAACATTTCTTGTTTGATGTCTTCTTTTTAATGTATTTTTGATGTTTGCATAGACTGCAGATCCTATAATACTTGTATGAAGTGTTGCAGGTTGTAATTCTTTTGGTACTTTATAGCTTTTGCCATCTTCCGTGGTGATTGAGCTTATACAAGTCACATTCGTTTTTCCATCATCTGATGCCTTTACTATAAATTTGAAATTTAGTTTTTCCATTTTGTTGACATTAATTGTCGTTTTATAAGAGAAATCTTCAAATTTTTTCTTTTGGAATTAGATATATAAAATAAACCCCAAAGTGTTGCTCTAAAAATAAAGTTTTTATTCTTTTTTAATAACTAAAGAACTAATTACACAAATTTTTACCTAAAAATAAAGAAACGACAATTGAAGTCTATTCCTAATTTTTCTAATTCCTGTTAACAATATTTTTTTATATTCTGAAATTTTACTGCACTTCTATTCAGCTTTGACATTTTCCACATGTACCTTGTGTCAGGTGTTTTGTCTACTCATTTTCCGCCAGATGTGTCATATTTCAATTACAGAATTATAAGCCGCCGAATATTTAAATTAAAGAAATATATTTTCTTTACAAGCATTTTAAAGTTTTTACCAACCGTTTCACCAACAGCTGTCTTATGCTCCTTTTTTCGTATATGCTGAATCCATTTTTTGGTATCAACTTCAACATTACATTTCTCGCAACGTCTTTTACCGGAAATTTCACTTTGTAAAGCTCTTTGCTCTTTAACAATGTCAAAAATTGTTGCACTATTTTGCCGACCGTGATGGATATGCCAATTGAAACCGTGTAGATATGCCAACAGGAGCAACTTTGGAATACAAGAATGAAATAACTATCTACTCTAAAATTACAGTAACTAGCGAACAAGAAATAGGGGACTTTATATCTAAGTTGGAAAATAAGATAAATGATACCTGTAACACGATTTTCAATCGTGTAAATAATAGGAATTGTAGATTATGGCATAATGAAGTGAATTTTTGGAAAACAAAAATCACTAATTTAGCTAAGGGTATCAACCATTTTTTTAGACGGACAAATTGACATTATAGGAGCAATTGACATTATAGGGTCGCTTTCAAAAGGACTTTTAGGGACACATGTAGCAATCAACTCGGATAGGATTTACAGCACTATGGATAAATTGGAGAAAGACGGAGGAGTGATGATTCAGTTGTTAGGCAAGCAGACAGTTGCAGTAGCGTCAAATTTTATATTCCTCAAACAAGTAACAGGGAATTTGTCACATCAAGCGGTTTATTTAGAACATAAGATGGAAAAATTAAGCTGAAATCTGAAAGAAAACTTAGGTGTAATTCACTCGGATAATAGAGAAATTTGGGCAGAGTTGGAACAAACATGGCACTTGTAGGCTTTGATTGCTACATTTATTTCCAATTGTCTATTAATTTTGCGTAATTCCGTTGTTTTATAATCACAGCTGAGACATTTGTACAATGTACCAGATGTGATCTTTTTAGTTGGCTGCATTCGACAGCTGGAAGTAAAATGGAATTAGGATCTTGATAAGTAGAATTTTTGTTAGTATTAGGATATTTTTTATTAGGATTTTTTTAATAGGATTTTTGTTAGTGTTAGTAGTTTTTTTATTAGTAATAGAATATATTTTATTAGTTTTACTAGAATTTTTGTTAGTAATAGGGCATTTCTTAGGGTTTGTGTTAATAACCCCTAAAAAAGCGAATATTTATAAAAAGCGAAAGTTTTAGGGGTCCAAAACACTGGAACTCCGGTAATTATTCCAACAATCCAAGTGTTCGGGTTTTTATAGCGGGGTTAAGTTGGTGAATCGGACGTTGACATATACCATCCGTATAGGTTGACACAACCGGCAGAATTGGACGCACATGCATCACCGAAGTAACACTGCGTTTAACATTTTTTTTGTAATTTTTTAAGTTAATAATTTTGCACATTTTTTTAACTTTTATTAATAAGCACTTAAGAAAAAAAATAATACACTTAATACTTTGAATGAATTATTAATTCATTGTTACGGAAATAGAAGTTAATTTATGAATTATTCAATTCAATGCTGTTTCCAAATTAACATTAGTATGTTGCACAAGATGGTAGCACATATCGCGTAAGGAAACGATCGTTTAGTAATGATCATTAGAGTTAGCACATTTTTACAATAGAGGACACTAAGTTTGTTTAAAGGTTTGTGTATTAATTATTAGTATAGTTTTATTTGGAAAAAGGAAGAATAGTAGTATATATATAATAAATAATTAAGCAATATTAAGTAAATTAGAGTAAAGTTAATTAAATAAGAATCAATTAAATGAAATTAAAATTCAATGGGTATATTTTTAGTGTAATTGATTTTTTTAAGCAAACAAATTAAAAGTATATGATTATGGAAAACAAACATAATAAATAATTGAATAAAAAACAAATTACTGTAGAAATAAAATAATAATAAAAAAGAAAGGACAGTATGTTAAAAATACAATACAAATTTAATAAAAAAATATATATTTCAAATAAATAAATTAAGATAAAACATTATAAAAAAATGTTAATAAAATACAATACAAAAAAAAATTATATATTTCAAATAAATAAATTAAGATAAAATATTATAAAAAATGTTATTAAAATACAATACAAATACATATATAAATATAAACAATAAAATATTGTTAGGTTTAAGAATATATATACATTTAAAGGGAATAATAAAAATAATTAAATTTTATAATTAAAATATATAAATGTTTAAAATTTGAAGTTCTTAAAAGTAGTAATTAATTAATTTGTTTAAACTCTAGTTTTCAATCAATTATGTAAAATTATATATTAAGAAAATTATAAGTTTACGATTTATAACATTTAAAAAAAAAGGAATAAATAAAAAGGAAGTTCGTAAAAAAGAAAAAACTCTGAAATTCCAAAATTAAAAAAATTTTATATGTAAATTTCGTCGCGGAAAAGGGAGGTGTTGTATAACACACTTTGTTACTAGCTAAATACCAAAATATTATTCGTAAAAATCATATGTTTATTTTATAGTAAACAATATAGTAAATGCGACCTTCATAATTATAATATCAAGAAAAGGCGCATCAGCATTAATAAAATACTATTGAACATAATATTGTATATAATAATATTGTGTGACGATAATGCATAAGCGCATTGTGCATACATATATATGAATGTTTACGATATTAATATTGTTGTTATGAATAAAGAAAATATAAACAACAATATTAATATCAAGGTTGTGAAATATTATGATTCACAAATGTGCATAAGGTATTTTTGTGTATTTTATATATTATAATGCACTTGAATAACCTTCATTATGCTTTTCATATGAAGTAATGAATAATATTTATGCAGGATCAGCTTTATCGATCCTATGGTTGAAATAGTTAGCAACAAAGTACAAGTAAAGTACAATTACCTGGTTACACAATATTATGGTAATTGATTTTATTTAGAATTATTTGCTAATCGATTCTATCGCGAATTCAGCAGTTTTTGTATATATGTAGCGGTTGTGACAATTTACGTTTCCACTGACAAGCCGCCACCACACGTTTGTCGGCGGAACCGTCAATGGTCGCAACCCTACAAAATTAATCTAGTACAAAAATGTTGCAGTCTATCATGGTGTGATATCGGCTCACCAATAGGAATGCCGGTAACTTCTCATTATCGGCAATCCTAGCGGTACCGCTATTTTTAACATCTACATCGCACCATGATAGAGATTATTGGTCTCATTTTTAACTACTCTAAAATCTACAACCAACGAGTTAGCAGTGCGTATTTTTAAAAGCGAAAATTTAAAGTAAAAGTCATAGTAAAATAGTTAAAAAAATAAATTATAGAATTCAAATCGGTCGAGTAAAATATAAATTAAATATAAATTATATATGGTGTTATAACTATTAAAATTAAATGCAAATAAAAGAACAATAAATTAAATAATACTTAAGAAATAAATAAATTAAATAATAATAGTACAGACAATTATAATTTAGAATAAGATTAGTATTATAAAAACGTAGACAATAATTAGTTAATAAATAAATAAATGAATTACATAAACTTAGATTAGAAATAGAAATATAATAACTTAGGTAATAAATAAATCAATAAAATGTGGATTCATTTCATTTTATAATCACACAAATATATAACCACATATTGGTGAACCCGAATAAAAATTTACCTTAAGTGTATAAAAAGTTTTCTAATTCCTAAAAAAAACAATAATAAGTTAATTTAAAAAAAAAATTATCTAAAGTGTATAAAAACTTATTTCATACATATGTATATAAAAAAACAGAAAAAAAAATCAAAAAATATATATATTTTCATATAAAAAATATACATTTATACATTTAAATAAAACAGTGAAGAAAAAAAAAGAAAAATAACAATCATTCATATATAATATACATTTTTTTTCTAAAATTTGCAATATAAAATTTTTATTTTAAAATTTTACATATAAAATAAGTTCACACACACAATAACACAAAGAAAAGCAGTATGCAGACAAAAAATTCGTTTTTAAATTAGGAACGTACAAAACATTCTTTAAATTGATTTGGCCAAATTCTGTTGACAAAATAACTTCACCAATTCCAGACGATATTATAAAATTATTGTTTAGTAAAATTATTTTTTCTTGGTGTGGTTTTAAATAAGTGAACAAACTTTTTTTGGCAACATAAATGTGACGTTGATTCACTGTCAAGAACAAGTGACCTTTCGTCAAAGCTTTCAAGTTTATTGCATTCAAAATTGAAAATGAAGTTGTGGTTTGTCGTTCTGGACAATTTTGTTGTGCACTTTGTAATTGTCGCTCATTTAGCTGCAAAGTGAGCACGTTTTTTACAAATAAAACATTTACCACGTTGAAATTTTGAATTTTGATTTTTATAGTTTTTTATGTTTTTTGAGAAAAATGCTTTTTCACATCCACTTTCAGGTACCAAATTTTCATCACTTGTATCATTTTCTTCTAATAATCGTGCTTTTAATTGATGAGCAGTAGGCCAGTAGGTAATGTATCACGCGATTCTATAGCAACCACAAAATTTTCATATGAACTTGCTAGACTTGATAACAATAGGATCACAATTAATTCATCAGCCATTAAAATATTTAGTTGAGCTAATTTTTCAGTAATATCAAAAAAATTATTAATGTGATTTGCAACAGAACCATTTTCTGTTAATTTTAGATTTACTAATTTTTTGAATAATGTTACTTTTCTGGCTGGACGTGTAGGCTGGTATATACTTCTTGAATTTTTAACCACGCCTGTCTTGATGAATTACAATTCCTCACGTGAATTAATTGTGATGTTTTTATACATAAGATTATCAATGCCAACGCTTTTTCATCCTGCGCTGTCCACGCGGCTTTTTCTGTTGGAGTCTGATTTACTTTAATTTCTTATAACAATGTGACTCTGGGCCCATAACCTTTGTAGGGTTATATCAATAAAAACGCAGCAGTAATTCTTGACTTTACAGTTTAGTGAACAAAGTGGGAAGAAAAACAATAAAGAATTAATTACAAAATGAAGAATTAATTACATGTTAGAATCTGTTAGTGACATGTTAGTATGTGTTAGTGCGGATGAGTGGATTGAGGATTTATGATCAACCAATCGTTTCTGCTTCACGTCAACTAGAAGGCCAAATTTTTGTAAAAAGTCTGCACCTATTATAGGGTGTTTCACTGAAGCAACTATAAAAGCGTGAGAAAAATTTCTACGAAGACCTAAGTTAAGATTTAACAATTTCGAGCCGAAGGTGTGAATGATGGATCCGTTGGCTGCTGTTAAAAGTAAGTCTGATTTGGGTTGTTTGTCCTTTAATAGTGTTTGCGGAATGACGGAAAAATCGGCACCGGTGTCAATAAGGAAAGTTTGTTTAGATATAAAGTCCTTAATGAACAACCGGCTGGATTGGTTGACCTGTGACTGCGCCGCTTCAGTCACAGGATATATTAGTTTGGGTGACCGGTAACCTTTGAATTAGATTTGGTGCCATTATCCAGGATCTTGTTACAAGCACACTTACGAGCTTTGTCACCAAACTTCTTATGGTAATAACAAAGGTGTTTGGTTGTCGTATCCGGTCTGTTGGTCGACCGTGAAAGTGACCTGTTTCTCGAAAAGTCTCTGTCATGTCTGGTGTTTTTATGCCCGATATCTAATTTGAATAACATGTGTTCGATCCTTGCTAGTCTTGCTTCGAGGTTGTTGTCCGTATTTTCTCTTGTCGGGGCGGTTGAAGGTTTACTGAATAGAGCGTTAATGGAATTTTTAGGTTCGGAAGCTTCAGTCAGATCAGTGAGCTCCTCTGTTGGTTTGTAGCCCACAGAAACTAAAGAAATGTTTAAGGCCTGTGGAAGTCGACGAAACCATAGCGTTTTAATGATGCTTGGCTCGTAGGTGTCACCAGCTGTTTGTTTCATTAATCGAAACAGTGCCGATGGTTTCCGGTCGCCAAGTTCTGTTCTATCCAGTAACGCCTTCAGCCATTTGCTCTCAGAAGCCGAGTGTCTTGAAATTAGGGTTTTCTTTAAGTGTAAATATCTGTCTTTTAGTGGCGGATCACCTATGACGTCAATCACGGATTCGCAAGTTTCAGCAGGTAGTGCAGCGATGGTGAGGCAGTATTTTGTGTCATCTTTGCTGATTTTGAAGACTGAAAATTGATCTTCAGCTTGGATGAACCAAGTAGCTGGATTGTTAGGCCAGCTGGATTGTTAGATTGTTGAGTTTTATTGTCGTCGGTCATTGTGTTGTTTTTTATGTAGCTTTGCACAATAATAAAATAAACGTAATAATGAGACGATAATAGATATAAAACCAACCTGTGTCGAGAAGAGTGAATGCCCAAAGGAAGGATGTATAACCCTGTACAAAAAAACTGCTGACAAATAAATTTGAAATGTGAAATGTTAATTTGAAGTAACTTTAATTTCATTTTGTAATTAATTCTTTATTGTTTTTCTTCCCACTTTGTTCACTAAACTGTAAAGTCAAGAATTACTGCTGCGTTTTTATTGATTTAACCCTACAAATAATAATAATTTTCAAGGATCGAGTACTTTACGTTCTAATTTAACAGCTCATAATAATAATAATAAATTTATGAATAACAATAACTTTAGGAATTCAGGCTTAAGTAATAATAATAATTATAATAATAATTATTATTATTACTTAATAATAATTATTATTATTATTTATTTAAACAAATTTAATGAGGCCTTTGAACACATAAGAGGTTTTACAGGCCCTAAATAATTTTTTATATTAATACATTAGTTTTTAATATTTTTAACATTGTTTTAAACAAAATAATTTCTTCATGTTTTTTTTTTTTTTTTTAAACAATACTTAACATAGATTTACAGATAAATATAATTACATTTTTTTTTTATAATTCATTTTTTAAAAACTATTTTATATTTATTATTATCTATTAATAATAGATAACAATATTATATATATAAAATCCATTTCTACTTGAAGAGACAAAGATTGATTTTTTTTTTCTAGATTTTGTTATATAAAACCAGTACTTTTTATAAATTTTATACAATTTTTTAATATTTCTATGTCGTTCGAACATAAAATATTTAGAGTATGAATTTTAAAATTTATTCTTTCATTTTGAAATTCAACACATTCTTCAAATATGTGTTTAATAGAAATCATATTACCACAAATACATTGAGATGGTTCAATTGGTTGTTTGAATAGGTAGCTATGTTTCAGTTTACTATGTCCTATGCGTAATCTACATATTATTATAATTATTATTATATAATTGAATAAATATTAAGGATAAAGTCAC
Source organism: Rhamphomyia laevipes (assembly GCA_963920725.1). NCBI lineage: Eukaryota > Metazoa > Arthropoda > Insecta > Diptera > Empididae > Rhamphomyia > Rhamphomyia laevipes. The sequence continues at coordinate 65,130,851 of OY987255.1, forward strand.
CTGTTTTAAATGCGGGCAGGTAGGACATTATAGTAGAGATTGCGGGATTTAACGCGACACCAATTTTAGTCAGCAACGAGCTGCACCAAGGGATAAAATTGGCAACGAGTAGAGTGCCATTTATGTAAAAATTCAGGATATATTGCTGCGAACTGTCCTTTTAGAAGACCAACAGAAAACTCACGAGTTAATTCCTTTAGAACAGAGCAAAGAAGCTTTGAATGGTGTTAAGAGAAGTGCGTACTGTGCTTATGTGTCCAGCTCGCCAACGTTACCAGGCTAATCAGGAAAATGAAAGAGGGATGCATTAAAACCCCAATTTTCGTCCCGTAATTTTAAGGAGAACGGTGTACCGACAGTAAACCTACGGTACGACCCACTAGTGACTATGCCATTGGGCATAGCTAATAAAAAAAACAGTGACGTTATTAGTAGACACCGTGGCTTAAATAAGTTTATTAAAAAGGACAGGTTTCAGCGTGATATTCCTATACTAATTAATGAAAGAACAAATATACAAACTTTACATAATCAAAATGAAACCCTAGGCAAATGTTCAGGAAATTTTTTAATACCAGAAAAAATTCAATACGAATTTCAAGTTGTTGGTGAGAATTGTTCAATACCAGTAGATGGAATTTTGGGAAACGATTTTCTAAATGAAAATTGTAATATATTGGGACCAGAGAAAGCGCTACATTTCCCCGTCACAAAAAGTAACAAAAAAGAATTTGTATTTCCAATCAACAGTGTAAGTTTTAGCAAAAGAGATAACAAAATTTTCGAGAATAATAATAATAATAATAACAATTATAATAATAATAATAGGAATTATGATGATCAAAATAATAATAAAGTATCGTTGATATGTATTCCAGCAAGATCTGAAAAAATGAGCAAGGTTGCAGTACAAACAAAAGGATATATTTTATGTATAGGTAAAGATTTTGGAGACGGATTATTTGTAGGCAATAGTATCGGTAAAGTAGAGAATGGTAAGGTATGGGTAACTATAATGGATATTAACAAAGAGGTTAAGACTATTCCTGAATTCGATCTTGAAACTCATCCGCTAAAAAATAAACTATTCACCAATTACAAGGTAAGGTAATTTTCAATGGAAATGGTAATGAAAAAATAAAAGAGTTAACGAAACTATAGCTTACATTAGATATCTGTTCAAACAACCTCAGGATAAAGAGACTTTAAAAAGAATATCAAAATTAAAGGAAATATTATGTTCTCAGGAGATATTGAACGAGCAAGAAAAACAAGCACTTGAAGGAATATGCGGGGAATGTTACGATATATTTCACTTGTCTGGAGACAAATTGAGCTACGTTAAGGACATCACTCATTCAGTACCTATTAAAACAGATGCGAAACCAATTAATAGTAGACAATACAGACTAGCAGAATGTCACAAGCAAGTTATTAATGACGAAATGGAGAAACTGCTACAAGAGGACATAATACAACCAAGTAATAGTCCGTGGAATTCTCCACTACTTGTAGTACTCAAAAAGCCTGGACCAAATGGTGAAAAACGGCATAGAGTAGTAATAGATTTCAGGAAACTTAATGAAATAACTGTAGGGGACGCGTTTCCACTACCTCGAATTGAAGAAATTTTGGATCAATTAGGAGGATCTAAATATTTTACTACACTGGACTTGGCAAGTGGAACCATCAAATCGAGGCAAAACCGATTTCAGTACAGCTTTCGGACATTTCAAACGCATGCCATTTGGTTTGACTGGTGCTCCGGCTACTTTTCAAAGAGTAATGAATTGTGTGCTAGCTGGTCTTCAAGGATTTAAATGCTTTGTATATCTCGATGATATTGCAGTATATGGAAAAAACTTGGCAGATCACAATGAGAAAATCAAAAAAGTATTTCAAAGGCTTCGAGAACATAATTTAAAACTTTAAACAGAAAAATGTAAGTTTCTGAGAAAAGAAGTAAGATTACATCCGAAGGAGTAAAACCAGATCCAGAAAAGACAAGATGCGTTAAGGACCACCCAACACCACGCACTATTAAGGAATTACAGTCTTTTCTAGGTTTAGTAAATTACTATCGATCGTGCATGCAGAAACTGGAGCAATTCTTTATAAATTAGCGACCAAGTTTCAAATATTTAAATGGAAGGAAGAGCACCAAATAGCATTTCAAAATGTAAAACAGCTATTAATAAATCCACCTTTATTAATATACCCCGATTTTAAGGAACCATTTAATTTAACGACGGACGCGTCTAATCAAGCCGTATGAGCAGTGTTATCACAAGGTGAACCAGGGTTGGACAAACCAATAGCTTATTAACCTGTAATCCTTTGTGTCTCACAAACTCATAGGATTATTCTAGAGGGAACAGGTAATACTGTTACTAACCTCAAAGGAAAAATGTGTTTATTTATTAAATCATTTAGAATTTCCATATGAGGACAGTAAGAATGAGTTAGTTCTACAGGAAAATGTATTTCAATTTTCAAAATGTTAATGAAAAAATCTGGTCTGAACTTGTCACACCAGAGCCAAATTCAGAGGTAATCAAGTTGTTGAATCCGGAAGCTTTAAACCGAGAATTTACAAAAAGAAGTCAATCTATATCGCAAATTGCTGATGAAATAAAAAAGGCAAAAGAAAAACAGGCTGATATAATTTCACTAAAATTTTCAACTACATCCAACTCAATAGGATTAACATTACTGTTATTAATTATAATCATTTACGTTTCAATCAAGTTTCCAAGATGTTTTATCAAAAATGCTAGATTGGGTTGCACTACCTAACATGGAGGCGAAAACCGTAGCATACGCATTTTACAGAAATATCATTTTAAAATATTCAATGATACCAAAACGGTTACTTACGGATCAGGGTTCTAATTTTAACAGCCAGCTTTTCAGGAATTTGTGTAAACTGTTAAAAATTCAAAAACTGACCACATAACACAGCGTATCATCCACAGTCCAATGGTTCACTGGAAAGAAGACATGGACCATTGGTGGAATACTTGAAAGTGAATGTAGAAAAAAATGTTCAAGGTTGGGATGAGTGGCTAGCAGAAGCAGTGTTCAGTCATAATCATACACCTCATGAGAGTACTAAATATTCACCTTTATTTATATTATACGGGCTCGGAAATCCGCTACCCAAAGCATTTAAGCGCGGAGTAGATCCAGTTTATAATCACGAAGATTTTAGTAAAATTGTTAGGTACAAATTGCAAACTATTCATAAGTTTGCTCGCCAAAATCAAATGCGAAGTAAACTAAATTCAAAGAAATATTATGATAAAAAATCTAAAAATACAGCATATAATATAGGGAATAAAGTACTGTTATTAAATCCGGTTAAATTAAACAAACTCAGTTTAACATGGAATGGGCCGTACGAAGTTGTGGAATGTCCAAGTGAGCTGAATACAGTAATACGAATTAAAGGGAAACTACGGAAAGTCCATAATAACCGTTTGAAGTTATGGCACGATATAGTTTTAACCATTTTTTTATATAATTTTGTATACATAATAAAAAAAAATCATTTTTTTTTTGAATATTATAAGTTGTTCTCTTTGTTTCAAAGCGAAAAAAAAAGAAGAAAATGTTGAGAATCATGTTGTTTTATTTTTTGATTGGTACTGCTCAAGGTATGCCAACAGATGTACTATGGGTGAACAACGCGGAGATTATTTTTGGAAAACTAGGAGCAACTTTGGAATACAAGGATGAAATAACTATCTACTTATATTATAGTATATTATAGTAACCAGCGAACAAGAAATAGTGGACTTTATATCTAAGTTTAAAAATAAGATAAATGATACCTGTAACACGATTTTCAATCGTGTAAATAATAGAAATTGTAGATTATGGCATAATGAAGTGAATTTTTGGAAAACTAAAATCACTAATTTAGCTAAAGGTATCAACCATTTTTTTAGACCGAAAAAAGAGGAGCAATTGACATTATAGGGTCGCTTTCAAAAGGACTTTTCGGGATAAAGGAGTGATGATTGAGTTGATAGGCAAGCAGACAGTTGCAGTAGCGTCAAATTTTATATTCCTCAAACAAGTAACAGGGAATTTGTCACATCAAGCGGTTTATTTAGAACATAAGATGGAAAAATTAAGCTGAAATCTGAAAGAAAACTTAGGTGTAATTCACTCGGATAATAGAGAAATTTGGGCAGAGTTGGAACAAACATGGCACTTGTAGGCTTTGATTGCTACATTTATTTCCAATTGTCTATTAATTTTGCGTAATTCCGTTGTTTTATAATCACAGCTGAGACATTTGTACAATGTACCAGATGTGATCTTTTTAGTTGGCTGCATTCGACAGCTGGAAGTAAAATTGAATTAGGATCTTGATAAGTAGAATTTTTGTTAGTATTAGGATATTTTTTATTAGGATTTTTTTAATAGGATTTTTGTTAGTGTTAGTAGTTTTTTTATTAGTAATAGAATATATTTTATTAGTTTTACTAGAATTTTTGTTAGTAATAGGGCATTTCTTAGGGTTTGTGTTAATAACCCCTAAAAAAGCGAATATTTATAAAAAGCGAAAGTTTTAGGGGTCCAAAACACTGGAACTCCGGTAATTATTCCAACAATCCAAGTGTTCGGGTTTTTATAGCGGGGTTAAGTTGGTGAATCGGACGTTGACATATACCATCCGTATAGGTTGACACAACCGGCAGAATTGGACGCACATGCATCACCGAAGTAACACTGCGTTTAACATTTTTTTTGTAATTTTTTAAGTTAATAATTTTGCACATTTTTTTAACTTTTATTAATAAGCACTTAAGAAAAAAAATAATACACTTAATACTTTGAATGAATTATTAATTCATTGTTACGGAAATAGAAGTTAATTTATGAATTATTCAATTCAATGCTGTTTCCAAATTAACATTAGTATGTTGCACAAGATGGTAGCACATATCGCGTAAGGAAACGATCGTTTAGTAATGATCATTAGAGTTAGCACATTTTTACAATAGAGGACACTAAGTTTGTTTAAAGGTTTGTGTATTAATTATTAGTATAGTTTTATTTGGAAAAAGGAAGAATAGTAGTATATATATAATAAATAATTAAGCAATATTAAGTAAATTAGAGTAAAGTTAATTAAATAAGAATCAATTAAATGAAATTAAAATTCAATGGGTATATTTTTAGTGTAATTGATTTTTTTAAGCAAACAAATTAAAAGTATATGATTATGGAAAACTAACATAATAAATAATTGAATAAAAAACAAATTACTGTAGAAATAAAATAATAATAAAAAAGAAAGGACAGTATGTTAAAAATACAATACAAATTTAATAAAAAAATATATATTTCAAATAAATAAATTAAGATAAAACATTATAAAAAAATGTTAATAAAATACAATACAAAAAAAAATTATATATTTCAAATAAATAAATTAAGATAAAATATTATAAAAAATGTTATTAAAATACAATACAAATACATATATAAATATAAACAATAAAATATTGTTAGGTTTAAGAATATATATACATTTAAAGGGAATAATAAAAATAATTAAATTTTATAATTAAAATATATAAATGTTTAAAATTTGAAGTTCTTAAAAGTAGTAATTAATTAATTTGTTTAAACTCTAGTTTTCAATCAATTATGTAAAATTATATATTAAGAAAATTATAAGTTTACGATTTATAACATTTAAAAAAAAAGGAATAAATAAAAAGGAAGTTCGTAAAAAAGAAAAAACTCTGAAATTCCAAAATTAAAAAAATTTTATATGTAAATTTCGTCGCGGAAAAGGGAGGTGTTGTATAACACACTTTGTTACTAGCTAAATACCAAAATATTATTCGTAAAAATCATATGTTTATTTTATAGTAAACAATATAGTAAATGCGACCTTCATAATTATAATATCAAGAAAAGGCGCATCAGCATTAATAAAATACTATTGAACATAATATTGTATATAATAATATTGTGTGACGATAATGCATAAGCGCATTGTGCATACATATATATGAATGTTTACGATATTAATATTGTTGTTATGAATAAAGAAAATATAAACAACAATATTAATATCAAGGTTGTGAAATATTATGATTCACAAATGTGCATAAGGTATTTTTGTGTATTTTATATATTATAATGCACTTGAATAACCTTCATTATGCTTTTCATATGAAGTAATGAATAATATTTATGCAGGATCAGCTTTATCGATCCTATGGTTGAAATAGTTAGCAACAAAGTACAAGTAAAGTACAATTACCTGGTTACACAATATTATGGTAATTGATTTTATTTAGAATTATTTGCTAATCGATTCTATCGCGAATTCAGCAGTTTTTGTATATATGTAGCGGTTGTGACAATTTACGTTTCCACTGACAAGCCGCCACCACACGTTTGTCGGCGGAACCGTCAATGGTCGCAACCCTACAAAATTAATCTAGTACAAAAATGTTGCAGTCTATCATGGTGTGATATCGGCTCACCAATAGGAATGCCGGTAACTTCTCATTATCGGCAATCCTAGCGGTACCGCTATTTTTAACATCTACATCGCACCATGATAGAGATTATTGGTCTCATTTTTAACTACTCTAAAATCTACAACCAACGAGTTAGCAGTGCGTATTTTTAAAAGCGAAAATTTAAAGTAAAAGTCATAGTAAAATAGTTAAAAAAATAAATTATAGAATTCAAATCGGTCGAGTAAAATATAAATTAAATATAAATTATATATGGTGTTATAACTATTAAAATTAAATGCAAATAAAAGAACAATAAATTAAATAATACTTAAGAAATAAATAAATTAAATAATAATAGTACAGACAATTATAATTTAGAATAAGATTAGTATTATAAAAACGTAGACAATAATTAGTTAATAAATAAATAAATGAATTACATAAACTTAGATTAGAAATAGAAATATAATAGCTTAGGTAATAAATAAATCAATAAAATGTGGATTCATTTCATTTTATAATCACACAAATATATAACCACATATTGGTGAACCCGAATAAAAATTTACCTTAAGTGTATAAAAAGTTTTCTAATTCCTAAAAAAAACAATAATAAGTTAATTTAAAAAAAAAATTATCTAAAGTGTATAAAAACTTATTTCATACATATGTATATAAAAAAACAGAAAAAAAAATCAAAAAATATATATATTTTCATATAAAAAATATACATTTATACATTTAAATAAAACAGTGAAGAAAAAAAAAGAAAAATAACAATCATTCATATATAATATACATTTTTTTTCTAAAATTTGCAATATAAAATTTTTATTTTAAAATTTTACATATAAAATAAGTTCACACACACAATAACACAAATAAAAGCAGTATGCAGACAAAAAATTCGTTTTTAAATTAGGAACGTACAAAACATTCTTTAAATTGATTTGGCCAAATTCTGTTGACAAAATAACTTCACCAATTCCAGACGATATTATAAAATTATTGTTTAGTAAAATTATTTTTTCTTGGTGTGGTTTTAAATAAGTGAACAAACTTTTTTTGGCAACATAAATGTGACGTTGATTCACTGTCAAGAACAAGTGACCTTTCGTCAAAGCTTTCAAGTTTATTGCATTCAAAATTGAAAATGAAGTTGTGGTTTGTCGTTCTGGACAATTTTGTTGTGCACTTTGTAATTGTCGCTCATTTAGCTGCAAAGTGAGCACGTTTTTTACAAATAAAACATTTACCACGTTGAAATTTTGAATTTTGATTTTTATAGTTTTTTATGTTTTTTGAGAAAAATGCTTTTTCACATCCACTTCCTTGTACCAAATTTTCATCACTTGTATCATTTTCTTCTAATAATCGTGCTTTTAATTGATGAGCAGTAGGCCAGTAGGTAATGTATCACGCGATTCTATAGCAACCACAAAATTTTCATATGAACTTGCTAGACTTGATAACAATAGGATCACAATTAATTCATCAGCCATTAAAATATTTAGTTGAGCTAATTTTTCAGTAATATCAAAAAAATTATTAATGTGATTTGCAACAGAACCATTTTCTGTTAATTTTAGATTTACTAATTTTTTGAATAATGTTACTTTTCTGGCTGGACGTGTAGGCTGGTATATACTTCTTGAATTTTTAACCACGCCTGTCTTGATGAATTACAATTCCTCACGTGAATTAATTGTGATGTTTTTATACATAAGATTATCAATGCCAACGCTTTTTCATCCTGCGCTGTCCACGCGGCTTTTTCTGTTGGAGTCTGATTTACTTTAATTTCTTATAACAATGTGACTCTGGGCCCATAACCTTTGTAGGGTTATATCAATAAAAACGCAGCAGTAATTCTTGACTTTACAGTTTAGTGAACAAAGTGGGAAGAAAAACAATAAAGAATTAATTACAAAATGAAGAATTAATTACATGTTAGAATCTGTTAGTGACATGTTAGTATGTGTTAGTGCGGATGAGTGGATTGAGGATTTATGATCAACCAATCGTTTCTGCTTCACGTCAACTAGAAGGCCAAATTTTTGTAAAAAGTCTGCACCTATTATAGGGTGTTTCACTGAAGCAACTATAAAAGCGTGAGAAAAATTTCTACGAAGACCTAAGTTAAGATTTAACAATTTCGAGCCGAAGGTGTGAATGATGGATCCGTTGGCTGCTGTTAAAAGTAAGTCTGATTTGGGTTGTTTGTCCTTTAATAGTGTTTGCGGAATGACGGAAAAATCGGCACCGGTGTCAATAAGGAAAGTTTGTTTAGATATAAAGTCCTTAATGAACAACCGGCTGGATTGGTTGACCTGTGACTGCGCCGCTTCAGTCACAGGATATATTAGTTTGGGTGACCGGTAACCTTTGAATTAGATTTGGTGCCATTATCCAGGATCTTGTTACAAGCACACTTACGTGCTTTGTCACCAAACTTCTTATGGTAATAACAAAGGTGTTTGGTTGTCGTATCCGGTCTGTTGGTCGACCGTGAAAGTGACCTGTTTCTCGAAAAGTCTCTGTCATGTCTGGTGTTTTTATGCCCGATATCTAATTTGAATAACATGTGTTCGATCCTTGCTAGTCTTGCTTCGAGGTTGTTGTCCGTATTTTCTCTTGTCGGGGCGGTTGAAGGTTTACTGAATAGAGCGTTAATGGAATTTTTAGGTTCGGAAGCTTCAGTCAGATCAGTGAGCTCCTCTGTTGGTTTGTAGCCCACAGAAACTAAAGAAATGTTTAAGGCCTGTGGAAGTCGACGAAACCATAGCGTTTTAATGATGCTTGGCTCGTAGGTGTCACCAGCTGTTTGTTTCATTAATCGAAACAGTGCCGATGGTTTCCGGTCGCCAAGTTCTGTTCTATCCAGTAATGCCTTCAGCCGTTTGCTCTCAGAAGCCGAGTGTCTTGAAATTAGGGTTTTCTTTAAGTGTAAATATCTGTCTTTTAGTGGCAGATCACCTATGACGTCAATCACGGATTCGCAAGTTTCAGCAGGTAGTGCAGCGATGGTGAGGCAGTATTTTGTGTCATCTTTGCTGATTTTGAAGACTGAAAATTGATCTTCAGCTTGGATGAACCAAGTAGCTGGATTGTTAGGCCAGCTGGATTGTTAGATTGTTGAGTTTTATTGTCGTCGGTCATTGTGTTGTTTTTTATGTAGCTTTGCACAATAATAAAATAAACGTAATAATGAGACGATAATAGATATAAAACCAACCTGTGTCGAGAAGAGTGAATGCCCAAAGGAAGGATGTATAACCCTGTACAAAAAAACTGCTGACAAATAAATTTGAAATGTGAAATGTTAATTTGAAGTAACTTTAATTTCATTTTGTAATTAATTCTTTATTGTTTTTCTTCCCACTTTGTTCACTAAACTGTAAAGTCAAGAATTACTGCTGCGTTTTTATTGATTTAACCCTACAAATAATAAAAATTTTCAAGGATCGAGTACTTTACGTTCTAATTTAACAGCTCATAATAATAATAATAAATTTATGAATAACAATAACTTTAGGAATTCAGGCTTAAGTAATAATAATAATTATAATAATAATTATTATTATTACTTAATAATAATTATTATTATTATTTATTTAAACAAATTTAATGAGGCCTTTGAACACATAAGAGGTTTTACAGGCCCTAAATAATTTTTTATATTAATACATTAGTTTTTAATATTTTTAACATTGTTTTAAACAAAATAATTTCTTCATGTTTTTTTTTTTTTTTTTTAAACAATACTTAACATAGATTTACAGATAAATATAATTACATTTTTTTTTTTATAATTCATTTTTTAAAAACTATTTTATATTTATTATTATCTATTAATAATAGATAACAATATTATATATATAAAATCCATTTCTACTTGAAGAGACAAAGATTGATTTTTTTTTTCTAGATTTTGTTATATAAAACCAATACTTTTTATAAATTTTATACAATTTTTTAATATTTCTATGTCGTTCGAACATAAAATATTTAGAGTATGAATTTTAAAATTTATTCTTTCATTTTGAAATTCAACACATTCTTCAAATATGTGTTTAATAGAAATCATATTACCACAAATACATTGAGATGGTTCAATTGGTTGTTTGAATAGGTAGCTATGTTTCAGTTTACTATGTCCTATGCGTAATCTACATATTATTATAATTATTATTATATAATTGAATAAATATTAAGGATAAAGTCACCTGTTTTAAATGCGGGCAGGTAGGACATTATAGTAGAGATTGCGGGATTTAACGCGACACCAATTTTAGTCAGCAACGAGCTGCACCAAGGGATAAAATTGGCAACGAGTAGAGTGCCATTTATGTAAAAATTCAGGATATATTGCTGCGAACTGTCCTTTTAGAAGACCAACAGAAAACTCACGAGTTAATTCCTTTAGAACAGAGCAAAGAAGCTTTGAATGGTGTTAAGAGAAGTGCGTACTGTGCTTATGTGTCCAGCTCGCCAACGTTACCAGGCTAATCAGGAAAATGAAAGAGGGATGCATTAAAACCCCAATTTTCGTCCCGTAATTTTAAGGAGAACGGTGTACCGACAGTAAACCTACGGTACGACCCACTAGTGACTATGCCATTGGGCATAGCTAATAAAAAAAACAGTGACGTTATTAGTAGACACCGTGGCTTAAATAAGTTTATTAAAAAGGACAGGTTTCAGCGTGATATTCCTATATTAATTAATGAAAGAACAAATATACAAACTTTACATAATCAAAATGAAACCCTAGGCAAATGTTCAGGAAATTTTTTAATACCAGAAAAAATTCTATACGAATTTCAAGTTGTTGGTGAGAATTGTTCAATACCAGTAGATGGAATTTTGGGAAACGATTTTCTAAATGAAAATTGTAATATATTGGGACCAGAGAAAGCGCTACATTTCCCCGTCACAAAAAGTAACAAAAAAGAATTTGTATTTCCAATCAACAGTGTAAGTTTTAGCAAAAGAGATAACAAAATTTTCGAGAATAATAATAATAATAATAACAATTATAATAATAATAATAGGAATTATGATGATCAAAATAATAATAAAGTATCGTTGATATGTATTCCAGCAAGATCTGAAAAAATGAGCAAGGTTGCAGTACAAACAAAAGGATATATTTTATGTATAGGTAAAGATTTTGGAGACGGATTATTTGTAGGCAATAGTATCGGTAAAGTAGAGAATGGTAAGGTATGGGTAACTATAATGGATATTAACAAAGAGGTTAAGACTATTCCTGAATTCGATCTTGAAACTCATCCGCTAAAAAATAAACTATTCACCAATTACAAGGTAAGGTAATTTTCAATGGAAATGGTAATGAAAAAATAAAAGAGTTAACGAAACTATAGCTTACATTAGATATCTGTTCAAACAACCTCAGGATAAAGAGACTTTAAAAAGAATATCAAAATTAAAGGAAATATTATGTTCTCAGGAGATATTGAACGAGCAAGAAAAACAAGCACTTGAAGGAATATGCGGGGAATGTTACGATATATTTCACTTGTCTGGAGACAAATTGAGCTACGTTAAGGACATCACTCATTCAGTACCTATTAAAACAGATGCGAAACCAATTAATAGTAGACAATACAGACTAGCAGAATGTCACAAGCAAGTTATTAATGACGAAATGGAGAAACTGCTACAAGAGGACATAATACAACCAAGTAATAGTCCGTGGAATTCTCCACTACTTGTAGTACTCAAAAAGCCTGGACCAAATGGTGAAAAACGGCATAGAGTAGTAATAGATTTCAGGAAACTTAATGAAATAACTGTAGGGGACGCGTTTCCACTACCTCGAATTGAAGAAATTTTGGATCAATTAGGAGGATCTAAATATTTTACTACACTGGACTTGGCAAGTGGAACCATCAAATCGAGGCAAAACCGATTTCAGTACAGCTTTCGGACATTTCAAACGCATGCCATTTGGTTTGACTGGTGCTCCGGCTACTTTTCAAAGAGTAATGAATTGTGTGCTAGCTGGTCTTCAAGGATTTAAATGCTTTGTATATCTCGATGATATTGCAGTATATGGAAAAAACTTGGCAGATCACAATGAGAAAATCAAAAAAGTATTTCAAAGGCTTCGAGAACATAATTTAAAACTTTAAACAGAAAAATGTAAGTTTCTGAGAAAAGAAGTAAGATTACATCCGAAGGAGTAAAACCAGATCCAGAAAAGACAAGATGCGTTAAGGACCACCCAACACCACGCACTATTAAGGAATTACAGTCTTTTCTAGGTTTAGTAAATTACTATCGATCGTGCATGCAGAAACTGGAGCAATTCTTTATAAATTAGCGACCAAGTTTCAAATATTTAAATGGAAGGAAGAGCACCAAATAGCATTTCAAAATGTAAAACAGCTATTAATAAATCCACCTTTATTAATATACCCCGATTTTAAGGAACCATTTAATTTAACGACGGACGCGTCTAATCAAGCCGTATGAGCAGTGTTATCACAAGGTGAACCAGGGTTGGACAAACCAATAGCTTATTAACCTGTAATCCTTTGTGTCTCACAAACTCATAGGATTATTCTAGAGGGAACAGGTAATACTGTTACTAACCTCAAAGGAAAAATGTGTTTATTTATTAAATCATTTAGAATTTCCATATGAGGACAGTAAGAATGAGTTAGTTCTACAGGAAAATGTATTTCAATTTTCAAAATGTTAATGAAAAAATCTGGTCTGAACTTGTCACACCAGAGCCAAATTCAGAGGTAATCAAGTTGTTGAATCCGGAAGCTTTAAACCGAGAATTTACAAAAAGAAGTCAATCTATATCGCAAATTGCTGATGAAATAAAAAAGGCTGATATAATTTCACTAAAATTTTCAACTACATCCAACTCAATAGGATTAACATTACTGTTATTAATTATAATCATTTACGTTTCAATCAAGTTTCCAAGATGTTTTATCAAAAATGCTAGATTGGGTTGCACTACCTAACATGGAGGCGAAAACCGTAGCATACGCATTTTACAGAAATATCATTTTAAAATATTCAATGATACCAAAACGGTTAGTTACGGATCAGGGTTCTAATTTTAACAGCCAGCTTTTCAGGAATTTGTGTAAACTGTTAAAAATTCAAAAACTGACCACATAACACAGCGTATCATCCACAGTCCAATGGTTCACTGGAAAGAAGACATGGACCATTGGTGGAATACTTGAAAGTGAATGTAGAAAAAAATGTTCAAGGTTGGGATGAGTGGCTAGCAGAAGCAGTGTTCAGTCATAATCATACACCTCATGAGAGTACTAAATATTCACCTTTATTTATATTATACGGGCTCGGAAATCCGCTACCCAAAGCATTTAAGCGCGGAGTAGATCCAGTTTATAATCACGAAGATTTTAGTAAAATTGTTAGGTACAAATTGCAAACTATTCATAAGTTTGCTCGCCAAAATCAAATGCGAAGTAAACTAAATTCAAAGAAATATTATGATAAAAAATCTAAAACTACAGCATATAATATAGGGAATAAAGTACTGTTATTAAATCCGGTTAAATTAAACAAACTCAGTTTAACATGGAATGGGCCGTACGAAGTTGTGGAATGTCCAAGTGAGCTGAATACAGTAATACGAATTAAAGGGAAACTACGGAAAGTCCATAATAACCGTTTGAAGTTATGGCACGATATAGTTTTAACCATTTTTTTATATAATTTTGTATACATAATAAAAAAAAATCATTTTTTTTTTGAATATTATAAGTTGTTCTCTTTGTTTCAAAGCGAAAAAAAAAGAAGAAAATGTTGAGAATCATGTTGTTTTATTTTAAATGGAAGGAAATGGAACGCGGAGATTATTTTTGGAAAACTAGGAGCAACTTTGGAATACAAGGATGAAATAACTATCTACTCTAAAATTATAGTAACCAGCGAACAAGAAATAGTGGACTTTATATCTAAGTTTAAAAATAAGATAAATGATACCTGTAACACGATTTTCAATCGTGTAAATAATAGAAATTGTAGATTATGGCATAATGAAGTGAATTTTTGGAAAACTAAAATCACTAATTTAGCTAAAGGTATCAACCATTTTTTTAGACCGAAAAAAGAGGAGCAATTGACATTATAGGGTCGCTTTCAAAAGGACTTTTCGGGATAAAGGAGTGATGATTGAGTTGATAGGCAAGCAGACAATTGCAGTGGCGTCAAATTTTATATTCCTCAAACAAGTAACAGGGAATTTGTCACATCAAGCGTTTTATTTAGAACATAAGATGGAATAATTAAGCTGAATTCTGAAAGAAAACTTAGGTGTAATTCAGTCGGATAATAGGGAAATTTGGGGAGAATTGGAAGTTAACCGCAGAGTAATATTCGCGTTAGCAGAATTGGAACGTCTCTACGACGTTCCTATGCTTATGGATACAGAATTACTGATAACACTAGTGAAAAATTTAACAGCAGGTATTACTCACGAAAAGCTGTATTCACCCGAAATAATTAATCAACTAGCTCAAGTAAATTAAGAATTCATAAAAGGGGTTTTGGGAGTGAGAATTGGAATTAATATCTTACAGAAGGATGAATACACTCTCAACAGAATATATCCTATTCCCAGAATTCATGATAAATACCTTGTTATAATTATACCTGAGTGGGATTATTTGGGGAACAACACGGTCGAACATTTCGTACATTATACTAAGGAGGAATATTCAACAGCCTGTAGAGAAATAACAACTAAACATAATCATATACTACGGGTGTGTAAGCAAACGCAACCAAAGGTGTTAGAAAGTTCACCTCCAAAATGTATAATATCACATTTTTTGAGAAATAATGCTGAAATAAAAATTGCTGATGAAATAAAAAAGGCTAAAGAAAAAAAGGCGCATATAATATCACTAAAATTTTCAGCTACATCCAACTCAATAGGATTAACATTACTGTTATTAATTATAATCGTTCACGTTTCAATTAAAACGTGTAAAAAGTGTAATAAGAAAAGGGAAACAGAATCAGTTTTGAGTGGAGTTCGACGACGGTTAGAAATATCATTACCACAAATAACAACAGAACCATCACATACAAATAATAACCCAACTAATACTCAAATTCCCAAAACTAATACTATTAACAGTCAGAACCCTAAAGCTAATACAACTAATATTAAAAAAAAACTCGAACTCCAAAACACACCAAAGAAACATTAAACTATTCAGATGAGAAACAATTAATAGTACTAATAAAAAAAATCATTTTACACCACCACAGGAAAATGCACCGAGTCCACCAATTCTGAAAAAACACAAAACTATTATGCTAAATCAACAAAACATGGTTAACGGCTCAGTGCATTCCCTTAATGGAATAGCCTTCTGTTAGCCCGGATCTCTGCCCAATTGAGACGCTATGGCACAATATGAAAAAAAAATTACGTCATCAACCTGCCAGGACTATTTCGGAACTACTGACAAATTACAAGAAATTTGGATCTCGACAACGGTGCAAGAGTGTGAGGACCTTGTGTCAAACATGCCCCGAAGAATTGAGGCAGTTCTAAAAAATAAGGGGATGTAAGCCAGTGGTAGACCAACTATTTTGCTTTGCAATTTAAGTAGACCAACTATTTTGCTTGGTTAGACTTTTATTAAAATTGTTTTAATTTCAGTCTTATGAATTAATTTTAATTTTGTTTTTATTGTTTCTGTTAGATAAAAACCTGTTTTATTAAATATTACAAAAAAAATTAATTGTATAGTTGTTTTAATTGATTTTTGGAAGCTCTAAGTTGAAATTATCAAAAAAACTTAAGGTAGACCAACTATTCTGCGTTGGGGCCCGTATATAAAATTAGATATTGTTTTAAGATTTGTAATAAATGCTTGTAATTTAATTTTCCTCCATTTATAAGGAATTTACTTTATTTTATTTTTATTGAGTCTCTTTAGATAAAAACATTTTTTTTAATATAGAATTAATGTATTTTAGCAAAAAAAAAACCTATAAAAGGTTTATTTAAGAAGAGAAATAATTATAAAATTCAAATTGATTTGAATGTATAGCTACATTTGATTAAAAATTATTTGTATGCCAAACGTTGTAAAAATTTATGCATGCATGTATTAATAAAATTGCTCTTATTCTAGAATTTTTCGTTTCACTCTTGTTTTAATATTGTAATGTATGCATATGCTTATGCATGTGTTAATGAAAACTACTCTCTTAAAGTATTTTTTTTTGTATGTTAATTGGTAAGCTCGGTTTTAAAAGAAAAAAAATTAAAGAGAGTAAATTTTTAATTGCATGCATGTATACAATAAAAAAAAGTTTCATTTGGTGAATTTTATTATCTATTAATTAATCGCGTTTTGTAATAATATAAAACAAAAGTTATATAGATACACAAAAATAAATTTAAAGTGCATCTCAGACTAAGGTTAATTTTTTTTTTTCAATTATTTCGATTTCTTTTTGGGTAGTTTATTTTAATAGCGATTATGATTATTATCTGATGTAAAAGCAAATTTTTATATTTTAATCTTGTCTGAACAATTATTTTATGATCATTCACCTAATACTATTAAAATACTATTAAAAATTATGCCTAATACTATTAAAAATTAGAGTTTTAAGTTTATGTCAACAAAATTGATAAATTATTTTTGTAAAATATTTTTACGCAAATTTGGTCAGTAAAATTTAATTTATTTTTGGTTTGAAGATATTGTTTTTTCTTCAATTTTATGATAAATATTCTTTTTTAAGGACCGGATTATAAATAAAGATTTGCTTGAATATCTATAATAGTATAGGTTAACTTTAGATTTTATAGCAAGTTCAGAATTTAATTAGTTTTCAAACTAAATATTAATAGCGATAGAATATGTAGTTTCTTATTTCAGATTATTGTATATGTTAGAATTTGTGGATAAATACTTGTTTTTTTTTAATATATCAGATTAGTATACATATGTATATATTATTAAATGACAAATTTTTAGAATAGAATAAATTAACAGCTGCACCCTTCAGTGGTTTCGACTTTATTGACTAGTTTTATATAATAGTCTTCATCTACCCACCACGACTGTTAACCACTCTCTTTCTCTACAGTGGACAATTACTCTCCCTTACATATTGTATATAAAACATCGGAGAAAAGTGTCGTGGTTCTGCTCTTTACCTTTTGGTATATCCACATATACCGATGACCTCCTATAAGTTTTGCTGCTTATGGTGACCAAAACCTTACCACTGGTGGGAGGTTTTGATCAGGAGTACCTATATTTAGTGAAGGAAAAACCAGTATAAATGTTGTTAAGTGATTTATTACTTTGAGTTGGAAATACAACTTTAATTTAATTAATCATCAGTTAACTCAACTTAGTATGCTGGTGATGAAAATTGTTCTGATAAATTACAATCGATTTTCACTCTATTTATATGATTTGATTTAATTAATTGACCGGACGCATATCTCGAATTACTTTAATTTTGAAATGCCTTTAGGTAATTCACCTTTAATAATTTATTAATCAATATGCTTAATTAGCAAAATTGCTAATTAAGCATTTTATAGTTAAATTAATAATTAATTAATAAATAATATTTAATTGATTAATTTCCTAAATTTAATTTATATGCTTTAAAAAAAGGCTGAAGAAAAAAAAGGTAGCTAGGGTTCGAGACCTGTGATACACCCAGTTGAATATTTTGTTTTTTACAATTTTTAAATTATGATTTTTCTATTTTATTGTCAGTTATCTAATTAACGTGTTACTATTCAGTCATGACATCATTTGAAGATCTTGAAACAATTAAAGAGTTTGATACTGATGATTATGATGTGAATTTATCATATTCATTAGAGGAATTAAACAAATTTTTATATGAATATAATGATTTTCTACTTGATGAGCATAAGGAAAAGTTTGAAAATTATCAGAGATTATTAAGTAAATTAGCTAATGATGAAATGGTAAATTCAATTCATGGTTGTCACTTCTCAAGTTGTTTGTGGTCTAGTAATGAAGCTACATCCGGTCCCGATACATGTTTATGTGTTAATCTATATTTCAATCAGAATGATTGTCTAAAGCTTATGAGATTGTATCAGAGATTGTCTCCTAGGAAATAATTATAATTAAAGCAGAGATCAAGCTGAAATTTAAAAATGATTATTAGTTTACATCAAGTAACCAATTTGAAATGGCTAATTTTTTAAAAAATTTAAATAAAACCTTTCAATTGAAGGTACTTAAAATAGAAAAACTAAATCTCCTAAGGGAGAATTTTATTTACGAGATTGCAGATTTAAAAAAAATGAATACAAAATATGGTGAAAGAATCTTGGTTGAACTAGAAGATTGTAAAGTGTTTTTACCGGCACGGTACAGCAGGATAGATGAGGAAACATTAACAAAACTTCAAAATGGTCGCTACGGCATCAGAACACTTGGTAGAGCTGGAATCTCTACCAACATTGAATTCGTCGATCTAGATGTGGAAGAACCAGTAGAAGAACCAGTAGAAGTGATACCAAATCTTATTATAGAGCATATCGTGGGGAAGATGCTGGGAAGTGGTTTGCACAACAATTAAATGAATTGCTAATTAAGCATTTTATAGTTAAATTAATAATTAATTAATAAATAATATTTAATTGATTAATTTTGTCAATTTGACAAAATTGATTTTATTTAAAAATATTAAATACAGGGTGCACCATGTTGCATTTCAAAATATTATTACAGGGTGTACCATGGGGTACACCACATACCTCCCTTTCCCAGATAAAAAGACTATTTTGAAGAAATAAGTCTTTTTTTAGGTACTAAAGGTCTTCGGTCTTAGTTGTTGATTAATTGGTCATTTATTATTTACAATTTTCTTACATTTTATAGGTACATTATTTCTTTTTTTTTTGTATAGGAATAGTAATGGAGTGTTATAATTTTATTGTGGGTTTGGTTGTTTTGTTTATAAAAAATTTTTCGCGTAGGTGTGGTGATTTTTCTTTTTTATATAGTTTTTTTATTAGTATAGATAGTAGAGTATTCTTAGTGGGCATTATTATATAGTTTGTGACGTAGGGGATTCCGAGTGATAATTATTTTATATATAGGTCAATTTTAGAATTTTTGGGTGATAAAATGCTATAAAGTTAACATAAATAAATATTCAACTATAGCGCAATTGGTTTAGTTCCTAAATTTAATTTATATGCTTTAAAAAAAGGCTGAAGAAAAAAAAGGTAGCTAGGGTTCGAGACCTGTGATACACGCAGTTGAATATTTTGTTTTTTACAATTTTTAAATTATGATTTTTCTATTTTATTGTCAGTTATCTAATTAACGTGTTACTATTCAGTCATGACATCATTTGAAGATCTTGAAACAATTAAAGAGTTTGATACTGATGATTATGATGTGAATTTATCATATTCATTAGAGGAATTAAACAAATTTTTATATGAATATAATGATTTTCTACTTGATGAGCATAAGGAAAAGTTTGAAAATTATCAGAGATTATTAAGTAAATTAGCTAATGATGAAATGGTAAGTTCAATTCATGGTTGTCACTTCTCAAGTTGTTTGTGGTCTAGTAATGAAGCTACATCCGGTCCCGATACATGTTTATGTGTTAATCTATATTTCAATCAGAATGATTGTCTAAAGCTTATGAGATTGTATCAGAGATTGTCTCCTAGGAAATAATTATAATTAAAGCAGAGATCAAGCTGAAATTTAAAAATGATTATTAGTTTACATCAAGTAACCAATTTGAAATGGCTAATTTTTTAAAAAATTTAAATAAAACCTTTCAATTGAAGGTATTTAAAATAGAAAAACTAAATCTCCTAAGGGAGAATTTTATTTACGAGATTGCAGATTTAAAAAAAAATGAATACAAAATATGGTGAAAGAATCTTGGTTGAACTAGAAGATTGTGAAGTGTTTTTACCGGCACGGTACAGCAGGATAGATGAGGAAACATTAACAAAACTTCAAAATGGTCGCTACGGCATCAGAACACTTGGTAGAGCTGGAATCTCTACCAACATTGAATTCGTCGATCTAGATGTGGAAGAACCAGTAGAAGTGATACCAAATCTTATTATAGAGCATATCGTGGGGAAGATGCTGGGAAGTGGTTTGCACAACAATTAAATGAAGTTGCTAAAGAAATTGTAGAAGTTTATGAGAATATTTTGCCAATGAAGCCTCTAACAATTAGTGAATTATCATCGTTTCTAACTGCTCAAGTATGTCACATATGTGAAAAAGAATTTGGTGAAAAAGATGATCGCGTTAAAGATCATTTGGAAAATGTTCGAAAATATAGAATAGTTAAATTGTTAAATAAATGGCATGGACGATATGGAGCAAATGCATTAATAGCTAAATCCACTTTTCATAGTTCAAGAATTTTTAATGAAAATTTGGTTGCTATCGAATTAAAAAACTGAAGTATATATGAATAAACCTATTTATATAGTATTTAGTATTTTAGATATATCCAAAATATGTGTTTATGATTTGTAAAATGATGTATGATTGTAAAATGATGTATACAGATACTGATTCATTAATTTATGAAGTAAAATGTGATGATATTTATAATATTATGAAATCTGATATTCATAAATTTGATACCAGCGATTATCCTGAAAATAATAAATATGGTTTACAACTAGTTAATAAAAAGATACCTGGTTTAATGAAAGACGAAAATAATGGTAAAATAATGACTGAATTTGTTGGACTCAGATCTAAGATGTATTCCATTAGAGTTGATGGAGTTGATGTATTCAAAAAAGCTAAAGGAGTTAAAAATGCTATTGTGAAAAATATTATTACATTCGATGACTACTTAGAATGTTTATTTTCAAAAAAATTTTACTTGTCACCAAAATACTATAACATCACGAAATCATTTAGTGTATTCATTAAAACAAAACAAAATTGCGTTAAATCCGCATGATGATAAAAGAAAACTTTTAGAACATTCGCATGATACCATGCCCTGGGGTCATTATAAAATAGGAAACATATCTGGAATATGATTTTTGTAATAAATTAAAATAATGATTAGTAATTTGTTTTTATTATTTCTATATAAATTGTATTTTAAAATAAACTATAAAATGAATAAAAATGCAAATGTTTTAATTATAATATATTTATTTTTTATTAATCAATTATTTTATATAAAAGTACTATCAATAGATTCCAAAATTTTTTTGAATAGATAAACATTTTGTAATGCACAGCATCCTCCAACAACACCTTTGTGGTTAAGACATGTTGATGATATGTTAGTAGAATACTGATTCTTTAAAACTTGTAGATTGGGGCAACTATAATCTTCTAAATCATGCATACAATAGTTATTCATATATCCAATTAAGCTATTAATCCAAGAGATTTTTTGTATTCCTTTAACATATATATTCTTGTTTGATAAATTGATTTCCATATATTTAATTACATCAGCCAATTTGCTTGTACCAGTATTCCAATGTATGCCATGATGATTGTAATACAACCAAGAATTTTGAATTTGAAGATCAAGAGGCAATTTATGAAATTTAAACGATTTTTCAATAATAAAATGTTTACATTCAAATGTTGTTTCATTGCTTAGTATTGCAATTTCTTTTAAAATGAATTTGTTATTTTTACCAACAAAACCTTGTAAATCAATTATTACACTCATTTATACTAATTTTTTTTTTTTTTTTTTTTAAACTTCACTTGTCAACGCCTAATATTCAACTTTTCTATCGTAAAGTAATAAATTTTAAGTTATTTTTGAAACTTCTACACTCAGAGGATTATAATGTACTAAACGATCGTGCAGCATAAGACAATAAGCATATGTATTGTCGGGTACTCCTGCAGCAGATTTTATCTCAATTCTTACATCAACAGGTCCAGTTTTCAGATTTTCATTTTGATGACGAGTATCTATTGGTATTATCATTGCAGACGATTTAAATTCGCTTCAGGAGAGTAATGGTTCAGCAGTAATTTTATTGTAGTAATTTTTTTGAAAGTTTACATATGCATCATAAACCAAAGCATAACGGTTTTTATCAAAAGACAGATTCATATCTTCATATGGATAACAATCTGAATTAAGATACACTTTTAGATCAGTAATACCACAATGATCAAATTTTGAGGAATCTGCTTTTAATTTATCCAGCTTGAAAGCTGAAAAGCTATAACTACAAATCTCGGTTTTTCTAATTGAGTTGTAGTCTTTACATGCCAAATATTGTGAGTAGTGTTTATGGGTAATGATGGATATTCATATAGATCCCAATTTCGAAAAGCTAATTTCATTGTTTCCCCATTGCTGATGCTCTGATATAAATTTAACTTCATCGTATCAGATAGTGATATGTGTTGTACTTTCCATTGAAATTTTGACAAAGTTATTTTAGGATTTTCATTTTCATCGGTACAAATTAAAGCATTTTTATCGGTTCTGGCACGAGTTAGAACTAACTCATGTCGTGCATTTGGTATAATATTCATGTAATCTTCAGCAAACCCTAATAATCTTTTCAATGGAATACAAAAGTTGAAATAAAATCCTTTGGGGTCTATTGATTCTGATGGAGACCAACTGGCATTATAAAGAGCTTTGCTTTCATTAGAATTCAAAGAAATATAGTTTTTTAAACTTGATGTTATGCCAACATTTCTATTGTGATCAATTTCTTTGCCATTAATTTCATATCGAATTTCATCAAAAAGAAATGCTGCTGCATTATTAATTAATTTAGTTTTAGTAACAGCTCCACCATCAGCTGTTTTAGAAACCGTGCCTTCTATATATAGCAAACTAGTTGATGGTAGTATATTTATATTTTGATTCTGTATAACAATTCTTATAATATCACTATTTTGAAATGAATTCAAAAATGGTGAATAACTATGCCATTGAGAATTTGTAATATTTTCATCAAATATTGGTTCATGAAAGCTATTTAGTATATTTTTCATTGTTTTTTCTTCAGTTTAAATCCAATTGATTTTAAAAATTGTTGATTTTGTTGTGTTAATATCTTTAAGGTTCTCGGATAACGTCCGTGTAGATCGAATATTTGATTACGATTGAAATTCAATTCGTTATTTCTCAAGTATTTATTAGTTTGAAGTTCTTGGTTATATATGATCATGTTTGAAGCTTTAAATGCAATCTTGCAGTTATATTTTCACCTCTAAAATTCAATAAATTTCCGTCTTGATCAGTTAGCTTTAATGTTAATGAAGTTAATCATACAACGTTTACTGGTAAATAGATCACATTCAATGGTACTTCAATTATTTTATATCCTGGACTTACTTTAATCGAAAACTGATGCAATATATGTGATTGTTGATTATTTATATAAGTTTCACCAATAATATTACACTCAACACGTATAGTATTAACTCTATTTATGTCAACATAGAGGTCTGATATATGCAACTCATTTTTAGATAATATTCTTTGACTAAAACCTAAGAGCTTACAAATACTCTGTTCTTTGGTAAAATCAATATCTCCTATATCAGAATAAATTTCACATTTTAAAGTATTATTGTTTGCTTTCAAATTAATTTTTTTTCGAACTGTCTGATCTGATGTCATATTATCATCTATATCCAATGCTTTGCAAATATACCTCTCTATATCATCAATTTCATAAGATCCCACAGGTATCGTGATGATTTTTTCTCCAATATGAAATTTATTATTATCAATATCAACATTTGGGATTGAATTATATGTTTGAAAATCTACTAATCCACAAACGTAATTTTCTTTTAACTGAATAGGTGGAAAATATTGAGAAGTTAGTAATGAGCTATTACCATTAAGAGTCAATGTTAACGACATGATGAATTGATAACAAATGATGTTTTTTTTAAATATATCATTATTTTATTAATATTTTTCTCTTTTCTTTTAACTGAATAGGTGGAAAATATTGAGAAGTTAGTAATGAGCTATTACCATTAAGAGTCAATGTTAACGACATGATGAATTGATAACAAATGATGGTTTTTTTTAAATATATCATTATTTTATTAATATTTTTCTCTAAAAATTATACAATTTTTTCAAAAACATTTTGTAATAAAAAATTTAAACATAAATGTCCACATATAAATGTGTTAAATTGTTGTTCTTCATTATAGTTGTACAATAAATGACCACTATAATCATCCAAGTTGATTATACCACATTCACGATTCCATGGTTTAGAAGGCAGATTATTACGCATAAAAACACCTCTAAAATGTGGTAAATGTTCTCCAAACTTGAGTAAATCTATATTGGTTAGCGGTCGATTAGGTAGCAACTTTAAAAGTTTTTTGATTGATTTTGTTGTTTTAAAAATAGACCCAATCCTTTTTTATGTAGTTTTAGTACAATCCATGACCATTTCTCGAATCAATTGTGATAGTTTCCATAGCTTTGTTATGACGATGATTTTCCTCTAGCCCTTTTTTGCATTACTAGCATCACTCACTGCTTTCGCTATGCCTGCAACTCCCCCTGAAAGAGCACCAACAGCGGAAAGGCCGGCGAATAATGGCACTAAAAAAGGAAGAACTCCACCTAATTTTGGTATTGGTAAGACTCTAGGTACTTTGATTTTCTTGCGATTCTTCCCTTTAGAAGTTTTTCTAGCAGCTCGAAGCGCTATTTTTATTGCATCTTGTTGATTTGTCGGGTTAGCAGTCTTAACAGCTATTTTAGCAGATTGTACTGCATCTCTAAATGAATTTACATCTAGAGTCTTATTTGTGTTCTTAGTCTTAGTTTTAGTTTTGTTTTTTTTTCTCAGCATTGTACCCATTCCAAGTTTTACTTTAGCTTTCATAACGTTTGTAAGTAAAAGAGAGCTAGCACGCTCACCTAAACTGGAATCCTTTGCAGTTACTCGAGCCCACGCTTTTTCAGCTAATATTTTATCTGCAATATGTCTATTATTTATATCTTTATTTTCAGAATATGCTATATCATGTTCTCGACAAGCTTCATCCAATAGATTAACCCCTCTATCACCGCGAGTTAATCTTGTTTTAAGTTTAGTTCCAGGTCCTCAATAATTATATCCAGGCAAATGTAATTCAATTGGTAAATTATTTATTAGAGAGTTTAAAACACCTCCTCCTCTTTTGATGCCTTTTTCACAATTAACCGAATGATAATTAATCATAATTTATTTATATAATTGACCTCAAGCTTTGATAACTTTTTCATAATTAAATTTATTTTAGAAAATATTTAATTATATATATATAAATCATTAATACTAAGATTTTCAAATAGTCAATAAGATGAAGTTTGTGAAGCAGCATGCTAAAATTAGAATTAAAAATTTTGATGAAACTGTCGGTTCGGGTGTTGAAAAAAAAAGTAAACATGGTCCCTTATTACCAAATAATATACGAGGTTAATAGTAGGACCCTCAAATTGTGGTAAAACTAATGTCATGTTAAGCATATTATTAGACCCCAATGGAATGTGTTTTGAAAATATTTATATATATTCAAAATCATTACACCAACCTAAATATGAATATTTAAGAAAATTGATAACTTCCATCAAGGGAATGGGGTACTATGAATTTTCAAATAATTGTGAAATAATGGAACCCTCGGAAGCTAAAAAAAATCAGTTTTTATTTTTGATGACGTTGCTTGTGAAAAGCAAAATAATATACGAGAATATTTTTGCATGGGCAGACATAATGATGTTGACAGTTTTTATTTATCTCAATCGTATACACATATTCCTAAACATTTAATTCGCGATAATGCTAATTTCATAATCTTGTTCAAGCAAGATGATTTAAATCTTCGACATATTTATAATGACTATGTAAACTCTGATATGTCATTTAATCATTTCAAAGATGTATGCAAAGAATGCTGGAAGAATGATTATGGATTTTTACTAATTGATAAAAACAGATCGGGTGATAATGGTGGTTATAGAAAGAATTTCGATGAATTTTTATTGATTGAAGAATAAGCTGAGATTTGGAACAGCAATCACGAGTCTGTTGCAATCAGGGGTCTGTTGCAGTTCATAAGAGGATATATAAGCAGACAGTACCTTGCTTAAGCTACATATATATTAATTAGTACATTTTAATATGAAACAAAAAGTTTTCACAGAAATGATAAAAGCTCAAAAAGCTTTGAAACGAAAATATGCAATTTTAAAATCTGATGAAATAGCTAAAGGAGATGAATTAGAAAATTCTTTCAAACCTATAGTAAAACCGTTAAACGATTTAATAAAAGTAGTTGAACATAAAATGCCTAAGGATATAACAATAAAACCTGAAATAAAATAAGAAGAAGAAAAATATGAGCATCTTAAACCAAAGAAATTGAGTTATGACAGCTTCAAAACTTCAACACCGAATTCAACTTTAACATTTAATAATACTGATAATTATGAAACACCCATGAAAAAAAGTAATATTACGAATAGTTTATCATCTTCTACAACTAAAAAGTCTGTACTTGATAACACCTATGGACCATATTTTGATGATACACAGAAAATTCTCAAAATGGGGAAATCCACCTTTAGCATTGATGATAAAACTGGTGATATT
This sequence comes from Rhamphomyia laevipes, assembly GCA_963920725.1. Taxonomy (NCBI): domain Eukaryota; kingdom Metazoa; phylum Arthropoda; class Insecta; order Diptera; family Empididae; genus Rhamphomyia; species Rhamphomyia laevipes. The sequence goes on from OY987255.1 coordinate 65,158,013, forward strand.
TACATAGATAATGAGGTTTTTAAGAAATCAGATGGTTTAAGTGAATTGATATTTAGAAATAATCCTCAAAAAGAACTATACACTGAAAAAGATTTGAAAGACTATAAAAAAATATTATTAATGACGAATGCTCATTTAAAAAACCCAAATGATTCATATTCACAAATTAAGGGTAGTAAAGGAAAAAAATATTCAAATATAATTAGACAACTGATGCCTCATAAGCATAATACGCGAAAAAAATTAGGTGGATCGATAAATCTGTCAAATCTTAAAATACAGCCAGTACAAATGCAATTTTCTTCAAAACCTGTACAATATGTTCAATGGGATGATCCAAATGAGCTTGTTAATAGATTAAGACTTTTGATTGCATCTCAAGCAGCTGGCAACAACAATCATAATAACGAAATTATTTCAATAATTGAAGAGCTTAAGAAGGCTAACTTAATTGAATAAATAAAAGATTTTGCAAATGTATTTTTTCGCTATAAGCAATATGGTTATTGACAAGTTCGGTCGAAGTGATAATTTTCAAAGATCTGCTCCAGGTCGACCAGGAATTGGTTTTTATTTAACATCTGATGGAAATTATGATCTACAATTTAAAAGTCTTATCAATATTAATAATCCAACGAATCTTAATGATGCAGCAACAAAAGGATACATAGATAATGAAATAGATGCGCTTAATAAGAGTATTATAATGCTACGAAAATCTATTGATGATACATATGATAGTTTAATGCAATATATTAAAGATGAGAATTTTAAAATAACAGAAATATTGGGGGGTTTAGAACAGACTATAATTAAGTTAGAACTTATTAATTTAACAGAAATAGAAGACGAATAATAATATTGCACACATATATCTAAATTATGAGTAAGAGAAAGGTTGTTGAGGAACTGCATAAGCCTGTTAGAAGAAACTTTAAGAGACGACGTGTTATAATCAAAGGTTTTGATGATCTATGGCAAGCCGATCTTGTAGAAATGGGTGCATATGCTAAAGAAAATGGCGGTTATAAATTTTTACTTACTGTAATTGATACGTTTTCAAAATATGGTTGGGCTATTGCAATAAAAAATAAAACTGGTGATACAGTTACTCAGGCGCTTAAATCTATTTTCATAAATTCAAATAGACAATCCAAATACTTGCAAACTGATGATGGTAAAGAGTTTTTCAACAAAATATTTCAAAATTTAATTGTGAAATATAAGATTAATCATTACTCAACATTTAGCTCTTTGAAAGCTTCAATTGTTGAACGTTTTAATCGGACAATAAAGGAAAAAATGTGGAAAGAATTCAGTTTTAATGGAACCTATAAATGGACTACAATAATTCAGAAACTTGTACATGATTATAATCATTCAATTCACAGAACAATTAAACGAAAACCTGCTGATATCGCGAAAGCAGATGAAAAAACACTTTTAGCAACAGTTTATAATCATATTAAAATTGCACCATCTGCAAAATTTAAAATTGGTGACTCAGTTCGTGTGAGCAAGTTTAAACATGTTTTTGAAAAAGGTTATACACCCAACTGGACAACTGAAATATTCAAGATAACTAAAAGACAACTTACAAATCCAATAACTTACTTATTAGAAGATTATCAGGGGAACCCTATTAAAGGTGGGCTCTATGAGCATGAATTACAAAAAGCAAAATATCCTGGAATATATTTAGTTGAAAAAGTAATCAAAACCAAGGGAGATAAAGTTTTTGTGAAATGGCTTGGATTTCCTTCTAATCAAAACTCTTGGATAAACAAAAAAGATTTGTTCTTGTAAACATACTGCTAAATAAACTCATAATGTTTATGCATTCTATATATATAAATTTGAGTTCTTCAGAAAATAATATTTTTCAATAATTCAGTTCAAGCAAATTTATCATTGAGAATAGAACACCTGCAGTGAATAACAAAATTCTGAAAATGAGTGACCAAAAATAATTATTAAATGAAGGCAAGAATATGGATAAAGTTAAAGAATGTCAATATAAATTATTTTGCGCAAATGCAAAAGCATGTTACACATGTTCATTAAAGCAACATTCGTCATCATCATCATCATCAGCAGCATCTGGAAAATCTTCAACTGCTTATAAAAATATGAAAAAATAAATAAGTTTCATTTCGATCATGTTATAAATAAATTGAGCTTTAGATTAAGAAAAAAAAATGTAAAATATATATTGAAGTAAATAAAACAACTAATATTAAAATTCAAAAACAATTCTTTATTAAATTATATAAATACTTGTGAAACTATATAAACTGATAATAATGTTATTAACGAATACTCTACTCTACCACTATTATTATTACATTTATCATAAATTCGATATTTATTAGTTGTTGGACTAGTTGATGAATTAGTTGCCAGCTCAGTTGATGAAGCAATCACCGATACCATTGAATCAGCTGTGGTTGATTCCGTTATAGATTCAGTAATTGAAGCCACATATTTATCAGTTGTTGGGTTAGTTGATGAATCAGATACCAAATCAGTTGCCAAATCTGTTGATGAATCCAGTACCAATATCATTTGATCAGCTGTTATAGATTCAGTTGTTGAATTAGCTGCGGATTCACTAATTAAAACCGTCCACAGTACCACAATATATAATGTTGAGAATAATTTCATATTGATTTTATCTTTACTCCAACGCTATCAATTCTTTACTGTTCATTTATATTAAATTTGTTTGATATTTATAATAATTTTTTTCTTTATTCTCCATTAAGTTATATATATTTAAGATATTTCCATTTTGTATGTTTGTTTCACTTTTTGTAAATCAATTATTTGAAAATCTGATTTGTATGATGTGTCATATGCTGTAAACCTTTCAACTTCACCATTGCTTGAAATTCTTTCACTATCAAATTCCATATATTCATAACATTTTATTTGCAATGATTGCTTTTTAAAATTGCTGTCATACGAACATTTCAATTTGATTTCTTTGTTCTCATTATATACAAGTTTAAAATGTCTATAAAATATATTTACACTCTCGATTATACCAGCAATTTCCTGTTCTTTTCTAATTAAATCAGCTCGAAAAGCTTCAATAGCTTCTTCAACAGTAACATAATAATTTTCTGATGAATCCTCGCCTAAAATATTTGCTGGTCTAGTTGTTGTTGTTGCAGTTTCATCATTCAATTTTGTTTTTGTTGCGGTTACAGTTTCGTCATCAAATTTTTTTTTGTTGTTGTTGTTGATGATGAAGCATTTTTTATAATATAATTATCATCATTTTCAACATGTTTTAGAAGTTTTATAGTCAACCGCACTTGAATTGTTTCATTACTCGGTAGTAAAACATTAAATATAGCATCTCCATTATTATCTTCATTTAATTGAATATTATTTGTGGGAGCTCCGTAAATCTTAATAAGACTTAAACTTAAAATAGTATAAATAATATGTAAAAAAATGCATTCTTTTTTATTTAGATGCTATGATTGTAGTTAACTCTTCAATTATATTTCGTAGAATGAAATTTTATTGTTGCTGCTGCCGCTGCCCTATTTTTGTTAGACATTATTATTAATTGAATATTTTTTATTAAACTAATAATTTTACAAAAGAAAATCCTATATTTATACATTAATTTTTATATGAAAAATTTTTTAAACATAATATTGTGAAATCAATATAAATATAGATAAACACTTGCGGTTTTATTCTATATAAAAAAAACTAGAAAACAAATTAAATCATGAAATTATTATTTAATTTGATCTTCCACGTGTTTTATGATAAGAGAAAAAAAAGAGTAGAAAACCTTTAAATAATTGGGATGGGTATATAAAATAAAAAAAGTTTATATAGAATTTTAAACAAACATTTTTTTTTTTTTTTTTTTATTTATATATAATACAAATATTAATACAATTTTTTTTATTATATTATATAAATATAATTTCAATCCCAATCCTCTTCTACTGGTTCTTCTACTGGTTCTTCCACATCTAGATCAACGAATTCAATGTTGGTAGAGATTCCAGCTCTACCAAGTGTTCTGGTGCCGTAGCGACCATTTTGAAGTTTTGTTAATGTTTCCTCATCCATCCTGCCGTACCGTGCGGGTAAAAACACTTTACAATCTTCTAGTTCAACCTAAATTCTTTCACCATATTTTGTATTAATTTTTTTAAATCTGCAATCTCGTAAATAAAATTCTCCCTTAGGAGATTTAGTTTTTCTATTTTAAGTACCTTCAATTGAAAGGTTTTATTCAAATTTTTTAAAAAATTAGCCATTTCAAATTGGTTACTTGATGTAAACTAATAATCATTTTTAAATTTCAGCTTGATCTCTGCTTTAATTATAATTATTTCCTAGGAGACAATCTCTGATACAATCTCATAAGCTTTAGACAATCATTCTGATTGAAATATAGATTAACACATAAACATGTATCGGGACCGGATGTAGCTTCATTACTAGACCACAAACAACTTGAGAAGTGACAACCATGAATTGAATTTACCATTTCATCATTAGCTAATTTACTTAATAATCTCTGATAATTTTCAAACTTTTCCTTATGCTCATCAAGTAGAAAATCATTATATTCATATAAAAATTTGTTTAATTCCTCTAATGAATATGATAAATTCACATCATAATCATCAGTATCAAACTCTTTAATTGTTTCAAGATCTTCAAATGATGTCATGACTGAATAGTAACACGTTAATTAGATAACTGACAATAAAATAGAAAAATCATAATTTAAAAATTGTAAAAAACAAAATATTCAACTGCGTGTATCACAGGTCTCGAACCCTAGCTACCTTTTTTTTCTTCAGCCTTTTTTTAAAGCATATAAATAAAATTTAGGAACTAAACCAATTGCGCTATAGTTGAATATTTATTTATGTTAACTTTATAGCATTTTATCACCCAAAAATTCTAAAATTGACCTATATATAAAATAATTATCACTCGGAATCCCCTACGTCATAAACTATATAATAATGCCCACTAAGAATACTCTACTATCTATACTAATAAAAAAACTATATAAAAAAAAAAATCACCACACCTACGCGAAAAAATTTTTATAAACAAAACAACCAAACCCACAATAAAATTATAATACTCCATTACTATTCCTATACAAAAAAAAAAAATCATATAGAAAAGATAAGAACCCAAAACCACAACAAAAAATTAAAAATTTTAACAACAACAACTACACATAAAAATTATCAACATACAAATTTTAGACTATGTTAACAATTCACACATCAAAAACAAGAAAATCACAAACCAACTGACTCACACACAAAATCCCTAACAGAACCACGTGACAGATACACAACATACCCACGTGACAGATACACAAAATACCACACCCCTACACACACAAATATAATTACACATTCCAACAAAAAACAAAAACAACACACAAAACGACAGACAGACGGACAGACAGACAACACGACAAAACGACAGACACACAAAACACACAAACACACTTATTACCATACATTTAACAAATTAAGGGGTTTGTTAAAACCTGCCTCAGAACCGGCCTAGCTCTACTACTATTACATTACTACAAAATTTGTATTTAGTACATTATTTATTAATTTTCTATATTTTGACTTCATTACATTATAAAATTATTTTTTTATTACATTAATACAAAATTTGTATTTAGTACATTATTTATTAATTTATTTCATTTTTACAAAATTGTATTACAGTAAAATTTAAATTAAATTTTTTTTTATTTTTTTTTTCATTGTTTTAAAAAAAATTTAATTTTTATAAATTACTTATATACCACTGCCTAACCAATTTTTTTTTTTACATTTTTTAAATTACATTTTTTAAATTACATTATTTTATTATTTCATTATTTATATACCCTTTATTTTTATATACTTTTCCTTCCCCTTTAGTCTACTATTAATGTAATATTTTTTCAACAAAAATTTACCCTGGTTATTTAATTTTATTTTTTCTATTTTTACCGAATTTCGCACTTCCAACGGTATGTTGTTGGAAACTTTCACCTATCCAGGATTTCTGGTAGGCTCGGTTGAGTAATAACCAAAATAAATTACAAATGAAAATGGTTAGTATGTATGTATATTTGTATAATGTGTTTTTGTATATTTTAATTTTAGAAAAAAATGATATGTATTATAAAAATTAAAACGGTTAGTATGTATGTATTTTTGTATAATATGTATTTATATATGTATTTAAAAAATTTATATTTTATATGCAACAATTTATCTGAATGATAACATAACAGGAGATATAGATGAGTATGATTTAACTATGTTTTGTCTTTTTTGTCTATTTTTGTACGTTTGATTTTTTGGTTTAGTCGGTGGAATGGCGGGTGATTCACAATTGAATCCCGTTATTTTAACTGGACTTGATAATTCTATTGGTCTTGAAATTTCTATTTGTCTCGAGTTTTTGTTTTTTACTTCTACAGGCTGTTCGTACGTCTCTTCTGGTCTATAACTTTTTGGTGGTTGGCAACATCTTATTATTTTAATCATAATAAAAATTATTATCATTATTAGAATAATTCCTATTATAATTGTATTAGCCAATGTGGTGGTTTTCAAATAATTATAATTTTGTTGCCTGGAGTGGAATCACCTAATGTGATATGTGATTATCATTCTTGTGATAAATTATAATGATCACAAAATATATTTCAGCTATCTATTGTGATCATAGGAATTTATATTCAAATACAGCAATACTTTCTAAAAATAAAGTCTCCACCGGTCTCCACTGTCAAAAAATATTAAAAAAAATATTATTTTTAATTTTTATAATGTAAAATGACATTTTATCCAATACAACAATTGTTTTTATTTAGATATTCCTATTTTTAAAATTAATTAATTGTATTTATCACTTCTAATTTGTTATCAGAAATTATTGGATAACATTTTTTATATATAAAAAAAAGTATATATATGAGAATAAAGATTTACCATAAAAGTGCATTCGATAAATTTAGACCAAATTTTTTTCAATACTTTCTAATTAGTTTATTTCGCTGTATTTCAATCAAAATCAAAAAACATATTTATTTAAATAAAATAAAATTAAATTTTTATTAATATAAAATATTTATATAATATTTCACAAATTTGTATTTTATTATTCTTTTCTGTTTTACCAATTGATTTTTTGTTTTTCACCAATTTAGCTTTAGTGTTGTATTTCCGGACACTCCATACCTTAATATGAGATAATAAATAATATATTTACATCTTAGAAATTAAAGAATCAACCTACTCTTTTCCATTCAGCAACATTTTTGATTGGTGGACCACTAGCATTTAATTTATTTTTTAATTTCTCCCATTGCTGACTGGAATGTTGCCTTCCTTGGGCAGTCTTTGGCACAAACGATTTAGCCAATCCCGATTTTTTTTCCATAAATTCAGTAAGAATTTTTATTTGTTCACGATTTGCCCTAATAAAATATTTGTTTATAAAATATAAATTTTTTTTAATCTAAAACTTTACTTACATTGGTCTATGTGATAAAACACCTTCTTTTAATAATAATTATAATAAAAACTATTAAAAAATAATTATTTTATTAGAAAACAATTTATCACATCGCAAAAGTAATATAAATAAACACAATGTGATAGTTAAATAACCGTCCCATCAAAATGATCACAAAAATGTCATAAATCGTGTGACCATCACATTACGTGCAGCTAGATTTTTTTTTGTGACAGTTAATAATCACATATCACATTAGGTGATTCCACTCCTGTTTTTTTCTTTGTTAATATCGTCCTGTAAATTTTTTATTCCTAAACTACGTTTGTCAAACTCATATCTTAGTTCGTCAGGTCCTAATGGTTTTACGTGGCTAGTTATATTCAAGTTCAATGTCCACTGTTCCTCCGATTCTATAAAATTATGCATTATTGTTGGTATTTTATTAAAAATATAACGTGTCATATTTCCCACCTGCTTAATTTTCCTATCGAAATAAGGTATTTCTAAACTACCTAAAACGTTTGAGCATTTTTGTATAAATTTATCTATTCCTGTCCCAACTATCACTTGTTTATAGGTATGCGAATTACAAAAACTAGTTCATTCTTGTTAAAAAATATAAATAACCAACTATTTTCTGATTGTAATGGTATAACATGATTTTCTATATTTTTTATTACCTTCCTTTGACATTGTTTATATTCGTCCGTTTCTCCTAAATTACGAAAAAAATTTACTATGCAATCTTCTGAATTTGTCAATAATAATTTTGGATGTAACTGTCTACATAATTGAATTAACTCGTTATTCGCCATTTTTATTTTTTTACAATCGTACGCATAGTCTTTAGTCGTATAATAAATATAATGTTTTGCTGAATTATTTGCTATGTAATCCCAGTCCGTATGTACTACCGTTACTTGTCCGTTGTTGTGTGGTATTGGTAGTGGGTATATCTTGTATAGTTGAAATTCTTCATGTTTTAACACATTAATTGACACACGAATTCCTATTTGTTTCTCCCAAAAAACTAAGTCAATATTTGCGAGTTGATTTACTACTTCTGCTGAATATAGATGCATGTTGGCTTCATTATTAGTCATATTTTGTAATACCTCTACTAATAATTGGGAATCAATGACCTAAGGATGAATTTTGTGCTGTTGTAGCGCATTTATAATTTCGCCTTGTTCTAATATAAATCCTTGAACCCGTTCAAGTTCTGCCAAAACATAAATAATTAATTTATGAAGTTCTATTTCAGCCCAAATATGCTTCATTTCGTTCTGTATTCCTTCAAATTTTTTCTTTACTAACTTCTCCACTGACCCCAACCTATCCTCTAATTCTATTGTACGTGCAGTCAGATTTCCTGTTACATCTTTCATGAATTCAAAATTTGAAGCTATTATTGCTGTTTGATGATCTAATAATTCCATTACCTTCTCACCGTTATGTTTTAAATTTTCCAACCCACTATAAATTTTGTCTGCGTCATTTTCGTCCATTGTCCCGAATAACATTTTTGAGACCGACTCCATTATATTTATTGCGCCGCTTTTTCTTCTACTAAAATAATGGTTAATACCCGTAGTTGATTTAGTAATGCTGTCCATTCATGAGTTTATCTGTTTTTTGAAAGTATCACGTGTACGTGTTTCTTTGTATTGTAATAGTGTTAAACATGTATTATCTACTTGGCTAGTAATAGAAATTAAAAAATCATTCATTTCTTCATTTGTAGTTAACTGCAATTTAGTGTAGATGTGAATAGTATCCTGATTTTCGATAACTGTTCCAATTTTTTCAAATAATACATCGGTGTTTTTTATTTGTTCCACTATAACTGGAGTGCAATATACCAAATTTATCAATAACAATACCACAATTATTTGTAAAATTCCTATTTTTCCTAAAAATACATTTATGAAATTACTATTCCTAAAAAATTATATTATAATTATTTTTCTAACAAAATTAACTATCTTATTCTATTGGGAAACTAAAAAATACTTTGTAATTCTATCTCTTTAACGCATAGTCTGTTTTATTAATGCATAATTTTACGTATAATAATTTATTTAAAAAAATGCAAAATAGGCAAAAAAATAAAAAAAAAATTCATAATTATCTTATAAAAGAAATTTATAATTATCCTATGCCTTTAATTGACCATTAATTCTCGATTTGTAAAGTTTTATAAAAAAAATGGAATCACTCTGGTCCATCTCTGACTCTAGTCCGGGACGAATAATTCGTGCAGTACATAGGTACGATTGTGACCTATGCACTAAAATTTTTAATTGTGAAACCGATAGGCAGGCTCACTACGAGTTAACTGGCCACAAAAAAGTGGTTCTAATTAAATTATGGTAAGTAATTTATTTTAAATTCCTTAAATCTATACTAAATTTGTTTTAATTTTTTTTCAGATTTGATTGCAGTTTATCAATATAAAATAATTAATAATAATTACTATTTTCAATAAAATAAATAATGATATATTTTTGATTACTGTTAATTAATAATATAGATTTGATTAATATAGATTTGATTACTGTTAATTAATAATATAGATTTGATTAATATAGATTTGATTACTGTTAATTAATAATATAGATTTGATTAATATTTTGTAATAAAATAAAAAAAAATAAAAAAATCAACATAAAAATAAAAAATTTTTAAAAAAAATAAAAACTACAAATTATGTCTTATTATTTTTTAGATTTTAATAATTTGCTCCTATCTCCTTTCTTAAGTTGTTTTTATCGATTTCGCATCTTGTTTTTTTTTTATTTTACCCTTTGTCTCTCTAAATTCCCTAGAAAATTACATTCCGTCGAACTTAGTTTTGCACTAAGCATAAATTTTATTAAACAGAATTTGTTATAACCCAAAAATTTATATATTCGTTCCACTATTTAGACAAGTTCGTTCTAATTTTTGACATTTCACATTTATTGTGACATATGGAACTAAACTAACATGTGGCACATAAGAATGTCAACAAGTAATTTTATATTTTGTGATGATATAAAAGATTGTATAAAAATGGCAGAAATTCCTAAAAATTTTAATATAAATATTTTTAAAAAGTGAAGCATTATATACAAATTATATATATATATAACATATTAGGAAAGTATCATATTATTTTTAAAAAAAACATAAAAAACTGTAATCGCTTTATTTATTTTCAGAATTAAATTTTGGCTGAATGACTTGTATACAACGAGAGATGATAACCACTTTGTATATATTTGGTATTATTAATTTTTTTTATTATATAAATTACTTAAAATATTTTTTTTTTTAGCTCTTCAAGAAAAATTACTTCTTCCACCAAACCAGCTATGATTATATCAACAATTTTATGTAGTATTAAGAAATGTTTTCTTTTTTTTACACAAAAATATTGGGCTAAACACGTGATATGTTATTGTATGCAGCTGGTGATGTTTTAGCTTCAATTAATTTACGCAAATATGTTGAGACTTTTTTAAAACTCGAATTTAACCAATTATTTTCTGTAATATGTACGGAACAATTTTAATATTAATTAAAACATATGATGTGATACAAACGTGGAGGGAACAAATGCTTTGTATTTTTTGTATATTTAGTTCATTTTACTATATTTTCCCAAAAAAAATATTTCTTTTAATACATTTTGTTTTTATTTTAGGCAATTTTATACAACGGAACTAGTATTGAAGTATGTATAGAACAAATTTTAATGTTTTATTATGTTTAAACGTAAATTTTTGTAAAGTAGTTTATTATGTAACTAGTTTGCTTTTTAAATTAAAAAAAATACTCGGTATAAACCAAATCGAATTATCAATATAAAATGTACATATTGGTAATTCATAACATGTTTGGTTGTTATATTTTTACTAACTTTCCATAATAATATATTATCTAAGGTTTTACAGTTTGTGGTAGACTGTAATTCTAACTATAATTTGTTGTATACCACACACTTAAAATTAATAAACCAAATTAAAAATAAATTTAATAATGGTATTTTAACTTATTAATTATTATTTGGTGGTGAGGTTACCGGTGGTGCCTCAATTTTTACTTCGTTTAACTTTTTTTATATATTTTACACATAATTATTTTTAGAATTTTTTTTTAAAAAAAAAACCTTATTCACTAAAGAAATTAACCAATCTATTCTCCAAAAAAAATACTACTAAAATATTACTACAAAAATATGTTATATAAATCTAAAAATTTCAATAAAATATAAGTATAAAATTTTTCGAACTGTTTGTCTAATTGTCGGTCCATCTTTTAATTCTGTTGTTTTGTATTCTTCTGAACTTTTTACCTATTTTAATAAAAGTATTTAAAGAGTTTGGAACTTCCACAACTTCATATGGACCTAGCCAACCTGGACTTAGTTTGTTAGCCTTATTAGGGTTAATTAACAATACACGATCTCATTTCGAATATTTTTCTTCAACTACCTTTTTACCATAATATTTTTTCGTTTTCAGTTTACTGGCTATTAAATTTTCCTTCGCAGCTTTATGAATAGTTTGTAATTTGTAACGTATTGTGGAACATAAATCCTCATAGTTATAAATTGGTTCAGGTTTTTGTTTTATTATTGTAGGCAGGGGATCACAAAATCCGTACAAAACATAAGGTGGTGAAAATTTCGTTCCTTCATGTGGCGTATGGTTATGTGAAAAAACTGCTTCTGCTAACCATCCATCCCAGCTCTGTGTATTTTGATTTACCATAATACGTAGGTATTCTACCAATGGACCATATCGCCTCTCTAACGAACCATTGGACTGGTGGTGATAAGCAGTGGTTTGAACCTTTTTAATTTTTAACAACTTACACAATTTTCGAAATACTTCTCCAGTAAAGTTAGTTCCTTGGTCAGTTATTAGCCTTTTTGGAAATACTGAATAATTCAGAATTATTCGTTGATAAAAAGCTTCTGATACTGTTACTGCCTCCATGTTGGGTATGGCGACACAATCCAATAATTTGGTTAGGTCATCTTGAAATGTTAAAATATACTTGTTACCATTGTTGGTAATAGGAAAAGGACCTACTAAATCCAAATACACTTTGTCAAACGGTCTCTTTGCCGTATCTGTTATGGCCATTCCCATTTTTGTAACTTTACCTCGTTTTCCTTTTTGACATTTAGGGCATGCTTTTATATATTTCCTTATAGTCCTAAGCATATTTTTCCATAAATAAAATCTGTTCACGCTTTTACAGGTTTTTACAACTCCAAAATGTCCTCCTAGTGGGGTGTCATGGTATTCCTTTAATATGATTTTGATTTCGTCTGCATCAATTAATTCTATTCGTTGTGCAGAGCTTTCCTTAATACCCGATCCCTCTTCGTCTATTTCCGATTCAGTGTCGGATTCATGTGTTTCTACCTCAACCTTTTTGCTCTGGATTAGCTTAAGCCTGCGCTCTAGTTATAATATTAACCTTTCCCGATGTAACTTCCTTACTTTTCTCTTCTAATTCAATAAAAATCCCTACCGAACAGATAAAATCCCTACCGAACAGATAACACCTGTAATTTTTTATTGCCCAGTATATAGCCAACATTTCTTTTTCAATTGTGCTATAGTTACGTTCGGCACTGTTCAGTACGCGACTAGCATAAGGTATTGCTGAATCACTTCCTACTTCTCCTTGCGATAATACCGCACCTAATGCAGTGTTACATGCATCTGTAGTCAATAAAAATGGTTTGTCAAAATCTGGATATTTCAATAATGGTGGTTCCACCAATAATTTCTTCACTCCTTTGAATGCTATTTGGCATTCCGGTGTCCATACAAATTTTTTACTTTTACTAGCCAATTTATACAATGGCTCACCTATTTGTGCTAGATTAGGCGTGCTAGTACGATAATAATTTACTAGTCCCAAAAAAGATTGCAACTGAGTCGTAGTTTTTGGTGTGGGAAAATCTTCTACACATTTAATTTTTTCAGGGTCCGGTAATACACCATTTTCAGTACATTTATGACCCAAATAAACTACTTCTCTCCTTAAAAACTTGCATTTCTCTGGTTGAAGTTTCAAGTCTTTCTAACACCGTTTTTAGTTTTTGCTGATGATCATCAATATTTCGACCATAAATTACTATATCATCCAAATGAACAAAACATTATAGTCCTTGTAAACCTGACAATACATAATTCATTAACCTTTGAAATATGGCCGGTGCTCCGGTCAAACCGAATGGCATTCTTTTAAATTAATAATGACCATGAGTTGTGTTAAAAGCAGTTTTTCTTGATCTGTTTCATCAACTAGTACTTGCTGATAGCCACTGGCTAAATCTAAAGTGGTAAAATAACGTGAATTTCCCAACTGTTGCAATATATCCTCGATTCTAGGTAAAGGAAATGCATCCTTTACTGTTACTGCATTTAATTTTCTATGATCTATTACTACCCTAAACGCTTTTAACCATCAGGTCCTGGTTTTTTTGGTACTACCAAAAGTGGCGAATTCCAAGCACTTCGACTGGGTTGAATTATATCATTATCCAACATTTGTTCTACTTGCTCTTGAATATCTTTCCTATGTGCTTCTGGTAACCTATAATTAGCTTGCGCTATTGGTGAACTATCTTCTTTTATTTATTTTTTATGTGCTATGGACGTTGTGTAACCTAGATGGTCACCTGGCAGATGAAAAATATCCTTAAATTCATTACAAATGTCTTCAACTACTGCTGATCGCTCTTCATCATTCCAATTTTTATCCCATTCCAATTTTTCCTTAAGTAATTCCATTCTAGGACAATTCTAGATGTTGCGTACTCTTCCACAAAAAGTGTTTTTAATTCTCCATACACCTCTGAGTTTTCTGAATTCTTAATTTCCTTATTTTCATTAATATCAAAATTTTCAAAATCTGCTATATGCTTCAAATTAATTTTTGGATTCTTTATTATAACCTCATTTTCATTAACATTTATTACACTAATCTGTACCTGTACATTACTAGCCTTAACTTAACTATTTCCTACAAATACCCCTGGATGAATTTCTCCACTTTCACATAAAAATTCCCCTACCTTATCACAAGCTACTGTAATTATTTGTTCTACTCTACCTATTACTTTAATTTCTTCTAAATATTTTTCATCAATTTTTTTATGCCTTTTACCTATATTTTTATCCTCTATTTTAACTGCATTAACAATTGACGATATCACATTTTGTTTTATTTCATTGTTAAATGGCTCTTTTGTTGTTGTTGGTCTCAACCTTAATGGCACGGTAAATTATTTTTTATTTATCTCTCTGATAGGGAACCGTAGCTGTTGCATTGGTTCTTCTATGTTACAATTTGCTGTTAAAAATTCATTTCCTAAGATTCCATCCACTGGTAATTGGAAATTATCGTCCACTACCTGGAACTCACAACTTAATTTACTAGGAGTCAAAAAAGTTCCTGTACAAGTACACATGGTGTTACTTTCACTGTGAATTGATCTTATTTTCATTTTTCTGTTCTTATCTATTGTATTTACTTTAGCTAAACTATTTTTATTTAACAAGCTGATTTGGGCGCCTGTATCAACTAATAATGATACTTCTTTTCTTTTACTTATGTCTAACGGTAATGTGACTAAAGTTTCAGGTCCAATGTTTGGTAATTTTGGACCTGCCCCTATATTCTGTTTTAGGAGTGTGTGCGGGTATTTTGCGCCACTCCCCTGTCGTTTCCCGCATTTGTTTGACCCCTTGATTGGTAACGTTGTCTTGTAGAACAATTTAGTTCCAAATGACCTCGACGATCACACCACAAGTCGTTAGCTAAAGTGTTTACTTTCAGCGGCGTTTCTCCTTACATTTCAGGTAGCTGCATAATGTCCTTCTATTTCACAAAGGTTACATTTAATTATCTGATTCGAGCGCATATTATTCTTACAGTCTCTACTAATATGCTCCAGTTGCCCACATTTGAAACAATTAATTGGTCCACCGTTTCTTTCTATATTCTTTTGGAAGGGCCTAAGATTGTTATTTGTTACGTGATTTTGTCTAAATGGATTGTTATGGTTAGTAGGATTCCTACTGAATTGGTTAGTATTGTTATCGGGGTAATGAGTCCTATTAGGAATTCTATTATTTTAGGAATTATTCCTAAATGTTGGTGGAACAGTGTTGTTCACTGCTGTTTTATATGGTACTTGGGCAATTTGGTTATTTTTTAATAAAGTAACTAGTTCCCCAAACATTTTCTCTATTTTGTTATCACTATGTTCATATGCGTAATTAATTCTTCGTGTTGTTGAACAATCCAATTGTTCTGCAAAACGTTTCGTTCCTTTTAATATTTCTACAAAACTTTTATAATCTTGTCCTAAAATGTGTTGCTTTATGGTCTCTGACCTTAATCCTCTGATAAATACACGTTGAGCTGTTTCCTCAGCTTCCTGTAGCATAGAACCTGGTTCAACGCTATATCGTTTCATAATACCTAATTTAAGACAAGCATGTTTTCTACTTATCCTATCTCCAAATGAGTTAACCGGTCCACTTCATCTGTTTTAAAATATGCTTCGTGAGCTAGTTCTATAAATCTTTGTAAATCTAACACTACCCTATCACCTTCTCCTGTAAAATTTGGAATACCAGCTAAATACAAAGTGTAGGTTGTCGTTGGTGCTAACGTCACGTTACTTATTAAATTATATGTATTATCCTGATTTATGAACCTATTATTTGTGGTATTATTTATTTGTTGTGTAATGTGTTGTGTGGGTATGTTTTGTGTACTTGGTGTATTTTGATATTCTAAATTTTGTTCTATATTTGTTGCAGGCATTGTGGTTTGTTTTTGTTTTTTATTTCTAGTATTATAATTATGCATTAAATTCTTATTTACTAAACCCTTAAAATTAACTGATTTCCTATTACCTGCTGTGTTTGGTGTTGACGAAATTGGTTCCGTTATCTCTATTATTTTGCTTCCCTCGTTGGAGCTTGTAGATATATCTGGATTTGAACGATCGACAGTGAAGCAGTCAATTACTCTATTAAATTTATCCTCATTCATTTAAAGTTTGAATAAAAAAAATTTCAACAACTTTTTCAAATATAATTTTTTTTCAATTGTACTTTATTTTATATATAAAATTTGTTCATACATAAGATTAAAAAAAAAACTTTATTTATTATGCTAATTTGCATTCAATAAAAAAAACTGACTTCCAAAACAAATAAAAATGTTCTATAATAATATTCAATTCAATAACTTTTAAATAAATTTTATTAAGTACTTAAATCATTTTCATAAAAAAAAATTTTTTTTATTTATTTACTAATTTATTAAGAAAACCAAAATGCTTATTTCTTTATAACAATCATTATATATTTATTTATTTTAAATTCTAATTATGGCTGTTTAATACTACAACCATATTCCTTTCAATTATAATAATTATATTTTCTTCTATAAAAAACATGCTAAAATAATTTAGCTCGTCGAACCTAACTAAATTCTCCATTCTAATTGACATTACTTTAAAATCTTCCTTCTCTTTCGCTCTTCCACAATATTCCTTAAGCTTTTTATTCTCTTTCTATGTTGTACTGCTTCTTCTTTGTTGCAGGTTGGAAGACGTAGCAACCTGTATTCCTCTGCAATCTGTCTTTTCGTCTTCTTTATAATTCCTCCCTTTGTTTTAATACCGCTAACTGGTGCTGGTGTAGTTGACAATTTTTTTGCTTCAATTCTCTTCCTATATTCTTCTATGCTGATTGGCCTTGGACCGGCTGATGGCTCTTTTTCTAACACTACGTCCAAAGGTTCTACATGCACCTTTTTAAAAGAAGAAAAAGAAATCTCATTAATAAAGCAATATTATGCCTCGAAACGCAGCATTTAAACCACTTTGATAGAGATTTTTTAGAACGTATATGGTTCAACAGAAACGTACTTTCTGCTTCACCGGCTGCGCCATATATCGTGGTTCTGCTCTTTACCTTTTGGTATATCCACATATACCGATGATCTGCTATATGTTTTGCTGCTTATGGTGACCAAAACCTTACCACTGGTGGGAGGTTTTGATCAGGAGTACCTATATTTAGTGAAGGAAAAACCAGTAGAAATGTTGTTAAGTGATTTATTATTTTGAGTTGGAAATACAACTTTAATTTAATTAATCATCAGTTAACTCAACTTAGTATGCTGGTGATCAAAATTGTTCTGATAAATTACAATCGATTTTCACTCTATTTATACGATTTGATTTAATTAATTGACACGCATATCTCGAATTACTTTAATTTTGAAATGCCTTTAGGTAATTCACCTTTAATAATTTATTAATCAATATGCTTAATTAGCAAAATTGCTAATTAAGCATTTTATATTTAAATTAATAATTAATTAATAAATAATATTTAATTGATTAATTTTGTCAATTTGACAAAATTGATTTAATTTAAAAATATTAAATATAGGGTGCACCATGTTGCATTTCAAAATATTATTACAGGGTGTACCATGTGGTACACCACAAAAGGGTATTTTTTTATTTCTCGTGCAATGTCGTTTAACATTCGGCCATCCTATTTATTCATCGTCCCGATGAACATATTCATATGATTTAATGAATTTTCTCACACAGAAATTTATCTTCTTTTTCACACAGAAATTTATCTACTTTCTCACACAGAGATATTATATACTACTTTTGCAACCTTATACCAAGAATCCACACAAGATATCAATTTCTTAGCCCACACAGGACATAATTTCCACACAGGATCTCAACAATTTTAGCTCACACATTACAGAATTTCCACACAGGATAATAAGTAGCTCATCAAATGTTTACATCACACAGAATATTACCAATGGTTCACATAGTACAAAGACTGATAATCACACAGCAAAATCTCTAAGTTCACACAGAATAAGCACACAGCAAAATCTATAAGTTCACACAGAACTTATGATTATCAAGATAATCACTCAATGAATTGGCACACAGGATATAAATTATTTAATTATTAAATACAATAATCTTTCTCAACTATCTTTCAAAAATAAAACCAGAAGTACTACTTCTTTTCATTAATAAAACTTCAAAAATTGTGTTTATTTAAACTAAAAAAAATAAAAAAAAAATATCTTCATCTCAACGCAATGGAATAAAAACAATACTACTATGTATATATATATATAAAAAAATATAACAAAAGAAATTCATTTCAAATAAATCCTTATTCAATATCGTCACCATCACTTAAATCATCAAATACCAAATCAACGAATTCGGAAATACCTTTCAATTTGCCTATTGGCCCTTGGTGTTCTTACCGCAGTCTTAATATGAACAATATTATTTTCTTTGACATAAGCTAAAAATTTATTCGATGTTAGTGCTGAGCCTCTGTCACTTATAATACGAACAGGCACTCCAAAAAATTGTGATATTTCATCAAAAGTTTTTATAACTACATTAGTATTTGCTGATCGCACTGGTCTCAGTATAATATATTTTGTAAATGAATCTATAATAGCCACCACGTACATATTTTGCCAACGACTTTTTGGAAAGGGTCCAACATGATCAACATGAACTGTATGAAAAGGTAATGCTATTTTTTTAATAGGGTGCAATGTAAAACGGCTTTCATCTGGACCACGTTTATTATATAAACAATCAATGCAACTATTTATGTATTTTTTAACAATTGTGTGCAATTTTGCAAACCAATACGTGCGTACCATCTAGCAATTTTAGGTACTAAATCTCTTTTTTTATGTGTCATCTTCAATGAATTGCAATCAGTGTAAATTTCAAACTTTTTATTAAGAAAATAATATTTAAACCTTTCCAAACTTTCTACCACTGCCAATGCCTCTAATTCATAGCTGTGACATTTTTCTTCAACATTCAAAGTTGCTCGACTAAAATAAGCCACAGCTTGTTTTAAATTATCATCTGTCACTTGGATTAAAATTCCAGCCAAACCTTCACTACTTGCATCTGTATGAAGCTCATGATTTGCATTAGGATTATATATTGTCAAAATCGGTTCACTGCATAACTCATTCCTTAGTTCATTAAAAGCCTTCATTTCAACTTCACCCCACTGAAAATTTACATCTTTTCCAGTCAATTTATATAATGGTCTTGCAATA
The DNA here is from genome assembly GCA_963920725.1 of Rhamphomyia laevipes. NCBI lineage: Eukaryota > Metazoa > Arthropoda > Insecta > Diptera > Empididae > Rhamphomyia > Rhamphomyia laevipes. Next base: position 65,177,726 of record OY987255.1, read on the forward strand.
ATGTAGTACGCAAATATGAAGTTACGGAAAAATCCAGTTAAACCCAGGAATCATCTTACTTCAGTTACTGTAGCGGGAATTGCATAATCTCGTATTGCTGTAACATTTTTAAGACCATGCATATTGCCTTCTGCACTAATTTTATGCCCTAAATAAATTATTTCTTGAGAAAAGAATTCACATTTTTTAATATTAATGGTTAAAACAGCCTCTTCTAAAATCTGAAGAAAATTTTCTAAAAACCTTAAATTATTATTTATATTTTCCTCAGGTAATAAACAATCATCCACATAAATTTTAGTTCTTTGATCTAACAGGTTTTCAGATATCTTTGCCATCATTCTCATGAAAACAGCAGGTGCGTTTGTCAATCCAAACGGCATTCTTTTAAATTGATATTGGCCAAATGGGACAACGAAAGCAGTTAAATGGCATGATTCTTGAGCAATTGGCACTTGATAATATCCACTCATTATATCCAAAATTGTAAATACTTTCATACCATATAATAATTGGATCTGTTCTTCAATGTTTGTAGTAGGAAAATTTTCTCTTTCTGTAATCGAATTCAGCTTGCGGTAATCAACACACATGCGAAAATTTCCATCTTTTTTCTTTACCAAAATAACAGGTCTTGCATATTCTGATTTTGAATTTTCGATAATATCATTTTCCAATAATTCTTTAATAATATTTTGTAGAATCGATATTTGGTTGTATGGTACACGGTATGGTTTATATATCTAATAACTTCATTTGATTTTATTTTAATTTCCATCGTATCTTCTTTTGACAACCCCAATTCTGAAATATCTAAAACAATTGCGGATCTATGATTATTTAATACTTCCAGAAGTTGGTTCCTTTCGTGTTCAGTAACTGCATCACAAATTTTTAAATCAGTTAAAAAAGCTACTTATTAACATTTGCCTATTAACTGGATTTGACGATTTTTCTTTACTATCTATTATTACTACTTTTTCTGGTAAATTATTATTTTTTTTTAATAGTGATTGCTCCCCATTTTTAAACTACCACGACATTTGGGTAATTTAAGAAACTTCGACCCACAATTATATTAATATCTTGTGCATCATCATCAACCACAATTACCTCGGTTTCCAATTCTACTTCTCCAATTTTAATTATTTTATGTACTTTACCCAAAACATCACATTTACCACTCGCAAAACCATGCAAAGTCATTTGATGTGGAACCTAATTCCAATTTTACTTTTGCGCAATACATAATTTTATTGTGGTGCAATCACTACCTAAATCTAAAAACCCATTCAACTCTACATCACCTACAATCACTTTTTGGTAGCATGCATTTTCTTTGGATATTCCAACAACTTGTCTCATTAACAGTTTCTGTGGGGGTTCTGACTTTCCCACATAAGTATTTTGGCGACGATTACATTGAAAAACCAAATCTCCAACTTGACGGCAATTATAACATTTCCGTTGTTCACCCATTCCCCGCTGATTATTTTGTTGTTGGTAGTTCGAGTTCCTTGAACTATGATCAAATGACCTTTTGTTATTTATATACATTGAGTTTAAATTGTTATTTTGATTACGTGGCTGCTGAAACTTTTGATAATTATTGGTATATTGATTTTGGTATGGTCTATATTTAATTAAACATGAACTATCATTCGACCTGGTAGCAGCGTTATATTTAAAAAATTTACGACTCTGCCTATACAATTCTGTTCCTTCACGAATTTTTATTTAAGACAAAAGCTCTGTTAATGTTTTTGGCTTGAGTGCATCTGTAGCGACACAACTACAAAGTTAATAACTCATTATTAATAACTCATTATACCATTCAGTTGGTAGCGTTAGTAACTCATTAGTAATAATACCTCATCATTATTAAGTTGGTCAATGTCAATTGCCATTAGAAAATTTAATTACTTTGAATCAGTCAAAGAGTGCAGTCATCAAGATTAATAAGTGCGAAGCAAAATCGGTAAACTTCTCTGTAGTTGTATTTTTATATATTAAAAATAGTAAAGAAAAATTAGAATAAGTTTTGTGTCGTTTGGCGCTGTAAAATAAAGACAAAAGTAGAGAGACCTAAGAGAGTTCTGGATCACCTTTTAACAAACCCCTTAATTTGTTAAAAGAATGGTAATAAGTGTGTTTGTGTGTTTGTGTGTCTCTCGTTTTGTCGTGTTGTCTGTCTGTCTGTCTGTCGTTTTGTGTGTTGTTTTTGTTTTTTGTTGGAATGTGTAATTAGATTTGTGTGTGTAGGGTGTGGTATTTTGTGTATCTGTCACGTGGGTATTTTGTGTATCTGTCACGTGGTTCTGTTAGGGATTTTGTGTGTGAGTCAGTTGGTTTGTGATTTTCTTGTTTTTGATGTGTGAATTGTTAACATAGTCTAAAATTTGTATGTTGATAATTTTTATGTGTAGTTGTTGTTGTTAAAATTTTTAATTTTTTGTTGTGGTTTTGGGTTCTTATCTTTTCTATATGATTTTTTTTTTTGTATAGGAATAGTAATGGAGTATTATAATTTTATTGTGGGTTTAGTTGTTTTGTTTATAAAAATTTTTTCGCGTAGGTGGGGTGATTTTTTTTTATATAGTTTTTTATTAGTAGATAGTAGAGTATTCTTAGCGGCCATTATTATATAGTTTGTGACGTAGGGGATTCCGACCTTGATATTATTTTATATCAAGGTTAATTTATGAAATTAAATCAGCTGTTATATTTATACAAAATTATTTATTTATAATAAAAAAAATTATTTAAGTTTATACAAAATTATTAAAAATACAATATTATTTATTTATTTTATTTATGATTCCGCTGGTTCGATTTTATATTTAATATTATTTTTACAATTACATATTATTACATCTAAATTAGATATGTGATAATATTTGCGTTTCATGCCCATCATAGGAAGCTCAGCTATTGTGAAATGATATTCATCTAAGTTGTATCTCTATCTATTTTGCCAATACCATACTTCTGTAAAATATTTACTATTATAGAATGCTGTCAATCCAAGATGTTTTAATGTTGGTCGAAATATAGGTGGTAGTACTTCTTGACAAATTAAGGCTTCAATTGGATGATTGCTGATATTTTTTGAGTTCAACCAAGACATTTTTGTGTTAATTAATTAAATATTCAATTTGGATGTTTTATATTAACTAAATAATATTTTGCATGAGATTTGGATATTTATAGAGTATGAAATATAGCAAAAAAAAAATTTTTTTATATATGTGGGAAACAAAAAAATATTCCCATGTTTTTAATTATCCTTATCTATTAGGATACAGACAAAACCATAATATTTAATAAATAATTAATTATGGATAATTAAAAAGTTAGAATATCGTGAGAACTACCAAAAAAATATTTTTTTTAAACTTAAAAGTTTTCTTATCATATTTTTTGGACTATAAAAGTAGCTGAAATTTAAAAATGATTATTAGTTTACATCAAGCAACATCAAGTAATTGCTAATTTTTTGAAAAATTTGAATAAAACCTTTCAATTGAAGGTACTTAAAATAGAAAAACTAAATCTCCTAAGGGAGAATTTTATTTACGAGATTGAAAATTTAAAAAAAAAAAAATACAAAATATGGTGAAAGAATAATTGTTGAACTAGAAGATTGTAAAGTGTTTTTACCCGCACGGTACGGCAGGATGGATGAGGAAACATTAACAAAACTTCAAAATGGTCGCTACGGCATCAGAACACTTGGTAGAGCTGGTATCTCTACCAACATTGAATTCGTTGATCTAGATGTGGAAGAACCAGTAGAAGAGGATTGGGATTGAAATTATATTTATATAATATAATAAAAAAAATTATATTAATATTTGTATTATATATAAATAAAAAAAAAATGTTTTGTTTAAAATTCTGTATAAACTTTTTTTATTTTATATACCCATCCCAATTATTTAAAGGTTTTCTACTCTTTTTTTTTTTTTCTCTTATCATAAAACACATGGAAGATCAAATTAAATAATAATTTCATGATTTAATTTGTTTTCTAGTTTTTTTTATATAGAATAAAACCACAAGTGTTTATCTCTATTTATATTGATTTCACAATATTGTATAAATATAGGATTTTCTTTTGTAAAATTATTAGTTTAATAAAAATATTAATTTTTCTCTTATCATAAAACACGTGAAAGGTTAAATTAAATAATAATTTCATGATTTAATTTGTTTTCCAGTTTTTTTATATAGAATAAAACCGCAAGTGTTTATCTCTATTTATATTGATTTCACAATATTATGTTTTAAAATTAATGTATAAATATAGGATTTTCTTTTGTAAAATTATTAGTTTAATAAAAATATTCAATTAGTAATAATGTCTAACAAAAATAAATTTTTAAATGATATGGATGAAGAATCAAGTATTATAAAAAGACCTAAATATGATGATGAATTATTTAATAAAATTATTTGTGAAACTACCTTAAATAATTTATCTAATGAAGAATATAAAGTAAAAATTAGTGAAATTAATAGTTATCTAAAACAATTAAATCATTCAATAAAACAAAAATTAAACATCGGTACTAAAAAACATTTTGAATACCAAATTGAGCGGTTGCAAAGTGTTAAGTGTGTGTTAGAAAAAAGATTTTTTTGTAAAACTGGTGGTGGTAGTGTTGTTGACGATGTAAAAGTGAAATGGGAATATGTTGAAAGCGCTTTTGCAAACCGCATCAAAACAGCTATAATAGTGAATTTTGGATACAAAGATCCAATTGAATTTTAACTGATGCTGGTAATGCATTTGCAAATAATATTAAAATATGCATTAAACAATCAAATCAAAATTGTTTAAAAATTAATGCAACAATGTGTTGTGAGTTTTTAAATAACAATATCAACTTATAAAAGAAATACCAATAATTTTCCATAACTTATCTGGCTACGATTCGCACTTCATCATAAAAGATATTGCGTTAGAATTTCCTGGAAAAGTATCTCTTATACCAACAAATAAGGAGATATATATATATCCTTTGTAAAAACAGTTATCAATACAAATTTGAAATTTAAATTCATTGATTCATTTCGTTTTATGCCTGATTCACTAGATAAATTATCTAAATACTTACCATCAAGTGAAAAAATAATAACTCGCACGGAGTGGTTAAATTTAAGTGATGAACAGTTTAATTTAATAACCACAAAAGGATTTTTTCCATATGATTTTATTGATGCATCAGACAAATTAGATATCACTTATTTACCAAGCAAAGCAGATTTTTATAATAATCTAAATGATTGTAATATATCAGACAATGATTACGATCATGCTCAAAAAGTTTGGACTACTTTTAAAATTAAAAATTTGGGGGAATATTCAGATATTTATATGAAAACAGATATTTTGTTGTTAGCAGATGTGTTTGAATCCTTTCGAAATAATTGTATGACAACATATGGTTTGGATCCCGCTAATTATTATACAACACCGGGATTTACATGGGATTGCATGCTAAAATACACAGGTGTTACATTAAAGCTTCTTTCTGACATTTATGCTTTTATTTATTGAAAGAGGAATTCGAGGTGGTTTAAGCCAATGTTCTAACAGGTATTGTTATTTAATTCATTAGACAAAAAATGTTTTATAAATATATATATTATATTAATTAACAGATATAGCAAAGCCAATAATAAGTATATGACTACATATGATGCCGATGTTGAAAGCAAGTATTTGATGTATTATGATGTAAACAATTTATATGGATGGGCTATGTCACAATATTTACCAATAAATGATTTCGAGTGGTTAAGTGATACTGAGATCACTTGCTTTGATGTTGAGCAAATACATGATATTTCATCTAATGGATACATTTTAGAAGTAGATCTTGATTATCCTCAAGAAATTCATGATATACATAGTGATTTGCCTTTTTGTGCAGAGCATTTAACAAATCCAAGTTGTAAAACTGAGAAATTATTAACAACTTTAGACTCAAAAAAAAACTATGTAATTCATTATAGAAATTTAAAGCAGGTTTTAAAAAATGGACTTAAGCTGGTAAAAATACATAAGATTTTAAAATTTAAACAAAGTCCTTGGTTAAAAAGCTATATTGATCTCAATACGGAAATGCGAAAAAAATCTAGGAATGATTTTGAAAAAAATTTGTACAAATTAATGATAAACGCAATATTTGGAAAGACTATGGAAAATGTTCGAAAATATAGAATAGTTAAATTGTTAAATAAATGGCATGGACGATATGGAGCAAATGCATTAATAGCTAAATCCACTTTTCATAGTTCAAGAATTTTTAATGAAAATTTGGTTGCTATCGAATTAAAAAAAACTGAAGTATATATTAATAAACCTATTTATATAGGATTTAGTATTTTAGATATATCCAAAATATGTGTTTATGATTTTCATTATAATTATTTGATTGAGAAATTTGGATTTGATTGTAAAATGATGTATACAGATACTGATTCATTAATTTATGAAGTAAAATGTGATGATATTTATAATATTATGAAATCTGATATTCATAAATTTGATACCAGCGATTATCCTGAAAATAATAAATATGGTTTACAACTAGTTAATAAAAAGAAAACTGGTTTAATGAAAGACGAAAATAATGGTAAAATAATGACTGAATTTGTTGGACTCAGATCTAAGATGTATTCCATTAGAGTTGATGGAGTTGATGCATTCAAAAAAGCTAAAGGAGTTAAAAATGCTATTGTGAAAAATATTATTACATTCGATGACTACTTAGAATGTTTATTTTCAAAAAAAAATTTAACTTGTCACCAAAATACTATAACATCACGAAATCATTTAGTGTATTCATTAAAACAAAACAAAATTGCGTTAAATCCGCAAGATGATAAAAGAAAACTTTTAGAACATTCGCATGATACCATGCCCTGGGGTCATTATAAAATAGGCAACATATCTGGAATATGATTTTTGTTATAAATTAAAATAATGGTTAGTAATTTGTTTTTATTATTTCTATATAAATTATATTTTAAAATAAACTATAAAATGAATAAAAATGCAAATGTTTTAATTATAATATATTTATTTTTTATTAATCAATTATTTTATATAAAAGTACTATCAATAGATTCCAAATTTTTTTTGAATAGATAAACATTTTGTAATGCACAGCATCCTCCAACAAGACCTTTGTGGTTAAGACATGTTGATGATATGTTAGTAGAATACTGATTCTTTAAAACTTTTAGATTGGGGCAACTATAATCTTCTAAATCATGCATACAATAGTTATTCATATATCCAATTAAGCTATTAATCCAAGAGATTTTTTGTATTCCTTTAACATATATATTCTTGTTTGATAAATTGATTTCCATATATTTAATTACATCAGCCAATTTGCTTGTACCAGTATTGTAATGTATGCCATGATGATTGTAATACAACCAAGAATTTTGAATTTAAAGATCAAGAGGCAATTTATGAAATTTAAACGATTTTTCAATAGTAAAATGTTTACATTCAAATGGTTCAAATGCTGTTTCATTGCTTAGTATTGCATTTTCTTTTAAAATGAATTTGTTATTTTTACCAACAAAACCTTGTAAATCAATTATTACACTCATTTATACTAATATTATTTTATTTTATTTTTTAAACTTCACTTGTCAACGCCTAATATTCAACTTTTCTATCGTAAAGTAATAAATTTTAAGTTATTTTTGAAACTTCTCCACTCAGAGGATTATAATGTACTAAACGATCGTGTAGCATAAGACAATAAGCATATGTATTGTCGGGTACTCCTGCAGCGAATTTTATTTCAATTCTTACATCAACAAGTCCAGTTTTCAGATTTTCATTTTGATGACGAGTATCTATTGGTATTATCATTGCAGACGATTTAAATTCGCTCCAGGAGAGTAATGGTTCAGCAGTAATTTTATTGTAGTAATTTTTTTGAAAGTTTACATATGCATCATAAACCAAAGCATAACGGTTTTTATCAAAAGACAGATTCATATCTTCATATGGATAACAATCTGAATTAAGATACACTTTTAGATCAGTAATACCACAATGATCAAATTTTGAGGAATCTGCTTTTAATTTATCCAGCTTGAAAGCTGAAAAGCTATAACTACAAATCTCAGTTTTTCTAATTGAGTTGTAGTCTTTACATGCCAAATATTGTGAGTAGTGTTTATGGGTAATGATGGATATTCATATAGATCCCAATTTCGAAAAGCTAATTTCATTGTTTCCCCATTGCTGATGCTCTGATATAAATTTAACTTCATCGTATCAGATAGTGATATGTGTTGTACTTTCCATTGAAATTTTTACAAAGTTATTTTAGGATTTTCATTTTCATCGGTACAAATTAAAGCATTTTTATCGGTTCTGGCACGAGTTAGAACTAACTCATGTCGTGCATTTGGTATAATATTCATGTAATCTTCAGCAAACCCTAATAATCTTTTCAACGGAATACAAAAGTTGAAATAAAATCCTTTGGGGTTCATTGATTCTGATGGAGACCAACTGGCATTATAAAGAGCTTTGCTTTCATTAGAATTCAAAGAAATATAGTTTTTTAAACTTGATGTTATGCCGACATTTCTATTGTGATCAATTTCTTTGCCATTAATTTCATATCGAATTTCATCAAAAAGAAATGCTGCTGCATTATTAATTAATTTAGTTTTAGTAACAGCTCCTCCATCAGCTGTTTTAGAAACCGTGCCTTCTATATATAGCAAACTAGTTGATGGTAGTATATTTATATTTTGATTCTGTATAACAATTCTTATAATATCGCTTTTTTGAAATGAATTCAAAAATGGCGAATAACTATGCCATTGAGAATTTGTAATATTTTCATCAAATATTGGTTCATGAAAGCTATTTAGTATATTTTTCATTGTTTTTTCTTCAGTTTAAATCCTATTGATGTTAAAAATTGTTGATTTTGTTGTGTTAATATCTTTAAGGTTCTCGGATAACGTCCGTTTAGATCGAATATTTGATTACGATTGAAATTCAATTCGTTATTTCTCAAGTATTTATTAGTTTGAAGTTCTTGGTTATTTATGATCATGTTTGAAGCTTTAAATGCAATCTTGCAGTTATATTTTCACCTCTAAAATTCAATAAATTTCCGTCTTGATCAGTTAGCTTTAATGTTAATGAAGTTAATCGTTCAACGTTTACTGGTAAATAGATCACATTCAATGGTACTTCAATTATTTTATATCCTGGACTTACTTTAATCGAAAACTGGTGCAATATATGTGATTGTTGATTATTTATATAAGTTCCACCAATAATATTACACTCAACACGTATAGTATTAGCTCTATTTATGTCAACATAGAGGTCTGATATATGCAACTCATTTTTAGATAATATTCTTTGACTAAAACCTAAGAGCTTACAAATACTCTGTTCTTTGGTAAAATCAATATCTCCTATATCAGAATAAATTTCACATTTTAAAGTATTATTGTTTGCTTTCAAATTAAATTTTTTTCGAACTGACTGATCTGATGTCATATTATCATCTATATCCAATGCTTTGCAAATATACCTCTCTATATCATCAATTTCATAAGATCCCACAGGTATCGTGATGATTTTTTCTCCAATATGAAATTTATTATTATCAATATCAACATTTGGGATTGAATTATATGTTTGAAAATCTACTAATCCACAAACGTAATTTTCTTTTAACTGAATGGGTGGAAAATACTGAGCAGTTAGTAATGAGCTATTACCATTAAGAGTCAATGTTAACGACATGATGAATTGATAACAAATGATGGTTTTTTTAAATATATCATTATTTTATTAATATTTTTCTCTAAAAATTATACAATTTTTTCAAAAACATTTTGTAATAAAAAATTTAAACATAAATGTCCACATATAAATGTGTTAAATTGTTGTTCTTCATTATAGTTGTACAATAAATTATTAGCACCTAAATATTTCACAATTTCAATTGGTGGTCTCAAATTTCCAAAACTATCAAAGTAATGAGCTTGTTTATTTTCTCTTTTGTAATATGCTACCCAATGTGTTCCCGGACCACTATAATCATCCAAGTTGATTATACCACATTCACGATTCCATGGTTTAGAAGGCAGATTATTACGCATAAAAACACCTCTAAAATGTGGTAAATGTTCTCCAAACTTGAGTAAATCTATATAGGTTAGCGGTCGATTAGGTAGCAACTTTAAAAGTTTTTTGATTGATTGTCTTGTTTTAAAAAAAGCCCCATACCTTTTTTATGTGGTTTTAAGTACAATCCATGACCATTTCTCGAATCAATTGTGATAGTTTCCATAGCTTTGTTATGACGATGATTTTCCTCTAGCCCTTTTTTTGCATTACTAGCATCACTCACTGCTTTCGCTATGCCTGCAACTCCCCCTGAAAGAGCACCAACAGCGGAAAGGCCAGCGAATAATGGCACTAAAAAAGGAAGAACTCCACCTAATTTTGGTATTGGTAAGACTCTAGGTACTTTGATTTTTTGCGATTCTTCCCTTTAGAAGTTTTTCTAGCAGCTCGAAGCGCTATTTTTATTGCATCTTGTTGATTTGTCGGGTTAGCAGTCTTAACAGCTATTTTAGCAGATTGTACTGCATCTCTAAATGAATTTACATCTAGAGTCTTATTTGTGTTCTTAGTCTTAGTTTTAGTTTTGTTAAAAGAGAGCTAGCACGCTCACCTAAACTGGAATCCTTTGCAGTTACTCGAGCCCACGCTTTTTCAGCTAATATTTTATCTGCAATATGTCTATTATTTATATCTTTATTTTCAGAATATGCTATATCATGTTCTCGACAATCTTCATCCAATAGATTAACCCCTCTATCACCGCGAGTTAATCTTGTTTTAAGTTTAGTTCCAGGTCCACAATAATTATATCCAGGCAAATGTAATTCAATTGGTAAATTATTTATTAGAGAGTTTAAAACACCTCCTCCTCTTTTGATGCCTTTTTCACAATTAACCGAATGATAATTAATCATAATTTATTTATATAATTGACCTCAAGCTTCGATAACTTTTTCATAATTAAATTTATTTTAGAAAATATTTAATTATATATATATAAATCATTAATACTAAGATTTTCAAATAGTCAATAAGATGAAGTTTGTGAAGCAGCATGCTAAAATTAGAATTAAAAATTTTGATGAAACTGTCGGTTCGGGTGTTGAAAAAAAAAGTATAATATACGAGGGTTAATAGTAGGACCCTCAAATTGTGGTAAAACCAATGTCATGTTAAGCATATTATTAGACCCCAATGGAATGTGTTTTGAAAATATTTATATATATTCAAAATCATTACACCAACCTAAATATGAATATTTAAGAAAATTGATAACTTCCATCAAGGGAATGGGGTACTATGAATTTTAAAATAATTGTGAAATAATGGAACCCTCGGAAGCTAAAAAAAATTCAGTTTTTATTTTTGATGACGTTGCTTGTGAAAAGCAAAATAATATACGAGAATATTTTTGCATGGGCAGACATAATGATGTTGACAGTTTTTATTTATGTCAATCGTATACACATATTCCTAAACATTTAATTCGCGATAATGCTAATTTCATAATCTTGTTCAAGCAAGATGATTTAAATCTTCGACATATTTATAATGACCATGTAAACTCTGATATGTCATTTAATCATTTCAAAGATGTATGCAAAGAATGTTGGAAGAATGATTATGGATTTTTACTAATTGATAAAAACAGATCGGGTGATAATGGTGGTTATAGAAAGAATTTCGATGATTTTTTATTGATTGAAGAATAAGCTGAGATTTGGAACAGCAATCACGAGTCTGTTGCAATCAGGGGTCTGTTGCAGTTCATAAGCGATCTGATCAGAGAGGGGCGGATCAGTTTATAACAGGATATATAAGCAGACAGTACCGTGCTTAAGCTACATATATATTAATTAGTACATCTTAATATGAAACAAAAAGTTTTCATAGAAATGATAAAAGCTCAAAAAGCTTTGAAAAGCGGAATTTACACAGTTCAAGTTTTTCATTCAAGTTTTTGTAAAAATTAAATTCGGTTCCTATTCAAGTGGAACTTGAATGAATTTTTGTATTTACACGTTTCAAGTAATTTTTTTTTTTTTAATATTGGGAACAATACATTGAAATGTTTATGTTGGCAGCAAATGATTGGAAAAAATATTGAAAGTGTCAAATCGCAATAAAAAAAATTTTTTGAATTTTATTTATATGTAGTATGCCGTTCAAGTTTTAAAAAAATAGAAAGCATTTCTATTTTTATTTTGTGGGATTCAAGTTTATATAAAAAACACGACTTGCGCATTGTGTAAAATAATTCTACTTGAATGTGGAACTTGAACGATTAATTGAAGCGTGTAAATTCCGCAATACGAAAATATGCAATTTTAAAATCTGGTGAAATAGCTAAAGGAGATGAATTAGAAAATTCTTTCAAACCTATAGTGAAACCGTTAAACGATTTAATAAAAGTAGTTGAACATAAAATGCCTAAGGATATAACAATAAAACCTGAAATAAAAGAAGAAAAAAATATGAGCATCTTAAACCAGAGAAATTGAGTTATGACAGCTTCAAAACTTCAACACCGAATTCAACTTTAACATTTAATAATACTGATAATTATGAAACACACTTGAAAAAAAGTAATATTACGAATAGTTTATCATCTTCTACAACTAAAAAGTATGTACTTGATAACACCTATGGACTATATTTTGATGATACACAGAAAATTCTCAAAATGGGGAAATCCACCTTTAGCATTGATGATAAAACTGGTGATATTTACATAGATAATGAGGTTTTTAAGAAATCAGATGGTTTAAGTGAATTGATATTTAGAAATAATCCTCAAAAAGAACTATACACTGAAAAAGATTTGACAGACTATAAAAAAATATTATTAATGACGAATGCTCATTTAAAAAACCCAAATGATTCATATTCACAAATTAAGGGTTAAAGGAAAAAAATATTCAAATATAATTAGACAACTGATGCCTCATAAGCATAATACGCGAAAAAAATTGGGTGGATCGATAAATCTGTCAAATCTTAAAATACAGCCAGTACAAATGCAATTTTCTTCAAAACCTGTACAATATGTTCATTGGGATGATCCAAATGAGCTTGTTAATAGATTAAGACTTTTGATTGCATCTCAAGCAGCTGGCAACAACAATCATAATAACGAAATTATTTCAATAATTGAAGAGCTTAAGGAGGCTAACTTAATTGAATAAATAAAAGATTTTGCAAATGTATTTTTTCGCTATAAGCAATATGGTTATTGACAAGTTCGGTCGAAGTGATAATTTTGAAAGATCTGCTCCAGGTCGACCAGGAATTGGTTTTTATTTAACATCTGATGGAAATTATGATCTACAATTTAAAAGTCTTGTCAATATTAATAATCCAACGAATCTTAATGATGCAGCAACAAAAGGATACATAGATAATGAAATAGATGCGCTTAATAAGAGTATTATAATGCTACGAAAATCTATTGATGATACATATGATAGTTTAATGCAATATATTAAAGATGAGAATTTTAAAATAACAGAAATATTGGAAAATTTAGAACAAGCTATAATTAAGTTGGAAGTTGTTAATTTTACCAAAAAACGATTATGAATAATAATATTTTGCACATATACCTAAATTATGAGTAAGAGAAAGGTTGTTGAGGAGCTGCATAAACCTGTTAGAAGAAACTTTAAGAGACGACGTGTTATAATCAAAGGTTTTGATGATCTTTGGCAAGGCGATCTTGTAGAAATGGGTGCATATGCTAAAGAAAATGGTGGTTATTAATTTTTACTTACTGTAATTGATACGTTTTCAAAATATGGTTGGGCTATTGCATTAAAAAATAAAACTGGTGATACAGTTACTCAGGCGCTTAAATCTTTTTTCATAAATTCAAATAGACAACCCAAAAACTTGCAAACTGATGATGGTAAAGAGTTTTTCAACAAAATATTTCAAAATTTAATTGTGAAATATAAGATTAATCATTACTCAACATTTAGCTCTTTGAAAGCTTCAATTGTTGAACGTTGTAATCGGACAATAAAGGAAAAAATGTGGAAAGAATTCAGTTTTAATGGAACCTATAAATAGACTACAATAATTCAGAAACTTGTACATGATTATAATCATTCAATTCACAGAACAATTAAACGAAAACCTGCTGAAATCACCAAAAAAGATGAAAAAACACTATTAGCCACAGTTTATAATCACATTAAAATTGCACCATCTGCAAAATTTAAAATTGGTGACTCAGTTCGTGTGAGCAAGTTTAAACATGTTTTTGAAAAAGGTTATACACCCAACTGGACAACTGAAATATTCAAGATAACTAAAAGACAACTTACAAATCCAATAACTTACTTATTAGAAGATTATCAGGGGAACCCTATTAAAGGGGGGTTCTATGAGCATGAATTACAAAAAGCAAAATATCCTGGAATATATTTAGTTGAAAATGTAGTCAAAACCAAGGGAGATAAAGTTTTTGTGAAATGGCTTGGATTTCCTTCTAATCAAAACTCTTGGATAAACAAAAAAGATTTGTTATTGTAAACATACTGCTAAATAAACTCATAATGTTTATGCATTCTATATATATAAATTTGAGTTCTTCAGAAAATAATATTTTTCAATAATTCAGTTCAAGCAAATTTATCATTGAGAATAGAACACCTGCAGTGAATAACAAAATCCTGAAAATGAGTGACAAAAAACAATTATTAAATGAAGGCAAGAATATGGATAAAGTTAAAGAATGTCAATATAAATTATTTTGCGCAAATGCAAAAGCATGTTACACATGTCCATTAAAGCAAGATCCCTCATCATCATCAGCAGCATCTGGAAAATCTTCAACTGCTTATAAAAATATGAAAAAATAAATAAGTTTCATTTCGATGATGTCATAAATAAATTGAGCTTTAGATTTAAGAAAAAAAATTGTGAAATATATTGAAGTAAATAAAAGAAATAATATTAAAATTCAAAAACAATTCTTTATTAAATTATATAAATACTTGTGAAACTATATAAACTGATAATAATGTTATTAACAAATACTCTACTCTACCACTATTATTATTACATTTGTCATAAATTCGATATTTATTAGTTGTTGGACTAGTTGATGAATTAGTTCCCAGCTCAATTGATGAAGCAATCACCGATACCATTGAATCAGCTGTGGTTGATTCCGTTATAGATTCAGTAATTGAAGCCACATATTTATCAGTTGTTGGATTAGTTGATAAATCAGATACCAAATCAGTTGCCAAGTCTGTTGATGAATCCAGTACCAATATCATTAGATCAGCTGTTATAGATTCAGTTGTTGAATTAGCTGCGGATTCACTAATTAAAACCGTCCACAGTACCGAAATATATAATGTTGAGAATAATTTCATATTGATTTTATCTTTACTCCAACGCTATCAATTCTTTACTATTCATTTATATTAAATTTGTTTGATATTTATAATAATTTTTTTCTTTATTCTCCATTAAGTTATATATATTTAAGATATTTCCATTTTGTATGTTTGTTTCACTTTTTGTAAATCAATTATTTGAAAATCTGATTTGTATGATGTGTCATATGCTGTAAACCTTTCAACTTCACCATTGCTTGAAATTCTTTCACTATCAAATTCCATATATTCATAACATTTTATTTTCAATGATTGCTTTTTAAAATTGCTGTCATACGAACATTTCAATTTGATTTCTTTGTTCTCATCATATACAAGTTTAAAATGTCTATAAAATATATTTACACTCTCGATTATACCAGCAATTTCCTGTTCTTTTCTAATTAAATCAGCTCGAAAAGCTTCAATAGCTTCTTCAACAGTAACATAATAATTTTCTGATGAATCCTCGCCTAAAATATTTGCTGGTCTAGTTGTTGTTGTTGCAGTTTCATCATTCAATTTTGTTTTTGTTGCGGTTACAGTTTCGTCATCAAATTTTTTGTTGTTGTTGTTGTTGTTGTTGTTGATGATGAAGCATTTTTTATAATATAATTATCATCATTTTCAACATGTTTTAGAAGTTTTATAGTCAACAACTTGAATTATTTCATTACTCGGCAGTAAAACATTAAATATAGCATCTCCATTATTATCTTCATTTAATTGAATATTATTTGTGGGAGCTCCGTAAATCTTAATAAGACTTAAACTTAAAATAGTCCAAATAATATGTAAAAAATGCATTCTTTTTTATTTAGATGCTATGATTGTAGTTAACTCTTCAATTATATTTCGTAGAATGAAATTTTATTGTTGCTGCTGCTGCTGCCCTTGCTTCTTTTGTTGTAAATGAATTTCATAAGAAGCTCTAAAATCTTCCACTAACACCAATAAACGTAAAACGTCATCATCTGTAACTGAAGTATTTTCTTTTTGGATGTAATTCGTTTTCACCACATTCAAATTATCAATTAAATATTTTATTCTGTCTCTCATATATTTATTATATACAGCATCAAAAGTTTTTTTTATATTCTCTAATTGTAGTAGCGCATTATTTAGTCTTTTTATCAATTCTGATTTTACATTCGAATCTATGATATCAGGTTTTCTATATATAGACGTAGTAAGAGATAATGATTCTAATTTTAATCCTAATGATCCCGATGATTCTGATTTTTCCTTTGAAACAAGTTCCCAATCATTTTCTACTGCGAATGGACAATCACTTGGAAATTCATATATTTTGGGAGCTTTTTTTATCATTGGTTATATTACTTATTTCACCAACTATTCCCATGTCACCACCCAAAACTTCAATGCTAACATGCTGCCATTCAAGAAATTTAATATTCCAGCTCGTATATGATGGTAACATTTCACCATTTCTTGTACATAGTAGTAAAACCCTATCACCATTTTCAGGAGTTGCCCAAATCTCTAACGCTGAACCATAAATTTTTACATAAACTATTTTTAAAGATTTCCATTTTCTCATGCACACACAATATTTACGTCCATGATATAAATTTTCACACCAAAACATCTTCACCTCAACTCAATCAATTATCTACTGTTAATTTATATTCAATTTGTATTGTCTTTATAATAATCCATTATTTCCATAATATTCCGTTAATTAGACAACTGACAATAAAATAGAAAAATCATAATTTAAAAATTGTAAAAAACAAAATATTCAACTGCGCGTATTACAGGATTCGAACCCTAGCTACCTTTTTTATTCAGTCTTTTTTTAAAGCATATAAATAAAATTTAGGAACTAAACCAATTGCGCTATAGTTGAATATTTATTTATGTTAACTTTATAGCATTTTATCACCCAAAAATTCTAAAATTGACCTATATATAAAATAATTATCACTCGGAATCCCCTACGTCACAAACTATATAATAATGGCCGCTAAGAATACTCTACTATCTACTAATAAAAAAACTATATAAAAAAAAATCACCACACCTACGCGAAAAAATTTTTATAGACAAAACAACTAAACCCACAATAAAATTATAATACTCCATTACTATTCCTATACAAAAAAAAAATCATATAGAAAAGATAAGAATCCAAAACCACAACAAAAAATTAAAAATTTTAACAACAACAACTACACATAAAAATTATCAACATACAAATTTTAGACTATGTTAACAATTCACACATCAAAAACAAGAAAATCACAAACCAACTGACTCACACACAAAATCCCTAACAGAACCACGTGACAGATACACAAAATACCCACGTGACAGATACACAAAATACCACACCCTACACACACAAATCTAATTACACATTCCAACAAAAAAACAAAAACAACACACAAAACGACAGACAGACAGACAGACAACACGACAAAACGACAGACACACAAACACACTTATTACCATGCTTTTAACAAATTAAGGGGTTTGTTAAAAGGTGATCCAGAACTCTCTTAGGTCTCTCTACTGACAAATAATAATAACGTTGTACGTAATAAATAAATAAATAATAACTTAATTATAAAATATAATAAATGCATTTTATACTATTATAACCATTTAACTGTTATAATATTATAACCATTTATTAAAATGGAAACAATAAACGTTATATTGGTGACCCCGTTACGGCTAAACGCACAAAAGATCTTTTTATAAACTCTTATAACTTTTCAACAACCGTTTTCATAATTCAATATAATTTAAGTACTTATAATCGGAAATTTCCAACAATTTATAACAAGTATAGAATTTTTTTCAAATATATAAATTCACCACAAAATATATCAAACATTTGTTCAAAATACATTCTTGGTGTATACATTTTTCTATAATAAAAATATAAAAAAAAGTATTGTATTAAAACAATTTTAGTGGTACGAGTACGAGCCACATATATAAAAAAAAAATAGAGATAACTTCAAAATATAGTTTTTTTCCGTTATCGTCAACCAATATATATTTACATATATATGAACACATAACAGTTATTTTCAACAACACAATTGGCCCCACGCAATTGTACAATTTCTACATCAAAAATTGGCGTCATCACACCATCAATCAACAAATTACAGTTATTGCAACTGTTAAACATCGAATGATTTTTAACACATCATATTACGTCACAACATCAGTATGAAGACAACAAAAAGTTCGTAAAAATATTATATTAAAAAAAAATATAACATTTATTATTCTAAAAAAAAAAAAAAAAAAAATTAATGTAATTATCATTGAATTTAAAAATCATTACTAAAGAATTTCAATTAAAATTTTTGTAGATCTGTATAAAATTACGTATAAAATTGAATATCTGAAATAATTTCATATATAATTCATTATATATAAAACATATTTTACTTTGTTTCAAAATTCAATTTTTAAAATATTACATATTTTATAATTTCATAAATCAACAAATATATATTGGATTTTTCTTTTGAGTGTTGTGGGGTGTACACGTAAAAAGAAAGAAGAAATTTAGTTTTAACTTTTTATTAGTAATTAAAACTTAACATTATAAAAAAGAAAAAGAAAAGTAAAGCAAAATTATTTTTTTTACAATTCACTAATTTTCGGTTAAATTGAAATAAATTAATATTAAATTATAAATAAATATGCCGTGTATTTGCAACAAAAAAAATTGATCGGCAGCAGCTAAAGGTTTTTTGTGGAGATTGCAAATTGCAACAACTACTACCATGCAGTTTGTGTCAACATGGTTGAAAGCGACGTAGAGTATATGCTGAAAACTAAAATTGTTTATCGTTGTGACCGTTGTAACAACTTACGTCGTAAGTCGCTTCACTTGTCTTCACCACCAATTACTGCTAATGATGAAACAGTTGTAATACATCAACATTCCAATAATTCAACTGAAACAACGGTGTCTCAACAAAATAAACAACTAATTCAAAATCAAGAGGTTTCTGCTCTTTTGGCTGCAAATGCAATTAATAATACAGAGGTTATTGACACTGATTTATCACAAGTTTCTCCTGTCACTTTACAGCTAATTTATAAAGAAATTCTTAATTCGAAAAATGTAAACAAATACGCACTCACTCAAATTCAACAATTACAAGAAGATAATAAATGTCTTGTGCATAAAGTTGAAGTTCTCGAAGAAAAAGTAAATTCTCTTGAACAAGCTAAACTAGAGAACACTTTAGAATTTGTTGGTATACCTGATGTTGAAAATAACAATGCAGTTGCGAAAGTACAACAAATTCTAACTGATTGTTTAGGTGTAGTTGTGAATGATGAGAATATTGAAAAATGCTTTGTTAAGAACATTTTTTTGAACAAATCGCCAATTGGTGAGATTAACACAGATAACAACACCATGGAAAAACTGAACATTGTTTGTGTAAAATTCGTCTCTAATATAATTAAAGAGAGCATTTTAAATAAAGATAAAAAAAAAAATTACGATTAACAACAAAAATTTTTGATGGCGTCACTGATAACAACATCTTTATTAATCAAAGTCTGACGTCACATCTACGTAAATTATTTGTTGCTGCTAAAAAGCTGAAGAAGGAGAAGAATTATAAATATTTATGGTGCAGAAATGGTAAAATAATGTTAAGAAAACGTGAATGTGATAATATTATTGTTATTAGAACTCATGATGATTTAAAGAGCATATAAAAACTGTTTTTATATGATAATATACATATATCATTAAATTTTTATGAATTCTTTTAAATCTAATTTTAATTTGGATCATTTTGATTATAATAATAATAATAATATTTCACGTAATAATTGTAATAGTGTTTTTCTTTCCAACAACGATTTGTTTAATAATATTTTCATAATGCACCAGAATATTATAAGTATGCGAAAAAATTTTGATCTTCTTGTAGCGCAATTGGAATCATTTAATAATAAGCCACATTTCATCTTTTTGTCGGAAATATGGATTTATACTTATGAAATAAATGATTTTGATATTCCCGGTTACAATTTTTATGCAGTGTGTAATGATAATTATGCATCTGGTGGTGTGGCAGTTTTTGTTAGATCTGATTATCACTGCAGTATTTCTCAGTTTAATTTGTCTAGTGCTGATATTATAAAAGTAGAATGTAATATTGAATACGAAAAAATAGTATTTTTCTGTGTTTATAGATTGCAAAATAGCTTAGATAAGGAAGTCTTTTTGTGTGATATGTTGAGTAAAGTAAAAAATGGTAATTTAATTATTCTAGGTGATTTTAATATTGATATTTTAGAAAAATCACAAATAGTAGATAAATACTTATTTCTAATGGCAACCAATGGTCTGAGTAGTGTTGTTAATGAACCTACTCGTATTGTATCTGGTAAATGTCTTGACCATATATTTATTCGTTTTTCTAATTTTCATAAATTCTCTTTTGAAACTTCTACTTTCGATTTTAAAATCACTGATCACAGTATGACAGGTTTGCTATTAACAAATATATCAAAAAATATTTCTAATATAAATAATCTTGAAACGCAACATTATAAAAGGATTGATTATGAGAAGTTAAACTCTCTACTATTATATGAATTTTGGGAAAGTGTTTATTCGGAAGACAATGTTTCTATAGCCTTTGATAAATTTTTATCAACTATAAAAAATAAAATAAATGTTTGCTCTAACCAAACAATTTGTAATAACAAAAATAAAAAAATTAAACCATGGTTGTCAGACAAACTATTATGTAAAATTTCTTATAAAAATAACATAAGGCAGAAACTATTGAAACATCCACTAAATACTAGATTAAAAAATTACTATTTAAAATTATGTGAAGATTTGAGAACTGAAATACCTAAATGTCGTGATAATTATTTTAAAAACGAATTTAATAAAAATATGAAAAATATTAGAGGGCAGTGGGGAGTGGTCAATACCATTTTAAATAGGGTTCCTGATAGAAATGTTAATATCGAATTAGATATAGATGATACTAGTATTTTTGACCCAGGTCAAATTGCTAATACATTTAATAATTTTTTTGTTTCTATTTCTGAAAATTTAATTCCTAGTAATTGTGTAGATGTAGATGATTGCAATTCTTGTAACTTTGACCTTGTTGAAGATAATGTTCAAAATGATAGTTTCGGTTTTGATCCTATTTCGTCTTCTGAATTATATAAAATAATTTTAGGTATGGAAAATTCTAATTCATGTACAGACGATGGTATATCAATTAAAACAATAAAAAAAATTTCACACAATATTGTGGATGTTCTTGCTTTTATTTTTAATAAAAGCATTTACACGGGAATTTTCCCGTCCGCTCTAAAATCGGCAGAAGTTATCCCTAAAAAGGCGATCGTTGTAATATTAATAATTACAGGCCAATTTCAATTTTATCATCATTTTCAAAAGTATTTGAAAAGTCAATAAAAAAGCGAATGCACCATATTCTGAAAGTTTAAAACATTACTTCTTGAATACAGTTCGGAATTTTTATCAACTGAGTAAATACTGTTCGGAACAACTATTGTTAATGATTTATTACGCTTTGGTTCAATCTAAATTACAGTATGGTATAGTTTGTTGGGGTGGATGTTATTTTAATAAAATACAACCACTGCTCATAGCACAGAAACATATTTTGAGAATTATCTGTAAAAAAAATCGTCGTCACAAAAGTTTTGACTTGTTCCACAGACTAAATATTCTACCGATCAGACATCTATACTATTTTAAAACTAAAAGTATTTTTCGTTCGTGGTGGTTTTTATCACTATAGAGTTATAGCTAATTATAATCTAAGAGCTAATAGTAGAAATATTGCAGTGATTCCCAGATTTCACTCTGCTCATTTTAGTAAATTTTTTAACATTACTGCACCAAGATTATTTAATAAGTTGCCGGTTGCTATTAGAGATATTCGTGTTTTATCTAAATTTCTAATTTTTGTAAGAAAATGGCTATTTAATTTTGACCACATGCACATTGAAACATTATTAGATGTCGTGGTTTGAGATATAATAACAAAATTTTTGGATGTCTTTCTTTTTTTTATATATATATTTTTGTATTTTTTTGCATACCTATAATATTTTTTGGTATATTATTATTATTATTTAGAAAAAATGTAGCTTTTTGAATTTTTTTTTTGTTTATTTAAAGTAAAAGTGTAACTTTTTAAATTAATAATCTTTTGAATTTTTTTTTGAATTTTGATTTGTATTAGATTTCTTTATTTTTTTTTAGATTCAGTAAAGGTAAAGTATAGTAAAAGGGAAGTAGACCCCTTATAAATATCATTCTGATAAATTCTATTAATTCTCATTATTAATTTTGATCAGTTATACTTCCCTTTATAAGGGGTCTACTTCCCTTTTACTATACTTTACCTTTACTGAATCTCTAATCTAGTACGTTTGCAGTTAACCCTACTACAATTGACCATTACTGAAACTCTAGATAAAAGAATGAAAGATTATATAATTTTAGTATTATTTATTAGTTTTTAGTCGCATATTACTATTTATAAAGGAAAGTATTTTTAAAAAATGTTTTTTTTATTTATTTATTATTTCATACTTTTTAGTCGGTCAAATATTTTAAGTTTTACACAATATATTTGACCGACTAAAAACTGTAGAATTTTTATATTGTTTATATATTTTTACTATAAAATAACATATTATAGTAAAAAATATATATTTGAGCGGTTAATAATAAATAGCTCTAACTCATGTTTCGCGAAAAGTCACTTGCAAAATAACGGCTCATATAAATATATATTTATATATACATATGTATATTTTTTTTATTTTTGGCCCCATATGGCGCTCTTTACCTGAAACATTACCAAACGAGATGTACTCATCGAGACCTTTAATTTCATACCCCACATGATTTTTTTGGGCCCCATTTTCCAGGCCCCCACATGGATCTTGTTGCCCCATAAAATATCTGTTCTTCCAGACCTTTAATTTGATGACCCATATGATTTTTTTGCCCCATTTTTTGGGGCCCCACATGGTACTCGTTACCCGAAACACTACCCACCGAGATGTACTCATCAATACCTTTAATTTGATACCTCACATGACTTTTTTGAAAATAGCCCCCTCACGCGCCCCATCACTCGGCCATGAAAATTATGTGGCGGCAACTGGGTCAGAGCACAAGCTTAAGTTCCAAATTTGAGTTAAATCGGTACAGCCGTTTAGGAGGTATGCTCAGGTGAAGAAAACATTAATTTTACAGGCCCTACGTGACCACTTTTTCAGGCCCCCACATGACCCACGTTCCTCCAAACACTACCATTACTTGCCCCAAAGATATCTACTCTTCCAGACCTTTAATTTGATACCCCACATGATTTTTTTTCATTTTTGACCCCATTTTTTGGGGGCCCACTTGGTCCCAGTTACCCGAAACACTACTCAACGTGATGTACTCATCAATACCTTTAATTTGATACCCCACATGACTTTTTTGAAAATAGGCCCAACCCCCGCCCCCTCGCTGGGCCTTGAAAATTATGTGGCACTGAATGGGTCATAACACGAGCTTCAGTTCCAAATTTCTGTTAAATCGGTCAATCCGTTTAGGAGCTATGCCCAGGTGAGGAAAACATGAATTGTAAATTCAATAAAAGGTAAGTAATAAAATAACGAAATTTATAAATAAAGTCTGATACGGATGACAACCTTGACAACAAAATTGTCACGACAAAGCAGCAAAACTCTGAAATTCAAACTACGCAAATTAGACTTCCACCTTATTTCCCAAATTCATTAAACACTTGGTTTATACAAATTGAATCGCAATTTTCAAGTGATATTACTCGCTACAATTATTTAGTATCAGCACTACCCCAAGATGTTGCGGAATCATTGCTTGACGTTTTGGAAGAAGCACCTGAATCTAATTTGTACGAAAATTTAAAAAAAGTTATTATTAGTCGTCATTCTCTGAGTATTGAACGTCGAATCAAAAAAATTATTTCAGATGAAGAAATAGGTGACAGTAAGCCAAGTGAATTTTACCGTCGGTTAAAAGTCTTAGCTGGAAATTCCGGTACCGTAGGGGATGAGTTAATTAAAAATTTATGGCTTTCCCGTCTTCCTAATATAATAAACATAGCACTCATTCCACTACTTGACGATGAAATTAGCAAAATCTTAAATACTGCCGATAAAATTTTGGATTCAATGTGTTCAACTTCTAATATTTCAGAAATCGGAAATTCTTCTAGAAATAATAATAATACATCAAAATTGCGTAACAGTGAGATTTCTGAAATTGCAGAATTGAAACAAGAAATTTCAGAATTAAAAAGAATGTTTCAATCCTTCAATACAAGAAGATCTCGTTCCAATTCTCGATATAGATCCAAATCTAGTAACAGATCCTCTGACGTAACAGGGTATTGCTGGTATCATCGCAAATTCGGAACACAAGCAACCAAATGCATTCAATCTTGTAGTTTCAAAGAGGCGACGGCAGCTAATCCAAAAAACTAGCTAGTTCTTCTGTCCCAGCGGCAGACAGTAGAATTATTAATTCAAATTGCCGCCTTTTCGTTAAAGATAAAAATAACAAATTCCAATTCTTAATTGACACGGGCGCTGACCTGTCGTGCATTCCGCCTACACATTCCAAACCCGTCACAGATAAAGACGATAATTTCTGCTTATCAGCTGCCAACGGCTCAAAAATTCAAACATATGGTACCAAATTACTCGAAGTAGATTTAGGTCTTATACGTGCATTCAAACACGAATTTTTAGTGGCAGATGTAAATAAACCTATCATAGGTGCATATTTTTTGTCAAAGTTTAATTTATCTGTTAATCTTAAAACGTCTAATTGACAATCTAACTTCACTTTCAATTAATGCTTGTGCTATAAAATCAGCTGATACACCAACACCTATTTTATTCCAGTTGGAAAATCAATACGGCAGATTATTGAAGCAATTCAGCTCCATTACTACAACACCACATTTTAATGTGCCAGCAAAACATTCAGTAGTACATAATATTGTCACCACTGGACATCTGCCATTCTGCAAACCCCGTCGACTCGATTCAAAAAGAACCAGTCAGCCAAACTTGAATTTGATCACATGGTAAATTTAGGTATTTGTAGGCCCTCCTCTTCTCCAGAGTTTCTTCGCCTTTGCATCTGGCAGCAAAAAAGGACTGTAATGATTGGCGCCTTTGTGGAGACTACAGACGGTTGAATGCCGCGACCGTTCCGAACCGTTTTCCGCTCCCGCATATTCAAGACTTCACTATGAAATTGGCTAATTGTATGATATTTTCCAAAATTGATCTGTTTAGGGCCTATCACCAAATACCAATTGCTCCTGAAGACGTGTATACGACAGCTATCACTACCCCTTTTGGTCTCTTCGAGTTTCCTCGAATGGGTTTTGGACTACGCAATGCGAGTCAGACATTCCAACGATTCATTATGAAGTAACTACTGGGTTAGAGTTTACCTTTGTTTACATTGACGACATTCTAATCGCCAGTCGTAATGAAAAAGAACATTTAGAACATTTAAAGTTATTATTCGAAAGACTTCAAAATTTCGGGTTAACAATCAAACCTACTAAATGTGTCTTTGGGGTAAAAACATTAAACTTTCTGGAATACACTATTTCTAAGGACGGCATTCTGCCATCTTCAGATAAAGTGAAGGATATCTCAGAGTTTCCTAAACCAACCTCAATCAAACAAATACAACGATTTGTGGGAATGGTGAATTATTACCACCGTTTTCTACCACATTTAGCACAACATCTAACTCCTATTTATTCTCATTTAACGAAACTACAAAAGTTACCAAAATCCAAATCTAATTTCTCGTGGCCAGACGAATGTGATAACATGTTCATCAAAATCAAAAAAACGCTAGCTGATGCTACAATGTTAATTCATTCGATTGAAGGCGCAAATTTAAACATTACGACTGATGCGTCAAACATAGCAGTTGGGGCTGTTTTGCAGCAATTTCACGATGGGCATTGACAACCTTTGGCGTTTTTCTCGCGTAAAATGTCTCAAACTGAATCAAAATATTCAGCGTTCGATCGCGAATTGTTGGCCATTTTTCTAGCAATCAAACATTTCCGTTATTTTGTAGAAGGCAGATCATTCACAATTTATACAGATCATGAGCCCCTCACACGAGCAATTGAGTCAAAAACGGAACGCAATCCGAGACAGACACGCCATTATTGAGTATGTAGATCAATTTACGAGCGATATTAGACATGTCAGCGGCAAAAGCAACGTTGTAGCCGATTTTTTGTCGCGTCCATTAGAAACATCAGCCATCGATTCACTCTTAGAATTCAATAATTTCGCAAATGAGCAAAACGCTGACACTTCAATTCAAACTTTCGTCAATAACAATTCAAACTCCAACATATTATCGTTCAATTACATTAGTAGTCCGTTGTCGGATAAAAATTTTTTATGTGAATCTGGTACTGGCACAAATAGACCATTCGTTCCAATTTCACTTCGTAAACTCATCTTCGATAAATTACATAGCTTATCACACCCAGGTGTTAGAACCTCACGCAAACTGGTAACCGACAGATATTTTTGGCCAGGTATGAATACAAATACCGGGGATTGGGCAAAATTGTGTTTGGCGTGCCAAAAATCAAAAATCCACCGTCATACTCGTTCATGTTTTCAAAGATTTGACACACCAAATGCAAGATTTCAACATGTGCATCTTGATCTGGTTGGACCATTACCGTCGTCCGGTGGTAATCAATACATTTTGACGGTTGTGGACAGATTTTCGCACTGGCCAGAGGCCTACCCAATCAAAGACATTTCAACAGTCACCGTTGCGAAAACTTTCATCTCCCAATATATATCTCGTTTTGGTGTACCATTCATTTTGACCACAGATCGTGGCTCTCAGTTTGTTTCTCGATTATTTGTCGAATTCGCTAAATTAATAGGCACGCATCATATCCAAAACACTGCTTACCATCCGCAATCTAATGGCATGGTTGAAAGGTTTCACAGACATCTAAAGTCATCCCTCATGTCAAGATGTAATACTGTTAATTGGAATGATGAATTACCTTTCGTCCTGCTCGGAATTCGCATCGCGTTCAAAGATGACCTAAAATGCTCACCCGCGGAAATGGTGTACGGACAAACATTAAAAATTCCCAGAAAAATATTCACGTCAACACCAATATCAGAAACCGATTCCTTTACGTTAATCAATAAGATGAGAGAATATATGCAAAACCTGATGGTAGAGATAGTCTCAACATACGCAACGACAACGCGCTACAGCGCAACATTCACAACGGCGTAACAGATAATCTCAAAGTTAAGTTATTAATCAGCTGTTTTATATTATTGAAAAAATTTAATAATTATTTTTGGCAGTTGTTGAATTGCAAAGAGAAAAATTTAAATTAAAACTTATTATTAAAATTATTATTATTAAAATTATTAAAATTTATTATTAAATAATTACTTATTATTAAAATTTGTAGCACCCTCAATTTTTGAAATTATTTGATAATGAAATTAGTTGTCAAATTCCTGCGTTGACAACTTTACGCGCGAGTTACATCAGAAAACATATTTCCTTAGAAAATAAAAAAATATTAAATTATTCTATAAAAAACTATTCCCACAAAATAGTTTTTCATAATCAGTAAAATATCATATTTAAATAATTTCCGTTCACACAGTTTTGCATTAAATCATAATATGATATTATACTATAATTTGTATTAAATAAATTCTTCTTCTCATTTGTTTAATTTTGCTAATCTCAGCACTAAATAGAATGTAATAATTTTACTTTTAGATTTAAGTTTATAAAAAGTTTAGTTCTAGTTTTACTCTTGATTAATAAAGTTAAATATAAAATTATCCAAGTTGTGTTTTAATTATTCATTACAAAAATCAAAAAAAGATAAAGAACTTATATAAAATATACAAATAATATACTTATATATAAATATCGACATATTATTTAAATATCATTTATAACTGGCGCAGTCGGTAGGATTCCTTTCTAAAGTAATAGGAATTCTTTAAACGTATAATAAATTAAAATATAACAAAAAAAATATTAACTTTATTTAATATTATAAGTATTTAAATACTTTATAAATTATATCAAGACGACTAAGTGAAATATAGTAACTCAAAAATAACAATCTTAAACTAAAATATATAAATTAGTAACTCAAAATAAATCAAAATTTAAAAAAAAAAAAAAAAATATTGAAAATTATCAATATATAATTATTGTGAAGTGTATAATAAAAACAAAAAAAAAATGGCATTAATATTAACAAAAGCAGAGTTGATTAAAGAAGTTAAAAGAATTCACTGGTGATGGTAATCAATCACTACATAGTTTTATACGAGAAGTGGAAGCAGTTGTCGCTCTTATAACAGAAGATGAACTGAAAAATTATCTTGGCAAGAAGATAATATACAACAAAATTCAAAGACCAGCAGCTGATATCGTAAGGTCTCTAGAAACCAACCCTACCTGGATCTCAGTGAAAGCTGAATTAGTAAAAGTATACAGTCCAAAGGAAACTTACTACCAGCTATATCATCAAGCTCTCAGCCTAAAAAACTTTAATGTAAGAAATTATTATTTTAATTTACGTAATATATTAAATAAGTTAAATTTGAAATACGAATTCGATGATAGTAAACCAGTAGAATTTAGACCTGAAATGAATGAAAAATTAATTTTAAAAACATTCAAAAATAATTTAGATACTAATTTAGCCTCTGTTATTATTGGTAGAAATATTTGTAATTTAAGGGAAGCTTTTGACCTTCTTGAAATTGAAAATTTATTAAAAGAAACTAAACCCAAATATGAGCATAATAAAAATAATATGAATGTGCAAAATAAAAGTAATATGAATATACCAAATAGAAATAGTTTTCATCATAATCACAACTTTCAAAGTAACACAGATCATTATAGAAAAAAATTTCAAGAGAAAAGAAATACAAATTTTTATAATAAAAACTCAGAAAATAATTTTAGAAATCAAAATCAAAATTTTGAAAATAATTTTAGAAATCAAAACCATTATAATAATTACCCTAGAAATCAAAATCATAATTTTGGAAATAATAATAATGTATCCCGAAATCAAAATCAAGGTTCTTACCAAAGTAGCACATATACATCCCAACGTAAGCCGTTACCTAACATTGAACCGATGGAAATTGATCATTGTCAAAATGAAGAAAATTTTCATATACCGCCTCAGAAAGTAATTTACCGGTAATAGAATGTACTGTAGGGGAAGAAAAAATAAGATGTTTAATAGATACTGGCTCAAGTACTACTTTGTCAAAATACGATAAACTTCCCCAATATCCAAGAAAAATTTTACATAACCCTTTATGTTTTAGTTCAATAAGTTCTACAATAAGTACTACTAATAAACAAATAATTACGGAATTACCCAAAGAATTTAAAGAAGATAATTTAATTGTATGGAATTTATTTAAATTAAAAGATAAAAATTTTGACGCAATTATTGGACAGAATTTATTAAAGCCAATCGGTGCAGTTATTGACATGAATAAAGAAATATTAATAGTAAACGGAAACGAAATAACTTTTGTTAACAAATATCCATATAAATGTAACGAAATATACCAACTTGAACCTAACAATTTAAATCCTGACACAAAAGAAACTTTATTTAAAGACTTGAACGACGAAGAAAGCAAAGAGTTGTGTAATCTGTTAAAAAAGTACGATAATTTATTTTACAAGGAAGGGGAAAACTTAAGTAGTACCTCTAAAATTGAACACCAAATTATAACAACCACAAATAGACCAACTTATTCCAAAATATATAGATTTCCACAAATTCACGAAAAAGTAGTTCATTCTCAAATTACCGACATGCTTAAGCAAGGTATAATAAAAGAAAGCAACTCACCTTATAGTAGCCCTTTGTGGGTAGTCCCAAAAAAAGTAGATAATTCAAAAATAAAAAAATGGCGACTGGTTGTGGACTACAGAAAACTAAATGATATAACGGTGGATGACAAATTTCCTATACCAAATATAGAAAATATATTGGATAAATTAGGAAAATCCCAATACTTTACCACCTTGGATTTGGCTAAGGGGTTCCACCAAATCTTGGTAAAGCCGGAAGATCGTCAGAAGACAGCATTCTCAACACCTTTCGGGCATTATGAATATGTCCGAATGCCATTTGGATTGAAAAACGCCCCGGCGACATTTCAACGCCTAATGAATAATGTCCTTAAGGAATATATTAATAAAATATGTGTTTGTTATCTTGATGACATTTTAATTTTTTCTACGTCTTTACAAGAACATCTTGATAACAAAAATCTTAAATAAACTCAAAGAGTATAACCTTAAAATACAAATTGACAAGTGCAAATTTTTTGCCAAACAAACCGAGTACTTAGGTCATATACTAACTCCTAATGGAGTAAAACCAAATCCTAAAAAGGTAGATGATATTTTAAAATTAAAATTACCAACAACCCAAAAACAAATTAAATCATTTTTAGGAATTACCGGTTACTATCGAAAATTCATTAAAAATTATGCCAAAGTAGCCCAACCTTTAACAAACTTTCTTAAGAAAAACGCTAAAATCAATACAAAAGACACAAATTATATAAATGCTTTCGAAAAATTAAAAAAAATGATCACTGAAGATCCGATATTACAATACCCCAATTTTAATAAAAAATTTAAATTAATTACCGATGCTAGTGCTTATGCTATTGGAGCAACTTTACAGCAAGATTCACATCCAATATGCTATGCTAGCAGAACACTTAATGATCATGAAAGAAATTATTCGACAGTAGAAAAAGAATTGTTGGCCATCGTTTGAGCAACCAATTATTTTCGGCCCTATTTATACGGTAACAAATTTGAACTATTAACTGATCACCAACCATTAAAATGGTTACATACTAAGTCCCAGGGTAAAGATATAAATCCTAGGTTAAATAGATGGTTACTAAAACTTGGAGAGTATAATATGAATATAGAATATATTAAAGGAAAAGAAAATGTAGTTGCAGATTTTCTTAGCAGAATAGATACAGATAAACATGAAATTAATTTAAACCAGACATTCCACAATAGCTCAAATGAACAAAATACACTTTCTCTTCAAAATAACGTACTCAGACATTGATACTATACATTCACAAATCGAAGAATTAAATGATCACTTCTCAATTTTAGATACAGTAGTTAATAGATTTAAAACTCAAATAATTTTAACAGATAATAAAAATAAAGAAACTGAAATTAGCTTTAATAATAGAAGAATATTTCTAAATTCTGAAGACATAGAAAACAATTTAGTTGATATCCTTAGAAGATATATTGGTAAAGGTAAAGTAGGCATTTATACTAATTTAAATGACCATAAATACAATATAGTACAAGAAAAAATAATAGAATTATTTAGTGAAAGTCCCAACATTAAATTCGTTAGATGCACTTACTTCGCAAAAGATATTAAATCCGAAGATGAAGCCCTAAAAGAAATACACAATATCACAAAAATGAAACATACAGGAATTAATGAAAATTATGAATGTTTAAAAAGAAATATATATATTCCAAATTTGAAAACTGTAATTCAAAAATACATAAATAATTGTGATATTTGTAATAGAGTTAAATATTCAAGAAAACCCATAAAAGCAAAATTTGAAAAAACAGAAACTCCAAAAGATATTAAAGAAATTATACATATGGATGTATATACAAATAGTAAAGGAAATTTTCTAACATTCATTGATAGATTTTCTAAATTTGCTACAGCTTACTACTTAGAAGATAGAAATAATCAAACAATTATCGAAAAAATAAGACAACTTAAGTCTCAATTAATACATTTTAAAAAATTAATCACAGATAATGAATTCAGAAGTATAAATATAAAAGACTATTTAAGAAACGAAAACATCCAACTTCATTTAGTTAAACCAAACAACCATACTGGTAATGCAGATATCGAGAGATTGCACAATACAATAGGTGAAAAAATAAGAACATTAGGTATTGAAAATGCTCATCTGAACATTAAAGATAAAATGTCAAAAGCTATAGAATGGTACAACAATAGCTATCATTCCGTAATTAAAGAGAAACCAATTAATGTACAGGAAGGTAACTGTAATAAAACACAAATATATTTAAACATAATAAAAGAAAAAGAACGTTATATAAAAAAAAGAAATGAAAAAAGAGAAGATTATACAGAAATTAGGACCGAAGGGTATATTAAAAACTATTAAAGTCTCAGACATAAACAAGAACCTAAATATATAAAACATAATCTTACTAATATTCATAAAAACAATATTAAAAGAAAAACAAAATTTGCAGGTCAATTGGATATTCAAAATATGGATCGCAACATTAATGCTCATGTTAATGTTATCAAGAGCATCTTGTAACCTAATTATTGAGAAAATTGAAACCGAGCTTGGATATACGGAAATAAAATTAGAAGACGTAAACATAGTTGTCTATTACAGCACTGTTCTACATATTATCAATATATCAGAAATAGAAAATATAGCTAGCATTTTCGAGAAAAATTTACCTTCAACAGTAGACAAAGTTTAAACCGAAAAATTAAAAGCAGAAATATACAATATAAAAAACAAAATAAACACTTTACTTCCTCATAGACACAAAAGAGGTCTCTTTAACTTTATGGGTACAACTTATAAATGGCTCTACGGAACTATGGATGAAAACGATCGAGAAGAAATCGAAAATCATCTTAAGGTACTTGCCATAAACAATCATAATATTATTGATAATGTTAATCAACAAGTAAAAATAAATAGAAATTTTAATGACAGTTTATATGAAATAAAAAATATTATAGAAAATGATAGGATTAATATTATAGACAAGTTAGAAACGATTCCAATAAGAAGATAATTTCGCATATTTCATATGTAGATTTTTTATTAAAGCTCCAAATTTTTAAAAATAATATAGACAATATTCAAGAAACCATAGCTTCCTCTAGATTAGGAATAATTCATAGCAATATTTTAACTAGTGAAGAGATAAATGAATATAATATAGATATAGAAAAACTATCAAATATAAAATTAGGAACAATAAAAGATAATCAAAATAACAGAATTTTTATAATTTTAATTCCAAAACATACTATTAATACAGAAAAAAGTCTGTTAATACCTATAAGTAATAAAAACCAAGAAGAATTAATTTTTGAACCTCAACAAATAATTAAATATAAAAACAAAATTTATAATTATGAACCTAATAAGGATATAAAAGATCTTAAAATTTGTAATAATTGTTTAATAAAAAAAATTGTCCTAGAATACATCATAATTCATCCAAAATTGTAGAAATAGAAAAAGGTATTTTAATATTAAAAAATCAAAACAATGTAATTCTAAATAGTACTTGTGATGGAAGAATAATTAAGTTAAAAGGCAATTATTTAACTTCTTTCTCCAATTGTAGCATAAAAATAAACGATGATATAATAACTAATAATCAAAAGGAATTCCGACATAGATTTACAATTCCAAATAATTTAATAAATTTTAATGAATCATATAAAAAATTAACTTTTGATGAAATTTTACTTAAACAAATAAATAATACAAAAGAAATAACTGAATTAAGATTTGAAAAAAATAATCAAGTTGCATACATTTTTATAACTATCTTAATAATAGTAATTGTAATCATAATCATATTAGGATATTTTTACTGTAAATTTCGTATAGTTCATGGAGTAACAGAAACTCTAGAAGAGCTTTCTCCTAAGGAGGGAAGAGTTACATCAGAAAACATATTTCCTTAGAAAATAAAAAAATATTAAATTATTCTATAAAAAACTATTCCCACAAAATAGTTTTTCATAATCAGTAAAATATCATATTTAAATAATTTCCGTTCACACAGTTTTCCATTAAATCATAATATGATATTATAATATAATTTGTATTAAATAAATTCTTCTTCTCATTTGTTTAATTTTGCTAATCTCAGCACTAAATAGAATGTAATAATTTTACTTTTAGATTTAAGTTTATAAAAAGTTTAGTTTTAGTTTTACTCTTGATTAATAAAGTTAAATATAAAATTATCCAAGTTGTGTTTTAATTATTCATTACAAAAATCAAAAAAAGATAAAGAACTTATATAAAATATACAAATAATATACTTATATATAAATATCGACATATTATTTAAATATCATTTATAACTCGCGTTGAAAGTTATAACTTTTGCGTTTGCGTTGCGAAATTTTTCGAACTTTTGCGTTTGCGTTGCGAATGTTTGCGTTGAGATAAACTAGTCCCATACATTTTATGTAGGTTGAATATTTTTCTGACAGTGCGCTGTAGCGCGTTATCGTTGCGTATGTTGAGACTATCTCTGGGGAGAAAGCGATTGAGCCCAAAGTGACTAAACAAAACTACATCTTCATTCCAAAATCTCTAGAAAATTGTGACCAAGTCTTCATAAGAGTGGATAAAGTGAAAAAGCCGCTTCAACAACCATATGATGGTCCATACATGGTAGTAAAAAAGTTAAGGAAACATTTTGTATTAAATGTAAAAGGGAAAAATGTTTCAGTGTCCATTGATCGTCTTAAGCCCGCTTTTAGCATTCTATGTGGAGTAAACCACGAAAATAAAAAACACGTATCATTCAGTTAAACACTTCCTTCAACTTCAGTTATTTAGTTCGACTATTAAAAAGCAAGATGTTTACAATTTAAAAACTATCAAAATGTATTTTTTCACCGTGAAATAGTAAGATTTTAAATTTTCAAATAGGAATACTTCCCTACTGAAAGGAGGGTGATGTAGCGACACAACTACAAAGTTAATAACTCATTATTAATAACTCATTATACCATTCAGTTGGTAGCGTTAGTAACTCATTAGTAATAATACCTCATCATTATTAAGTTGGTCAATGTCAATTGCCATTAGAAAATTTAATTACTTTGAATCAGTCAAAGAGTGCAGTCATCAAGATTAATATGTGCGAAGCAAAATCGGTTAACTTCTCTGTAGTTGTATTTTTATATATTAAAAATAGTAAAGAAAAATTAGAATAAGTTTTGTGTCGTTTGGCGCTGTAAAATAAAGACAAATAATAATAACGTTGTACGTAATAAATAAATAAATAATAACTTAATTAATTATAAAATATAATAAATGAATTTTTATATTATTATAACCATTTAACTGTGTTTTATTAAAATGGAAACAATAAACGTTATACATCCATTATATTAATTAATTTGGAATCATTTAATCCAGAAATTATATACCTCATTGTTTCATCTTGGCTTACATTCGCTTTTTCAGCCAAAGCAACCATGCCATCAAAATATGACTCCATTTCTTCCCCCGTCTTTCGTTCTTTTTTCATCAACTCGACAAAAATTCTATGACTATCATCGGTAGTCGGAAAACTAGCAATAAAACTTACTTTAAATTCATCCCAAGACTTGATTCGACCATGCTGGCTTCTCATACCACTGTTTAGCTGCACCTTGCAACTGAGCCGTTGCATAAAACATTGCTTCTAAACTTTCCCACCCATAGACTACCATAGATTTTTCAATGGTATCAATCCATTGGGTAGGTGTTAATAAAGTTTTACCAGGAAAATATTCAAGAATTAATGTTTTCGCTTCAATTAATGTCATTCGAAATCCTTTTGCTTTTATTGATACACAACTATCATTTTCATTTAATGAATGTGTATCTGTTGGTATTGGTAATACAGAAGGCTGTTGTTCGCTTAATCGTGCATTTTCTTCTCTAAGCAATCTTATTTCATCCAAGAGAGCACTTGATTCTTGATTTTCTTTTCCGGTAGCTTTTTTGCTTTGTTTACGTTGAGGAACAAACTCAGCCATGTTTTATTTAAAAAAAATTATATATTTTAAATAATAATAAAAAGAGACTTACCAATCTCACCAGTATTATATTTTTTTTAAATATTAATTTGTCACCTTTCCCTTCTTGGTACAAAGTAAAAATCTACACAATTTTTTTTTATTATAGATTCATATGTTCTGTTCAAAAATGTCAAAAGATCAAAATCGAAAATATCATTTATTTTATTAAATCACTTATTTCTTTTTTTTTTTTTAAATAATATTATTTACTTGTTCTCACTTTATATATTTTTAACATCAATTTCATAATAACTATATTTTTTTTTAGAAACTAATACATTTATATTTATTATAGTTTACTCGCAATACATTTTTAAAAAAAAAAAAAAAAATTAAATAGTAATGTAAATTCATAAATTCATTGCAAAAATTTAATTATTTCTTAACACAATATTTCACCATAATATTTTTTTTTGTAAGAAAAGAACAAAGAATTCATAAAAAACGTCAACCAAATTGAAAATAAACTTAAAAACATTATTTACTCACACATATTCAATTTTAAATAATAATTGCGCATAACTAAATTTACGCATACCCAAATTCCTTTATGCATGTTCAAACTTGTTCAGAACAAAGTAACAAAATTTACAACATGCATTACTCATATACACACAAAAATAAAAAGACATACAATAACAATTTACCACTGCAATTTTTTTTTTTTTTTGTTTACAACTACCAAACGGCATATAATAAAAAACACACAAGAACAAATTTATTTCTAGTTGGAAATATGCATATAGTTAAGTAATAAGGATAACTTAACAACTTGAGTTACTAGAATAAACTGATCTTTATTATTTTTCAAAATCATTATAAATTTTATAAAAGAATCTTAAAACTATATTTCTTATATTCTAATATATGTGTGGTCTTGAAAGATAAGGAAATAATTGTGAGCTTATAATAAGTATCAGCTTACAATTATTTCTTAAGAAAAATATCGTTAGCTGTTTATGCAAAATTAACAGTTTATTGAAATAATCTTTAATAATAATTTATTACAGATATTTAGAATTGAGATAAGTATAATGCCATTTCAGCACTTATATCTATAATTCATTAAGGATGTTGTTATATTTAGTTGCCGTTAAAAGCCATATATAACACCTCCCCTCTTAGATTTTTCCGTCTCGGGAGATTTATCATTAGAAGATTTCTCTTTTTGTATTGAAATTTTATTTATGATATTTTTCTTATTACAAAAGATAATTTTAAAAATAATGATAATTATAATTATAAGTATGCAAATAAACAATCCAGTTGAAAAATGTATTACATTACTTTTAAAATTAATAAAATTCAAATTTTCTCTGTTTTTTATAGTATCTATGTTAACATTTTCTAATGTTAAATTATTAATTTCTTTTGTTAAATTAAAATTTGACATAGGCATTATAATACTGTTTTTGTATTTTTTATCATTATTAATAAATTTAAAATTATTTATTTCGATATTACAATCTGAAAATTTTATAAAGTTATTGCCTTTTATTACAATATTTTGCTTAATACAAGTTTGATTTAAAAGCAATTGATTAATATTCTTTGTTATTACTATTCCATTTTCTATTTCTTCTACAGTTGTTTCTTTATTTATTTTCATTTTACAAACATTATTTTCTGATAATAAAATTTGTATACATTTATTTTTATGCAATTTTAAATCTTTTAAAGTCGTTATATCATTATTAAAATTAAATACATTAGTTTCTGATACTATAATATCCAATTCCTCAAAATTGGAATTTGGAAAAGGTAAAACCAATGCATTACAAAATATTCGTTTAGAGAAGTTAGGCACTAGAATAGCAAAAATTATTGTGTTATTTATTATTATTACTGAATTTTTAATAAAAGGTAACATATTAATGGTAATATTAAATATTTCGACTTCTTCTACAGATAGAATATCATGTGCAAGGACATTTAATCTGCTTAACAGAAGATTGTCTTTGATTTTATCGATTTCTTTGTTCACATTTGTTATATCTGAGTATATTTGTAGAACGTATTCATTTTTATCAAATGATTTCATTATGTAATTTGCTTCTTTAGAGATATTAAAAAGATAATCATTTAGTATATTTTGTTGGGAATTTACGTGGTTTTTAATTTTTTCTATTGCGTCAATAAATTTTTTATTAATTATTACTTGTTTATTTGATTCTTCTGTTAATTGTTTGGAATTTTGTTCAAGAGTATTTAGATGATTATAAATTGTTTCGGCGTCTTCATTGTCCATAGACCCTATTAAGAATTTGAAACCTGAACCAAGAATGTTAAATAATCCTCTTTTTTGTCTATGAGTTTTAGGTATGATACTGTTAATATTATTTTTTAAAGATTCTAATTCCTTATTAAGTAAAATATAGTTGGGATTAGACTTATTTAGAGTTAACGATTTAATGTTATATTTAAGAGTTGTAGCTATATTAGTGTACTCATTTAAATCTACAATATGTAATATTTTGGTGTAATTTTCTACGATTATCCTCTGGTTTAATTTAAGTAACGTGTATCCGTTATCTTCATGTATTGGTGAAATTTCCAAATTTGTCATATTTGTTTCTGCTATCAATAAGATTGATACCCATACTATTATTGGTAACTTCATCTGTAAAGAAAATGAATTTGGTATTTATATTTCCGTTTTTGTTGTGTTTTGTAATATTTTGTGTTTCTTTTATTACTCTTGTCAGTTATATAATTATTTGTTTTACTATATTCTTTGAGTCTTTTATATTTTTGACTAATTTTTTCAATTTTCCTATCTTTTACAATGTTTTTCGTTATAATGGGATTTGAGTTTCTATTTTCGTTTAATTTTTCTATCCGCTTGGTTTTTTCGTTTGTAAATTTAACTTTAAAATTTTGAATATCTTTTTTATCCAAATCTTTAGTAATAAAATCAATAGGTTTTAAACGAATTGTCGAATGAATTGTATTGTTATATATTGTGATGATTTTGAACAGTCTATCATCTAAATCATCTTTATTTTTTTCTACTGTCATAATTCTTAGATGTTCATTAAGTGTTCCATGTAATCTTTCGATGAAAATCTATCTTATTTTCTTTTAAGAACAGTTCGACTGCATTATGAATTATACACCGTTCACCATCTGATACTAGCTTATTCATTCTACCTAAAAATTAAATTCTATCTTTAAGAGCTTTTAAAATTGAAATCCACGTCCTATCATTTAATTTATGGAGCGTGGCATATTTAGAAAATTTATCAATAGTAGTTAAATAAGGTTTATTTCTTTCAGGGAACCAAATATCCATATGAACAATGTCATTAAATTTCTTTGGTGTTTCCGTTATTTTATATGGAATTTTGTTCGGATTTCGGTCATGTTTTGCGAGATTACATGTTTCGCAATTACTTATGATTATATAAATTTCTATTATTAAGTTAGGATAATAGTATTTATTTTTTAATTCATGAAAAACTTCATTAATACCTCTATGGTTTTTCTGTAAATGTTCATTTTTAATAATGGTTAGTATTTCGTTTCTATCTGATATATCAATTAGTTTTATTGAA
This sequence comes from Rhamphomyia laevipes, assembly GCA_963920725.1. Taxonomy (NCBI): domain Eukaryota; kingdom Metazoa; phylum Arthropoda; class Insecta; order Diptera; family Empididae; genus Rhamphomyia; species Rhamphomyia laevipes. The sequence continues at coordinate 65,217,867 of OY987255.1, forward strand.
GATTTTAATATTTTAACATTTTTGTTATTGGCAAAAAATTTTTTATATATATTTTGAAATTTTAAGAACAAATCTTTATTATCACAATACAGACACATAATACCTTTATCTATAAGAGTTTTTTGCATAATATTTAATAGATCACGTTCTTCAGTAACTACTATTTTATTATGACATTTTTTATGAATGATTTTTAACTTTAGACTTTCGTTATCACCTGAACTTAAGTAAATTTGATTCTTGAACAAATTTATTGGTCTATCAGTAATATATATTAAATTTGATTCATCTTCTTCAGCGCTATGAATAGTAGCGTCAGTAGACTTAATTTCGTTATTTTCATTAATAAGAGATGCGTTATTGTTTTCATAGTTGGAGTTATCTCCAAATAAAATAGATAAATTAATGTCAAGATCAGATAATAATGCTTCTTCGCTATCAAACTGTGCTTGGTCATTTTTATTATTATTACTATTAATTCTAGATAAACCATCTGCAACGAAATTCTGTTTTCCTTTAACATATTCAATGGTAAAGTCGAATTCATTTAATCTAATTTTCCACCTTTGCAGCTTGCAATTGGGTTCTTTTAACCCATTGAGCCAGATAAGAGGACGATGGTCGGTTTTAATAGTGAAATTTCGGCCATAGAGATAAGGACGAAATTGTTTAGTTGCCCAAACGATGGATAAAAGTTCTTTTTCGATTGTAGAATAATTCTTTTCGTGTTTATTAAGTGTACGCGAAATATAAGCTATTGGGTGATTACTTTGTGTCAATACAGCACCAAGAGCATAATTTGAAGCATCGGTAACTAACACAAATCTTTTCCCAAAATCCGGATATGCTAAAATCGGATCAGTAGTTAGGAGAATTTTTAATTTTTCGAATGCATCTATGTACTCTTTATCATTTAGATTAATCTTCATATTTTTTCGTAAATATTTGGTCATTGGATATGCTATTTTAGCGTAATCCTGTATAAATTTCCTATAATAACCGGTTATTCCCAGAAAACTTTTAATTTCTTTTTGGGTTTTGGGAATAGTAACCTTTAGTATTGCTTCGATTTTTTTTGGATTAGGTTTAATGCCATGGTCAGTTATGTTATAACGTGACCTAAAAATTCTGTTTCACGACATAAAAATGAACATTTTTCTATTTGGACTTTTAAATTAACTGCAGCAAGTTTCTTTAGAATATTGTCTATTGATTCTATATGTTCTTGAAGAGAGGTTGAAAATATTAAAATATCGTCCATATATACGACACATATTTTGTTTATAAACTCACTTAGTACTTCATTCATCATTTTTTGAAATGTACTAGGTGCGTTTTTTAAACCGAAGGGCATTCTACAAAATTCGTAATGACCTGTCCTAGTAGAAAAAGCGGTTTTCGCACGATCTTTAAGATCGACTTCGATTTGATGAAAGCCTTTCGCTAAATCTAATGTGCTAAAGTAGTTTGCTTTTCCTAGTTTTTCAAATGCTTCCTCAATATTTGGTATAGGGAATCTATTTTCGATTGTATTATCGTTTAATTTGCGATAATCTATTACTATACGCCAACTTTTTTTTCCGTCGCCATTTATTTTTTTAGGAACAACCCAAATAGGTGAATTATAAGGAGAATTTGAGGGTTGTATAATTTTGTTAGATAACATTTCTTTGATTTGTTTATCTACTTCATTTCTGTGAACTTCCGGATAACTGTATAATTTTGAATAGATATGTATGTCGTTTTCTGTATCAATAGCGCGTTTAATTTTATTTGTAAAAGTTAAGTCATCGGTTTCTTTATAAAAAATTTCTTTGTTATTTAGAATAGTCTTTTTTATTGCCCTTTGCTCTTCTGCATTTAAGTGACACATTTGAATATGGTTTAAAATATTCGAATTATTAATTTGATTCGAAAATATTTCAATTTCTTTATTATTGTAACAATTTTCATAGTAATTTTCTTATTCGTTAAGAAAGAACGGAATTTTAGCATTACGCGTTTGTAAGGTGCGATTTTCATAATTGATAATTGAATTTAACGGACGAAGGATGTTATTTCCTATGATACCATCAAATTTGGTGTAAAATTGAATCTCTAAAAATTCTACGAAATAATTTTTTTCATTAAAAACTTCGAAAATAGGAAATCTGTTTTTTATGTTACAGTGACAGTTGTGATTTAAAGTTTTCAAATTTTGATCTATAGGAATCATCCATTTTGGATGACAAAGTTTAGGATTTAGACTCTGCACCTGTGTCGATTAAAAATCTTAAAGTTTTAACAGGATTTTTAATTACTATATAGGGTAATTGTTTGAGAGGCTTTCTATCCGAAAATTTTGATTTAACTCATTATTAGATATTTCCATAGGTTCAGTCATATTTGGATTATTTCTATTATTAGTATTGTAATTCATATTTCCATTATTTTGAAAAGATTGCCTTGACTGTCTTGAGTTATTCGAATAGTTTGGAAATCTTTGATTATTTCTTATAAATTTATTTTGAGAATTTTGGGAATTTCTGCTTTGAAAACTATTTGTTTTATTTTCAAAACTATTATTTGAAATATATTTCTGGTCATTTTGGTTTCGTGTATTATTAAAATTATTACGATTGTGTCCTTTTGTGTCATAATAATTTTTATTATTATTATTATAATTATTTTTTCTTATATAATTATTATTTTCATAATTATTTTTTCTCATAAAATTATTATTATTATTGTGTTTATTATTTGAGCTATATTTGTGATAACCACTTTTTACGATTATGGAATACGCTAAATCTAATGTCGAAGGGTTTCTACTGAAAATAATACTTCGGACTGGTTCCGGAAGATTGTTTTTAAAAGTATGCAGAGCAATTCTTTTGTTGCTCTCAACATCTAAATTATTTAAACATAGTAATTATTCAATCTACACAAGAAATTATTTATTCTATTATAAAAATCTTTTACGTTAGTGATTACGCGAGAAGCTCTAATTTTATCAATCAATATGTCAGAGGATAACTTTTCACCGTGATTTTTTATTAGAATATTTTTAATTTCTTTTCATTCGTTAATATTAGCGTTACGTCTTAATGTAAGATTAGCGTCACCGATTATTTTGTCTTTTATATAGCCAAATAAAATTGTTTTATTATGTTCATCAAGAAGCCCGAGAGTAGGTAATATATTATCTACCCTTTTAATAAATTCAGGAAGTGAGTTTTGATTTTTCCCATCAAAAGGGGTAATATGGCCTATAAGTTCTAACAGTAACCGAAATTTCTCTAATGCACTGACTGTTTCCATTTTTCCAAATATGTTTAGTTATATAAAAAAATTTATGTTGTATACTGTATAAATAATGTTTTAATAGTTTTTGTACTATTAAAAATATTTAAAGTTTGAATAATTTAAATATATAATTATTTTACATTTAACTTTAAATTAAATGAAAAAATTAAATTAAAATTATATGTTTTATTGCAAAAAAAAATTTTGGTAATTTAACAAAAATTTAAATATTTATTGTTTAAAATTTTTAAAGTGAAGAGAAAAATAAAATGACTCACTTTAATTTTTGAATACTTATATATTTATTGATGTCTTCTTTTCTTTATAATTTGTAGAGTCTCTTTATGAAATAAAATGCAGCTCTGATGAAATCTTGAAATGATGAAATGTTGTTATGATAAAATGTTGTTAAAATATGTTGAATATGTTGTTCACAATTAGGAAAATGATTCCGCCTTTACTCGTTGTTTTCAATTTCAATAAAAATAAAGTTTATTACCAATAAATGTTCACTTTAAACTGTTCGGAGAACTTAATTTTATTAAATTTTATGTATTCTCGACGTTTATTTCATGAATGTTTGCTTGATGCACTTTATTTTAATTAGTTAATATTATAATTTTTTTTTTTTTTTTAGGTTATTTATTTATTTTTGTGTATAATATTATAGCTTTTATTATAGCTTATTTATTTATAATATTTCACTTTTATTTTAATTTGTATAATTTGTAAGATTGCACAATACTTTAATTATTGTATGTGATCTTTTCTTTATTTATGCACATAAATTCGTTATACCGACTGCGCCAGTTAAGTAATAAGGATAACTTAACAACTTGAGTTACTAGAATAAACTGATCTTTATTATTTTTCAAAATCATTATAAATTTTATAAAAGAATCTTAAAACTATATTTCTTATATTCTAATATATGTGTGGTCTTGAAAGATAAGGAAATAATTGTGAGCTTATAATAAGTATCAGCTTACAATTATTTCTTAAGAAAAATATCGTTAGCTGTTTATGCAAAATTAACAGTTTATTGAAATAATCTTTAATAATAATTTATTAAAGATATTTAGAATTGAGATAAGTATAATGCCATTTCAGCACTTATATCTATAATTCATTAAGGATGTTGTTATATTTAGTTGCCATTAAAAGCCATATATAACAATATCATAAAAACCTGTATGTATGTATACAAAGGGAACATTTTATGATAAAACAATAAAAATTTAAACTACGTGCTATTTTTTTTATATATATTTAACCACTCGCACATGCTCACACAAAATTCTTTATATGCATTCACAGGTTTCTTTTTATATTATATATTTTAGTAATCATACACACAATTATTTAAACTAAATATTTCATATTTTTTCATGAAATTAAAACCAAACATACAACACTTTACAGTTTAAACTATCAAATTCTTGATTATTAAATACTAAAATTCAACTTTAAACATTAAACTATTTTCAAACATAATAATACATATTCACACAATAAAGTAAAGTATTTTCACACAAAATTCTATATGTCTTCTCTTGTTTTATTTAATTCACAAATTCACAAAAACTATTTTTATATAAAAATTTAAAATTAATGCTTAATTTAATAATTTTTTTTTCTTAATATTATTTAAACTTAAACACGGCGGCACAGGATTTCAATCCCACTTCTGATATATTAAATGACAAATTTTTAGAATAGAATAAATTAACAGCCGTACCCTTCAGTGGTTTCGACTCTATTGACTAGTTTTATATAATAGTCTTCATCTACCCACCACGACTGTTAACCACTCTCTTTCTCTACAGTGGACAATTACTCTCCCTTACATTATGAATATTAAACATCTGAGAAAAGAGTATTTTTTTATTTCTCGTGCAATGTCGTTTAACAATATTAAATTTGTTTACATACTATATGTGTTGCATTATTATTAGCTACGTAATTTAGGTTAATTTTTTTATGGCACCTACCACGCGTAATCAAAAGAAAAACCAATTGGAAGATAATCCTTCAAATTTCTCTAACTGGTTGAATAAGTTATCACTTAAAAGTCCTGAAAATAACGAGGAACAAACGTCAATGCTACCGGAAAATCTTAATTTCGGAGAAAATTCAGTAGTTGAATCAACAAACAGATCAATATTAGCATTGTTTATTTATATATAGTTGTCTAATCATTACTTTTTTTTTTGTAATTCGCGACCGAGAATCTCAGGCTCAAACCCTGTTTAATTTACCTAATTAAAAAATAGCTTTTCTTCTCATAGAGAAGAAAAATTATGAATGAAGGTCACTATTAAAGCTTTAGTGAGTCACACACGCATGAAAATAATACATTTTTTCTTTCACTATTTATTATTGTTATTTTCTATTTCTTTAAATCTAAAATCTAAAAAAATACAAATATTTTCTTTTTCTTTTTAAATTTTGAAATATTTATTTTGTTTTATTCTTCTACATTCTGTAATTCTGTTGTACGTTCATAATTTGGTAGCCGACGAGTTTATCGAAAATGAGTTTATCGAAAACGAATTTATCGAAAACGAGTTTACCGAAAGCGAGTTTATCGAAAACGAGTTTATCGAATGATCAATTGATCAAATGACGAGTTTATCGAAAAATATTATTTTTAAGGATTTAAAAGCTTTTAAATTTTTTCTTTATATACAGAAACTTCAAATGTGTTTATAATAGTATTTGTTGGAAAAAATGCGTTTTAGATAAAAAATATTGAAAAACGGGTTAAGACAAAAAAGAGAAGAAACATATGTACGTTTTTTGAAAGCAGCAAAAGAATTAACTGGTCATTGCAATTCTCAAACAATAATGACGGATTTTGAAGTCGCAATGATCAACGCATTTCAACGAGAATTTTCAATATCCAGTCATTCTGGTTGTTTCTTTTTTCATTTTAATCAATGTATTTGGCGTAAAATACAATTATCTGGATTAAAACAGCAGTATAAAAATGATCCAGAATACGCATTGAAATTTGGAATACTTGCTGCAATGTCATTTGTTCCTACAAATGTTATTATAAACACATTTGAAGTTCTATGTGAAAGTAATATATTTACTGACGATATGCTACACGTGGTTGATTATTTTGAGGACATATGGATTGGGCGACCTAATCGTCTCATAGGACGCCGCCCACCGAAATTTAATCACCAATTATGGAATTGCTATACGGCTTTATTGCAGAATTTGCCTAAGACGAACAACCATCTCGAAGGATGGCATAATGTATTTCAGACATTGCTGAACGCTCTTCATCCAGGAATTTGAAAATTCATCGAACTTTTATATATATATATATTATACAAAGCTTAAATGAACTGAAAATAGAACAGTATTTAAGTGGACAGCCACCTCCACAAAAGAAGAAAGAATATCGTGATCTAGAAGCAAGATTGTTGCGGGTTTTCGATCGTTGGCGTGAAAATATTGATATAAATGATCATTTACGATCGATTGCTCACAATTTTTCATATTAAATTTCAAAATTAAAATATAAATATTATGTACATATATATAAATAAAATATTTAAAATTTCTGTATATAAATAAGATATTTAAAAGTTTTTAATTTTTTACAAAGAGACATGCTTTTATGAGATAAAATCCACAATTCCTAGGTTCTTTAAAAATAATATTTTTCGATAAACACGTCATTCGATCAATTAATCATTCGATAAACTCGTTTTCGATAAACTCGTTTTCGATAAACTCGTTTTCGATAAACTCGCTTTCGATAAACTCGTTTTCGATAAATTCATTTTCGATAAACACGTTTTCGATAAACTCGTTTTCGATAAACTTACCGGGAATCCATAATTTAGGGGTTTTCTATTTTTTTAAAATAATATGCTAAATTCTGTCGGATTCGTCTAAAAGTAGTCTTATGTATATATAATTATATACATAATTCTGTCATATTTTAATAAGATATATTTTAATATATATATTATATTTTAGTATATGTTATACATTTTAATAAAATTAAATTTCATTTCAGTATTTTAATAGTAACAATTTTGGTACAAACAATGCAATAATAATGTACAAAAATTGTAGTAATTAAAAAAAATTGTTGGCATCAAATAATAATGTAGAAAATTTTATTTACATTATTATTATTGTTTATTAGATAAGAAAGAAAAAACATAGTTATTTATGTATAGAAAAATATTTTATGAAAAAGATATAAATAGAAAATACGGATTTTTATATTTCTTAGATATAGTATACAAAGTTTAGTTTTAAAATAATGAGATTACAAAATATTTAAAATATAAATTATATTTTTCCTTCTTGTTAATATATTCATTATTAACCTGAAATTTGAAACCTTTATTATAATTTATTTTAATTTTTTTTTATTTACAAATTAGTCAGAAACTTACATATCTATAATTTATTTTCCACATCTTTCAGAATAATCAACTAATAATTATGTTAATTTTGTTGTTGTTTAATAATTAGTGATTGTTATTTAAATTAAATGAATTTGTAACTATTAAGAAAATTAAAAATAGTAATTTGAAATTTAGAATATTCTGGAAAATGCTTTATCTTTATGTTGTTTTTTAATATATATTAATCACAGAATATAAATTAAATATAAATTAATATAATTAATATATAGCATTTTCGAGTCAACTTAGTCTTTTTACAAAAATATAGTCTTTTTATATTTCTTTTTTTTTTTAAATCAAAATAGTCTTTTTTGTTGACTATTTTTATTTTAAAAAAGACTATTTTGAAATATAAAAAGACTAAATTGTGTTGTAAAAGGACTAAGTAGACTCGAAAATGCTATAATTTTTAGCCTTTTGTGTAAAGAAATTTAACTTTATAATTTTTTTCAAGACACTACAAAATCAATTATATTATTCAATTTACTAATATATATTACTAATTTTTTCTGACTTACGACTTATACGATTTTAATCTTATTTTTTCATTCCCTTTTTGATATATATTTTTTTTTAGATAATTACATACCTTGGAATATTGTTGCTCGATTTGTTTTAGTGTTTTTTTCTTTAAAAGAATATTATTTTTTCTTAATCGAAATCTTAGCAATAATATCAATGAATATTTAATTATATTGTCAATGTGATTATTATTTACTATTGTTTGCAGCTTCTGTACCACACCAATTTCATGTTGTATATTTTCAATATTTTTTTCAAATATATTAATTATATATTTCGATAAATTTTCAAATTTAACACTTGGAATTTTTAAGCCTCCATAATTTTTATTTAAATTAGGATTAGATGATTAGTATGCTTTCATTTTAATAAATATATAATTTTTCGTAATGAATTTTCACTTTCGTTCATGTAGCTAGTACAAGTTTCGCAGTTCTGTTTGTTAAAATGATGAACAATATATCCTGTTAAATATAATACGGCACAGTCCTTTATTTTTTCAGAATCTGACATTGAATCAAAATTAATTGAATTTATAAAATTAGTTGTATCATTAGCTGAATCTATTTATTTATGTGAGCTCATTGACAAAGAATCTAATGTACTTATTTGATCTGTTGAAATATTTTCAAAATTTGTGATAGTTTCTGTATTTGAATCAAAATACCCAGAAGTTTCTGGTGAAACAAAATTTTGAAAAAAAGTTTGTTTAAATTTCTGCAGAATCGAAAAGTTGATGGATTGAATTCGTAAGATCCTCTATTATTCCTAATAATTGAAATAAAATTTTCTATGGGATCTTGATTTAAATGTGATGTAATTAAAAATGATTGTTGATCCGACATAAGATTACTCCAAAGTCCTTCAATACCAACTAAAGTTTGAATTAATCCACTAAAGCAATATGGAGTTTTCATTTTGCCAGTATGACGCCAATTTTCAATTCTTTTTTTTTATTTAGATAAATTTAATAAAATATTTGGTTGCTCTCCAGAAATTGCACATTTATGTGGATTGTTAGAATATTTTGAAAAACAATTTAAATTGTCAAATAAAATATTGAGTTGTTCTAACAACTCTGCTGTTGATATTGCAATTTGTTTTTCTTTTGCTTCTTTAAAGCAGTGTAATTGTATTGCAGTTTTTAAAGCTGCACAAACGTTATTACTAAAAATTTATGTAGCTAACTTCACAGATAACTTATCAAAAGAATCTGGCTACATATGTTTGTTAGTAAGTTTATGTAAAATCTTTATAAAATCTAAGTCTAAACTCTATAATTTTTCCAAAATTTTCCAAGAAGCAGTTTTATAATTATCAAAAATGATTTTACTCTTCAACAAACAGTTGCGCACGCTTTTAAAGAGGTGTGGTGCGTCAAATAAAAATGTAATTGGTTTTCTATTACCTAAAATGTCAACACTAGGTTGGTTCATTGTAACACCAAGTATTTTCAAAGCAGCGCGATTTGTACTACCCTGATCACAAGTTGAAGCAACTATTTGAAAACCAATATTTTGAATCACATTTACACTTTCTTTTATAATTGAAGCAAGCTCAGATCCATTTGGAGATCCTATAAAATAAGCTATTGCTTGTTTCCAATTACGATTTAAACCACGAATCATTATAATTAGTGCACTAGACAAAATTGAGTTTTTCCTACCAATTGAACCGAAATCGACAAATCCATAAACTAAATCTGTTTTACAACAGTATTCTAGTTCCATTTTGGTGCTTAGTTCATCAAATAATAATATGCATTTTCTGTCCATATTATTCATATCTTCTATTTATTTTTTTAATAACGATATTATTTGCATTGAAAAACCTGTGGAAATTGTAAATATTCATTATGGAATATTGTTTTTATACTAGGCAGTTGAAATTCATTTTGAAACATATGCCGATAGCAAGTTGGAGATTTGTAGTATAAACCCAAAAACAAGTGTTTTTTGATCAGAAGTCCAATGTCCCTTTTGTTTGTGAAAAATTTGAGCGTTCACAAAAGTTTTAACAATATTTTTTCCTTCAAGTTTTTCATTTACAAAATCTTTTACTTTATTTTCAAATGTAACTAATTTTTGTTTTTTCCGTTTGTTTTGGACTTTTGAAAATATGTTTAGAAAAACATCTTGAAGTAGAGGGCTCATTTCTTAAAATTGCATAACTGTACCGGTTAGGAGATGGGAATTATGCTTCATTTATTGAAATATTATCTAATTCTGAAGGAGTTGGAAGAGTATAGTCTCTACTATATGTTTTTAACCCTATAGGGAAATTCTTTATCAACTTCCAATTCAGCATCCATATTACTAGATAAATTTTCTACAGAGCTAAGAGGTATATTTCTATCAACAATTTTATATTTTATTTTATTTTTAATAATAACTTGACAGTTTTCATCAGTACCTATATCATCACATTTACAAATTGGAGCAAATGGTTTAGGAAAAAATTTCCAATTTTGATTTATTTTAATATCATGGTCCCAAAAATGTTTTTCGCAGAAAATTGCACGTTTATTAAATTCATTTTTATTACCTGAATGTTTCAACCAAACAACTTTTCGATAATCTTGATGCAATTTAAAAAACGTTAAATAACAACCTGGTACATATCTATTATTGCATTTTTTATAGAAACAATACGTCATAATTAAAGCTATACGAATGCATTAAAAAATGGTTTGTCTTAATAATACAAACTAAAATTTATATTTTTTTAATATTTTATAAAAACTTACTTCAAATAATATTTTCTTTCTAATTCGTAATTTTATTTCCACAGATTTTTTAAATTTAATTTTAGCAAATGTATTACATATATTTATTAATTTATTTTGACTTTATTATACTTTACTTTTATTTTAAAATAAGTTATTTATGTTTGTCAGCTGTGTTTATATTTTAAAAGGCATATAGATTTTTTTTCATAATGTATCACTAAAGCTTTAATAGTGACTTTAAAAAAAAAAAATCATTCATAATTTTTCTTCTCTATTAGAAGAAAAGCTATTTTCTTAATTAGGTAAATTAACCAGGGTTTGAGCCTGAGATTTTCGCAGCGACATCTGCTCAAAATGATCCTCGGTCGCGAATTACAAAAAAAGTCATAATTAGACAACTATAAATAAATAAACAATGATATTAGCTAATCGCGCTAATACCGATATTAACCCGCGTAGATCTGATCCAGTACAACGCGATAACGAATCTGAACTGGAAGGAGCGGTAGGAGGTATTCTGGAAACTAACGAAAGACTGACAGCAACAATTTAGCAATTATTGCTGAGGGAGAGTATTGTAGTATTGATAGGGCGATTATGATTGAATTAGGAACCAAAATAAAAAAGACAATAATGGAAAATTTGAATGGTAATAATTCACAAGGAGCTATACGACGTAATAACCTGAACCAACAGGACATATTTGCGACTCCGGAGCCAACACTTAATAAGAACAGACTAAGTCATAATCAGATGAATACGACAAACGGAATAGGACAAAATATTTTAAATATTGACCATACTTAGGAAATTCAGGGAATATTGGTAATGCCACAATGCCGTTAGAAAGAACGTACAAAACTTTTTTTCAAGGTATCCCTACATTTTCAGGAGAGGGTGATAGATTGATCCTGGAATTACAAAAATTTCGTAGCGCTCGCACATGAAGCCTATTTCAGGACAGACGAACTGGACAGGCAATCAGTTTTGAACCAAATAATTAGAGGTAAACTAAACGGAAAAGCCGCCGATATTTTTCAGGAACGATCTGTTTTAAACTTTAGAGATTTTAAATGTATTTTAAAAAATGCATTTATTCCATATAAGCATTTGACTCAATTGCGAAGGAAAATTGAGGAATGTGTACAAATTCCCGACGAATCTGTTGAGCAATTTGGAGATCGGGTAGAACGTAAATTAGGGTGTTTTAAAATGGCTGCTAGGCATAAATATCCAGGCGGTTTTCAGGGTATTGTGCAAGACGCAGAAGAGACGGCGCGTAATACATTTATTAGGGGACTTCAATCGGAAATTATTAAACAATACATAATTTCACAAAATTGTGTTGATTTTCAAGAAACAATCGTGAAGTCAAGTAAATTTTGCGAGGGAGTCGTTAGAACTTCTACGACCAGTTGGCCATACAGCAGGAAATAGACGACATACTGACACTAATACCAACCAATTGCTCGTGGATTTATTACAAAACTTAATGACTAATAATAATAATGTAACAGGTTCAGGTCTGAATAATATAGTTAATAAAAATAATAATAACGAAAATATTAGTCATAGCAATATGGCACGTACTAGGGTCGAGTTTGGCAATAATAATATTCAGAGAACAGCTGGTTTTCGTTCCAATCAAAGAAATAATGCTGGGGGTAATAACAGTTTCAGGCCAAACAACAACAATACTAACCAACAAAATGTCAGGGATAACTCGAGAGTTACATGTTATAATTGTGGCCGTTTGGGACATTATAGCAGAGGTGTCTTAGAGAAGGACATACGGAGTTGGTATGTCCAGCCAGGTAACGATACCAAGCAAAACAGGGAAACGGGAGAGGGATGAGTTAAAATCCCAAATCTCATCCCACAGTAGTACGAAGAAGGGTGTAGCAAAAGCACGAACCAGGTTTGAACCGTTAGTAACAATGCCCTTGGACATAGCAAAAACCGACACCGTAACATTATTAGTTGACACTGGCGCTCAAATTATCTTATTAAAAAAAGACAGAGTAGAAAAGAGCATATCAATAAAACAGATGAAAACACCATTATTCAAACCGTACATGATCGTAGCGAAACTTTAGGTAAATGTTCAGGAAAGTTTTTAACACCAGAAAGTATGCATTGCGAATTTCAAATAGTTGAAGATAATTGTCAAATACCAGCAGATGGGATTTTGGGTAACGATTTTTTATCAGAAAATTGTAATATTTTAGGACCCAGAAAAACTTTACATTTCCCTGTTACTAAACATAATAAAAATGAATTTTCTGTACCAATATGCGAAATGAGATATGATGGAGTTAATAATGATGAAGTAAAAATAAATACAATTAATTTTAAAAATGAAAATAATGTAGAAGAATTGTTAATTAATTTTGAAGAAATTAATAATGATATTAATAAGGTTGATTTCAAGAATATTGAAATTGGAAATAATAAATTAATTAACCGTGAGATTATAATGGATCACTCTGTTCAAGAAAATTGTTTGAATGGTATTCAGGGGAACTGTATATCATCTCCAGTAGTCGATCTGGGTAAAACCCAATCCTACAATGAAACACCAGATTTAATAGATTTCTTAACAGAATTACCCAATATTAATATAGAAGTACCACAAGAAGGTAAAGTGTTGATACCAGCTCGTACAGAGAAGATGATTGAATTATCTGTCAATGCTGAAGGGGAAGTATTATGTTTAGGAAGAAAATTTAATAATGGATTATGTTTGGGAAATAGTTTAAGTATGGTTCGTAATGGAAAAATATTAGTACCCATAATTAATATAACCGCTGAAGATCAATTAATACCTGAGTTTGAACCTGAAGTACACCAATTACGTCAATTTGATTTACATAGGTTGGGGGTTTGGCCTGCGCTTCGTATAAATCAGAAGAAAAACGTTAAGAAAAAAATGAGGATGACACAATTGCTTTCATTAGACACATGTTTGATCCAAAAGAACCATATCATACCATAGTAACTGAAAGAATTAAAAAATTAAAGGAAACATTATGCTGTCAGGATGAGCTAAATCAGGAAGATATTGGAAAAAATCTGTGAAGAGTGTCTTTTACATAACTGTCCTTTAAGTTATGTAAAGGACATTACGCATTCCATAAACGTCAAAACAGACACTAGACCCATAAATAGCCGACAGTATCGTTTACCAGAGTGTCATAAACAGGTAATTACTGAAGAGATTCAGAAACTTCTGCAAGAGGACATAATCCAACCGAGTAACAGTCCTTAGAATTCACTATTATTGGTAGTACCAAAAAAGGCTGGACCAAACTACTCTTGATCTTGCCAGCGGCTATCACCAAGTTCAAATGGAACCAGCAGATAGAGAAAAAACAGCGTTTAGTACCAATGTTGGCCATTTTCAATTCAATAGAATGCCATTTGGACTAACGGGTGCACCAGCTACTTTTCAACGGGTGATGAATTGCGTGCTAGTGTGTCTGCAGGGTTTTAAATGTTTTGTATACCTCGATGACATACTAATATATGGCAGAAATTTAACAGATCATAACGAAAAACTAAGGGCTGTATTTTCCAGATTAAGGGAGAATAATTTAAAATTACAGCCCGAAAAATGTAAATTTCTGAAAAGAGAAGTGGTGTATTTGGGGCATAAAATAACAACGGAAGGAGTAAAACCTGATCCGGAAAAAACGAAATGCGTGCAGGAACACCCAGTCCCACATACAACCAAGGAATTACAATCATTTCTAGGATTATTCAATTACTATAGGCCTTGTATGCCAAGTTTGGCAGCACTCGGCGCTAATCTTTATAAAATGGCAACTATGCTTTATAAAATTGCAAGTTTTTACATGGACAGAAGAACAACAAGCCGCATTCGAACTAGTTAAACAGCTTTTAGTAAATCCGCCTCTATTAGCATATCCTGACTTTACGAAGAATTTTAATTTGACAACGGACGCGAGTAATCATGCTATAGGAGCAGTATTATCGCAAGGAGTGGTTGGGGAAGATAAACCAATAGCTTATGCTAGTAGGGTTTTGGGTAAATCGGAAAAAAATTATGCTACAGTCGAAAAAGAAATGTTAGCTATATATTGGGCAATAAGAAATTTCAGACCGTACTTGGTAGGCCGGAAATTTATCGTTTACACAGATCATAAGCCATTAATCAGTGAATATAACAAACGGGATCCAGAAGGGCGCCTAAATAGATGGAAAATTAGATTATCAGAATATACATTCACCATGCAATACAAACCGGGAAAGTTAAATAGTAATGCTGACGCACTTAGTAGAATTCCCTACAAGGAATAACCACCACAGACCAATTAGAAAAAATAAGCAAATTTAAACCATTTAAGATTAATGTTTTAACAGGAGGACAGAAAGCCAGAGAAGACCAAGAAAAAATGGAAACTAAACTATCAGAAAATGACGTAACTGACGAGGAAACGTCGCAACCTACAGAAAAATTTCGGACAGGATAGAATTAGTAGATGACAATCAAATAAGGGACATAATCAAACAATATCATGATAATCCAATGGGCGGTCACATGGGCACAATCAAAACTTACAAGAGAATCAAAAGATATTATACTTGGAAAAATATGCTAATTAAAATAAAAAAATATATTGAAAAATGTCCTAAATGTCAAAAAACTAAGAGAGGGAGAGTAACAAAAATGTCGATGGCAATCACGGATACAGCTGAAAGACCATTCGATAAGGTATATTGGATATAGTTGGACCATTTCCAATTACTGACAACGGAAATAAATATATTTTGAGTTTCCAAGATGATCTGTCAAAAATGTTAGATTGTGTTGCACTACCTAACATGGAGGCAAAGACTGTAGCACACGCGTTTTACCAGAATATCATTCTAAAATATCCAATGATACCAAAACGATTAATTACGGATCAGGGTTCTAATTTTACTAGCCAACTATTCAGAAATTTGTGTAAACTGCTAAAAATTCAGAAACTTGAGACCACAGCGTATCATCCACAGTCCAATGGTTCCTTAGAGAGACGACATGGACCATTGGTGAAATATTTGAAAATAAATGTAGAAAAGAATGCTCAAAGTTGGGACGAGTGGCTAGCAGAAGCAGTGTTCAGTCATAATTATACACCTCATGAGAATCCTAAATATTCACCTTTATTTATATTGTATGGGTTTTGTGATCGGCTACCCAAAATATTAAAACGAAAAGTAGATCCAGTTTATAATCACGAAGATTTTAATAAAATTGTAAGATACAAACTACAAACGATTCATAAGTTTAATCGCGAAAATCAAATACAAAGTAAACTAAATTCAAAAAAATATTATGATAAGAAATCTAAAAATGCAATTTATAGCATAGGGAATAAGGTACTGTTATTAAATTTAATCAAACTGAACAAACTCAGTTTGACCTGGACGGGACCGTATAAAATGATGGAGTGTCCGAGTAACCTTAATACCGTAATACGAATAAAAGGAAAATTCCATAATAATCGATTAAAATTATGGCATAATTAGTTTCAATTTTATAATTTATTATGTTAATTAACTATAGGTAGTAATATGTTTAACTTATTTTTAAGAGTATATATACCGCCTGTAGAACATAATTACTAAGTAATAATAAACTCATTTCTTTTGGTTTCAGAATATGTTGCGAATTATAATATTATGCGTTGTAATTTGTGGGGCATCAGGAACGCCATGGGACACCATGCAAATAGAAAATACGGAAATTATTTTTGAAAAAATGGGAGTCATATTAGAATACAAGGACGAGATCATTATTTATTCAAAACTCACCGTCACCAGCGAAGAGGAAATAGAAAATTTTGCGTTTAAGATAGAAAATAAGCTTAATATTACTTGTAATAGAGTTTCGAAGTATAGGGATAGTAAAATTTGTAGGTTGTGGGAAATTGAGTTAACTTTCTGGAAAACAAGGATTACTAGATTATCTCAGGGTCTCAGGAAAAGAGATGTAGATGTAGAGAGGAATAACAGAAAACTGAATATATCATCACCTATATTAGAGAAAAAACGGTGACATACCATATGTCCCCATCTCATAAGTCCCAAAGGGACTTATGGGACACTTAAGTGTCTTAAAAGTTCCCAAGGACTTATAACCCACCTGGGTGGGTTAAAAGTCCCCCGGGGACTTCTAAGACTAAAAAATTTCATAATTTAAAGCCATGTCATAAGTCCCCAAATTATAAGTTCCCCAAAAAATCAAAACATTTGATATTCGTAATAAAAAAATTCAAAAATTCAAAATTTATTAAAACAAACAAAAACAAATCCAATTTTTATATTATAACAAACAAAAAACAATTAAATTGCAAATTTATGCAAAGACGACAAATGTATTTTGAATAATTGTCCTACAAAAAGGACATAAAGGTTTTGATCCTTGCGCTTTTTAAGAATTTTTTTAAAACAATCTTGGCATATTTTAAAATCATTACACGGCTGTATTACTAAATTACGCGGAATTCTCACCTAAGTGGGTATTATCGCCCTTCGGGCGATAATTCCCTTTATAAAAATAATGTTAGGGCGATAATGTTCGAGCTTCATAAGTGAGAAATAAAGCCCGTTTAACAAATGAAAAGCTTCCGTTATTTCATTTGGTTTCAGTAATATATTGTTAAATCACAAATTTCATATAAATTCTCTTTATGATATTATGATTTTTACCATTACCCATTTCTTCTGATAAATCTATTAAATACATTTTGGGCGATAATTCCGACTTGGGTGAGCATTATCGCCCGAAATCCATTCGGGCGATATGCTCAGCTTTTTGTGGGCGATAATTCTCACTAATACTAATACTCATGATATTATTACAAATTTAATTCAAAACTTACTGTTTTTGAGAAAATAACTAACTATATCTCTCTAAATTGTATAAATTCTCATTGTAATGGGGACTTATGGGTCACCTAAATGTCTCATAAATCCCCAGGGACTTATAACTCACTTTTGTGGGGAGTTTTAACACACTGAGATGGATCATTACTCCCCGGGCACTTATAAGACACTTAAGTGTCCCATAAGTCCCTTTGAGACTTATGAGATGGGGACATGGTATGTCCTACCACAATAGTGGTAGGACAACTACCACAATTCCCGATAGTAGAGACAAACAAGACTTACAAAAAACAAGTACCAATACACGTACCACCTACCAAACGACCTCCATCACAAACGAGATCGACGAAACCTACAAACTACGATCATCACATTCAAGTTTCATGGACGAATACGTGACACCTAAAATATTTTCGTTTAGGGAATAGAAGTAGATTTCAGAACAAAAATTATTTTCAACCGAGCCAATTCCTGTATTAGTAAATATCTGGAGAAGGTGAAAATTTTCAACTATTACTGTTGAAAGTGTGCAATTCGGTAAAACGAAAATAGTTATAATTAATTATTTGAAAAGGTAATTAAATAATCTCAAAATTAAATAACATGTAATTGATTAAGATAATATTTTTTTTAAGACTTAAATGATGTGAAATAAATAATTTCAAAAAAATTATGTATATCTTTATAAATATCTGATTGAGATTAACCATTGTAATCTTGTAAAATTGTAAGCTTATAAAATATCATTGTAATCTTGTAAAATAAAAAAATAAAATATATTTATAAGGGAATATATAGAAAAGTATATAATTATGGAAAACAAACATAATAAATAATTGAATAAATAAAAAAAATACTGTAAATAAAATAAGAATGGACAGTATATTAAAAGTTATAAACTTATATAAAAAATTATATATTTCAAATAAATAAATTATAATAAAAATATTATAAAAGAAAGGTTAATACAAATATACATATATTAATGTTAATATAAAAAATAAAAATATTGTTAAATTTAAGAATATATATACATTTAAAAGGAATAATAAAAATAATAAAATTTTATAATAAAAATATATAAATGTATTAAAATTTGAAGTTCTTAAAAGTAAAGTAATTAATTAATTTGTTTAAATTCTAGTTTTCAATCAATTATGTAAAATTATATATTAAGAAAATTATAAGTTTACGATTTATAACGTTAAAAAAAAGGAATAAATAAAAAGAAAGATCATAAAAAGAAAAATTTAAATACCAAATTTATATTTTTTTATTTAAATACCAATTTTTTTTTTATATGTAAATTTTGTCGCGGAAAAGGGAGGTGTTGTATAACAAACTTTGCTACTAGCTAAAAACCAAAATATTATTAATAAAAATCATATGTTTATTTTATAGTAAACAATATAGTAATTGAGGTCTTCATAATTATAATATCAAGAAAAGGCGCATCAGCATTAATAAAATACTATAGAACAAAATATTGTATATAATAATATTATGTGACGATAATGCATATGCGCATTGCGCATACATATATATGAATGTTTAGGATATTAATATTGTTGTTATGAATAAAGAAAATATAAACAACAATATTAATATCAAGGTTGTGAAATATAATGATTCACATATGTCAAAGACTCTCTAATATCAAGATGGACAGTAATATATTTTTACATTATTTTTCACTAACAACTGCCAAAAAAACAGCTTTGTAATAAATATGGTTTGAGAAGAATAATTATTATATATATGGTTTTGATATTAGATAATTCGATGTGCTTTGTAACACAAAATATTTTTTATTTTCGGTAATTTTTTTTTCGTTATATATTTTTATAAAATAAATGAATGATGATAGTAAGGGATAAAAAACATGTTGAGAAAGAGGAAAGAAATATAAAATATATTTTATAATAATGAACCATATATGCGTCTTTAACCTATATTGTTTCTTCTTGCATTTTTTGTTTTGTTTTTTTTTTTCACAGGAAATTTTCAAGGCCAAATTTTACAATTTATTTTTGAAAAATTTAATTTTCATATTTTAGAATTTCAAGTGTTTATGGAATCAATTAGGAGTGTTTTGTGACGGACTTTGAAGTCAAAAATATCGACTTTGATTGTTGAGGTCGGCACGTCTTTCTTAGGTGAAGAGGGTAAGGTCTGAAATATCTGAAAAAGTCATTAATTTTGGTAATATAAAACAAAAATATCTGATATATTTCATATGAAAAACTGAAAATGCCATCACTATTTATATATGTAAATATTATGTAAAATTATGTCTAGATTGAGATTCACAGGGTAGGTATTAGATTGTTGTCATTCTAATATTTGGTTGGTTTTATTATTTATTATAATTTAATTTTTATTTTATTATAATTTATGATTTAAACCATTATTATTTATTATAATTTATAATATGATGCTGCAACTGTTGAAGTTCTTGATCAAGTTCTTACTCTACCTCCTCGCGGTGGCCCCTGGAACTGTATCTGTATTAAACATAGATACAGACTAAAAGAGCAAGCGCGAAACCATGCCAAGGGTGTTACTCGTACCGTGCCTAGAGCTGCGTGGCTGAGGGTGAGCTCAGTCGATAACGGTGTACTCCGGATACCAGGCGACCTTCGCTAGTATCCAGCCTTACCATGGTAACGGACCTCTGCCATGGTGGACTTTCTTTTGTCGCGATACTCGTTGGAACAACTATGAATAAAACAACAACAACAACAGCAACAACAACAACAGCAACAACAACCCCAGCATTGTACACGGACTCTCTAAAAACAACATCAGTAGACACAACAACTACAACAGATGCAACAACAAGTGTATGCACATCATTAGCACCGCAACCAGGCAGCAGTGTACTAGAACATTAATACCTTTCTGACCTATATGCGAGTGAGATCCACACGGATAACGAGAACGAACTTTTAGATTCGGATGATGCTAACGTCACCATGGTGGAAAACCCAACCACCTCAACGGATGAAATGGTGGAGGCCATAGGAGAGTTGATGGTGAGACCCAGCAAACTATGTGGGTCAGTCAGAAAAAGGCTCCACAGAATAGTTGCAAGTGGACGCACCTACACGGAGGCACTTGCAATTGTCAATAAAGCAAAGTGCCAAGAGAAGTGATTTGAAGAGAAACACTTCTGAGAATAAGGGTAGCAGTAGGCTGTTACTAGGCGATCCGTCGCCAGCAACGAAGCCACTGAAAAGGAACATGTCGGATGGCAGCACGCCACCGGCCTTTTCAGCTAAAAGAAGCTGCTTGAAATATAGAGAAATTGCCGCAAACGTAAGCCTACATCTACCCGTAATCAAGAAGATGGGGACCCACGAGGGAGACCGATAACGTGTCGGATCAGCGAACACAAGCATATAGAAGATATATGTTAGTATAAACCAAGAGTGAAAAACACAATTAAATTAAAACATAAATAAAAGTATATCTTTCGTCTATATGCTTGAATTCTTGCACTTTCTCCACACGCTGAAAAAATATTTACTATCCGCAGTGGATTAAGCTCTGATGTTTCCAACACCGAAAACAAACACATATTAGTAAATATTAGATACCTACTGCTTAATACAAGCAGTGAAAATAACGTATATAAACATTTTTTTTTTTTAAAAAAACAACAACATTGAATTGACAAGTTACCACTTGCATTGGGCTTCTCGTTCTGAAAAGAACGATACTACTTCCCTCCGCCGTCACCTGGCAATCCAAAATAGTATAAAAAAATAAAAAAAAATAAAAAATAAAATATATTAATAGAAAATTTAAAATATATTGAAAAATAAGAAATAAATTCAAAATTGGAATTGAGTTGACCAGCTACCACTTGCATTGGGCTTCTCGTTCTGAAAAGAACGATACTACTTCCCTCCGCCGTCACCTGCCAATTCAATTTTACGTCCAAGAAAAAGAAAAAAAAATATATACAAAGGTATAAATTAAAAAATATAACAATATAATTTAATATTAAAAAAATATTAGTGAAAATCATGCAAAATGCAATTGTCGCAAAAAAAAATATACAAAAGAAACAGAATAACCAGGCAACCGCAGGTTCAGCTGTTCTGAAAAGAACGGTAGCCCCCACAGGGACCTGGAAATTCGAATCGCGTTCATAAAAATGAAGAAAAAAAAAATAATAATAATATTAAAATTAAAAATCAATTAAAACGAAAGCATGCTAATTTTTAGCAATTAGTCAACATGCTAGAGTCATTCAACTGACATAATAAAGACACACTAGGCTCGCATTTACGTGTAACTATACAACAATCTTTTCAGAGTGAGCTTGCTACAGTTATAATCGAAGTGGTTTGCAATAGCATTAACTTCACGTAGCATTCTTGTGAACGGCTCATTATAACCGTAGTCCGTGCGATGATTATTTAATCGAAAAAGAGGGATAGATCTTAGAGAGCGCGCATTGACTTTTATATTAATGTTATCTAAGAATGTTGGGCACTCTATTAATCCCGAAATAACCTGTTGCACAAATAAAATGTCAGCGACTTCACGACGTTTTTTTAAGGGATTGCATGTTGATGAGCTTAAGACGATCGCGGTATGGGGGTAAGTTGTAAGTATCTACCCAGGGTAGGCCCTGTAAAGCAAAACGGATCAATCTACGCTGAACTGCTTCGATTCGATTAATATGAACAGCATGGTATGGTGACCATACTTGACTAGCATATTCGAGCAGAGGTCTTACTATGGTTATGTAAAGGGATTTTGTGACATACGGGTCGCGGAATTCATTGGACCACCGCTTTACAAAACCTAGCGCTGAGTTAGCCCTATTTACAATACTATCGTAGTGGGATCTGAAATTAAGCTCACCATCGCAGATAACACCCAAATCCCGAAGGGTCGGAACTCGACAAACGATCTCATGATTGATGAAGTAATCCCGTGAAAAGGATCGAGAACGTTTACGAGAATATGTAATTGTCTGACATTTGTTTACATTAAGTTCTAAGTGGTTTTTAGCACACCAAGTAACAAATTTATTTACGTCATTTTGAAGAATATTACAATCAGGATTAGATAAAATTTCTCTGTATATTTTCATATCATCGGCGTATACTGAAACACTCGAATCAACTATAATATAATCAACATCATTTATTGCCAATACAAAAATCAGTGGGCCAAGATGGCTGCCCTGTGGAACACCGGATTTTGCAATAAAAGGGTCAGAAATAGAGGACCTAAATAAAACACGGTATTGACGATCACTTAGATATGATTCTAGCCAGCGAATGATCCCCGAAGGAAAACCGAGTGCCTTAAGTTTGAACAAAATTAATTTGTGTGAAATCTTATCAAACGCTTTGGAGAAATCTGTGGTGATTACGTCAATTTCTTTCCCTTTTTCCATATTGATTAAAGTATTAGTAACAAAATCAGTTAGATTCGTAGTGGTGGATCTACCTTTAAGAAACCCATGCTGCTTTGAAGAAAACAACGATTTGCAATGAAAATATAGAGAATCGTAAATTATACTTTCAAACAGTTTTGGAATACTGGATAACTTTGCGATTGGCCTATAATTCGAAATATCCGTTTTACAACCCTTTTTGTGTATCGGAATTATGAAAGAATCCTTCCACAAAGCGGGAAATATTCCTTCAGAAAGTGATATTTGAAAGAGAAATGTTAACGGGTACGCCAATGAGTTACAGCATTTTTTTAAAACTATAGCAGGCAAACCATCGGGACCGGATGAGTAATCATCTTTAAGGTGTTGAATCTTACCAACTACATCATTATAGTCAATATTAAAAGAACCGATATTAGTTTGATTGCAATTATTTAAGTACGAAAAATAATTTTCATCAGGCTGAAATTGGTTGTCATTAAAAGCTTGACTGAAAAAGTTAGCAAACATATTAGTGATTATCTTAGATTCATTAGATGAGTTATCTAAATACTTTAATGTAGAAAGATAACCATCTGATTTGTTTTTAATATTGATAAATTGCCAAAAAATTTTAGGATTTGATAGAATCTCCGTTTGCATTTTATTTAAATATTCATCATATATTAGTTGAGATAAATCCGAGAATTCTACGTAAACGCAAAGATACTCAATGTAGTCGGAGTCTGTTTTTGACTTTAAAAATTTTTGCCATAATTTGTTTCAACGATTACGGATTGAGCGAAGTTCCTTATTATACCATGGTGGGGATGACGATATCCCGGTCCCCGGCGAAATCGGAACAGACAAAACGAAACATTCGAAAAGAGCTGAGTAAAAGTTTGCAGTTAATAAATCAATGTTATTGTTTACGTTATTAAAAATTTCATCAAAATTTAAATTAAAAAGTAAATGATTAAGTTTATCAAAATCAGCTTTATGGAAGTTAAAAGAATAAGTTTTTTCAGAATCTACGTTAATAATACCGTTCTCGTACGAAAAAGTTAAAGCTAAAGGAGGGTGATACGGATCAATAGTGGATAGAGTGAAGCTACTTTCCACTACAATGCAATTTACGTTATTAGTAGAAAAAATAAGATCGAGTTGCCTGTTTAAATTATTTTTAATATCAGTGATCTGGCATAGACCGTTGTCAGATAGATTATCAGTAAATAAGATTTCCTTTTGAGTAGTTGCATTTACAGCAACAAAGTGCGAATCATCATCTGACCGCAACCATAACAGATCAGGTAGATTGAAATCACCCAAGACCAACATATCGTCAACCGTTGCCATGGTATTGGACAAGAAATCAACTGCGTCGATGAGAAGTTGGTATGTCTCGATCGGACTACATGGGCGTATATAGCAGCATAGAATATAAATAGAGCGCTTACCAAGATTAATTTTGACACAAATTAATTCAATATTTTCGGTATTAGGAATGCTAAAAAATGAACAGTCATAATCCATGCGTACTGCTATAAGAACACCGCGACCAGAAGAATCTAGACCATCAATTAAACAATCTTTTCGAAAAACATTAAATTCAGAAGTAAAAATTTCATTATTATTAAAACTAGCGTTCAAATTGGTTTCCGTTAGCACAAAAACATCATAAGAAAGTTCTTGTGTTTTTAAATATACGTCGCGAACTTTGGTACGAAGTCCCCTTACATTTTGATAGTAAAGGGACAAGCACTTTAGTTTTTTGGAACTGAATTTAAATTAACGGCTACCCTAGTTTTCTGCTTTTCAACAAATTCCTGCACGAAGGTGTTGGTCGGCCAGGTATTGGGTAACATCAATAGATGAAACATAGCTTCAGGCACACTAATTTTGAATGAAGCAACTATTCGATTAGAATTCGAAATAGTTTTAACCTTTATTAAGTTGAGGTCCTCAGTTATATTTACCGCAATGAGCTTAGATTTAATAAAGTTAAGAACATCCGAATTTGAGGTTGAAATATTAAGCCGAGATACAAAAATTGACTTATTTCTAGGTGCGGCCCTAATTAATGTGTTCTCAACCGTTGATATAGCATGAGTTCGACCGTCACTTTCAGTTAACTCATCCAGAAGCGAATTAATATTAGTGCCGGGTTCACTAGATGATAAAGCTATCTCAGACGCTACATTGTCGCCGCTAAATGATACGCGCAGTGGATCAACGATACTTTCCGTGCGAATGGCTTTGTTGAAACTTGACAACCCAGAAGAAGTATTTATGAGGTTTTTTTCGCATATTGAACTGAGGCAATCGAAATTGTTTAGCAACTTGGAGATCGATCGCGAAAGTTCAACGGACCCTTGACAAAATTTATCTTCAAAATTAGAGAAGCAAACCTTGTTAGTTGACAAAGTTTCGTTAATTTGTTTAATATCCGCTGTTGTTTTTGAAAGTTTTGATTCCAGTTCTAAAATTTTCTTATTGCAAGGAAATATCTGCAAGGAGGAGTCAATATTATTAAGCAAGTTAATGGTTTTAGTGAACTGTTTAGAATTATCAAAGCCGTTACCTTTAATAGACCGTGTATTGGCATCAATATCCCTATTGATTTGTTCCATACAATCAATAACGTTATTTGACAACAACTCAACTTTTTTTTCCATACGCGTTCCCCAAAAGACTCCAAGAGGTCTAAAGCGATATAAGGGCGCAGACTTATGTTTGGTGTAGGCAAAGATCTCCCCAAAGAAGCCGTCTGTACTGGTTTCTTCCCAGATGAACAACAGCTTCATGAAGACAATATTCTGCTTAGGCTCATGAAGCAGAACAACAGTCTGCAGACCCAGAACTGGAAGGTCCTAAAAAAGACAGTTGCGAAGAATGGCCAGCATCTGGTCATATCCATTGACGACGTCTCGGCCAGGGCCTTTCAAGACATTGACTGCAGACCCTGGTTCATTTTTGATAGGGTTGATTTGTTCTTTGCTCTATTGAATAATGAAGAAAAGTGAACCAGAGATGGTAGGACTAGTCGATAAGCCGGCAGTCAAACCAGAAGCACAGGTTCAGGCAGTTGGTAAGACGACGCCAGATCTAGTGGCATCAACGAGCCAACAAGTGGAGCCGATGGTAGTCGATGAGCCGATAAAGCCACGTCCGTCAGCTACTGAGGCTCGGGTAGTCGATAAGGCGGCATCTGAACCTCAGACAATAAGGGATGTTGTGAAAAAGGCATCGGAGGCGGCATCCAGTAAAAGACTACCAGATAGTCGCATTTTCAGACCTCACACCAAAGGCGGTGAAAAAGATGCTAGAGGTAGTAGCAATACTAGGAGGAGGTCTCGATCAAGGGACAGATCCCCTAGTAGAGGCTGGCATCGAGTTGAGCACAGGAGGAGAGACGACCGACACTCAGCAAAAGAGAGGAAGAGGGAGGAGGAAAGACACCCTCCTCGTAGAAGAAACTGATGGATCTCTCTCTGAGGATCTTGCAGGAAAACCTGTAGCATACTAAGGCAGCTTCGACTGTCTTAAGCAACAGGTTTGCCAACGGGGGCGTAGACATCACCCTTATTCAAGAACCATGGCTCGCAGGTGGTAAGATATGCGGGGTAGGGGATTCTAACGGTAAGATTCTTTACGACACTAGACTAGACCTAGGGCTTGTATTATATTTAGGAAAGATACTAATTTCATTCCAATTACAGAATTCTGTCAAAAAGATGTAGTTGCAGCAATTGTTGAATTATATGTTCTGCTTATTTTGCCGGAGATCAACAATGTCCACTGGCTAGCACTAGCCCAGAAGATGCAGATGCAGCAATTGGTAGGTTGTGACGCCAAGGCCCATCATACGAACTGGGGCAGCAAGGATATAAACAGCAGAGGTGAGTTATTTCTTTAATTTATTATTGGTAATAATCTTAATGTATTTAACGTAGGCAATGAGCCCACTTTTATGAATAGGATAAGAAGTGAGGTAGTACACTTAACTATAACCACCCAATTCTTGTCAGATAGAATTCATAATTGGCACGTTTCTAACGAGCCGTCAAGTTCCGATCATAGGCAAATTAGGTTTGATTTAGTCAATTTTGAACAAACACTAGTAAAATATAGACCGAAAAAGAAAACAGACTGGATTTCCTATAACGAAGCCATAAAAGAAAAACTTGAGTCGGTACCGACCAAGATCAGAACTATAGATGACCTGGAGAATTGTGCTAATTCCATCAAGGAAGCAATCACCGAGTCATTTGAATACAAAAGCAGCAATAGACAAGTGCAATGGTGGAATGATCATCTCTCCGATCTACGCCGAGAAGTTAGAAGATTATTCAATAGAGCAAAGAACAAATCAACCTTAGACTGGAAGAAATATTCTGATGCTCTTACGGAACACAACCGTGAAATCAGGAAGGCAAATAGGGCATCGTTCAAATTTTTTTGCGAGGGTATATCTGAACTGCCGGTAGCAGCAAGGTTACATAAGGTGCTCTCCAATGGACCTGCTAGAGATATAGGGTTTCTTAAAAAACCCGATGGTAGATATACGGAATCCAAGGAAGAAACGCTTAGACTATTACTCCAAGCACACCTTCCTGAATCACTTGACGTAAATCATAACCATCAAAAGAGTTATGGACCATCAAAAGTGGTATGGAAGGAAGCTACAACAATTGTAAGTAGGGCTCGCGTAAAGTGGGCCATAGAATCCTTTAAACCCTTTAAATCACCAGGCCCGGATGGAATATTTCCAGCACTTTTACAACAAGCAGAAGAATGGATAACCCCCATACTAACTAGGCTATTTAGAGCCAGTCTAGCATGGGACACATACCAAGCTCTTGGACGGATGTTAAAGTCGTGTTTATACCAAAAGCAGGTAAAAAGATAGATGATCCAAAATCACTAAGACCCATTAGTCTATCATCATTCATACTAAAGACGATGGAAAAGGTGCTAGAGAGGTTTATAAGAGGCACGGCACTAACAACAAGCCCTCTACACGCACATCAATACGCATACCAAGCCGGAAAATCCGCAGAGATGGCGCTGCTAAATCTAATGAGCAAAATTGAAAAATCAATGAGCCAGAAAGAAATACCGGTGGTCTCTTTCATGGACATTGAAGATGCCTTCAATAATACATCGCATAGGTCAGTTACAACACTCGAAACAAAGGAATACAACACTCAATTTGCAGATGGACAAAAACAATGCTAGCAACCAGGAAGTTAGAAATGACTCTTGGTAGCGAAAAGATCACTGCAATGACAACAAAGGTATGTCCACAAGGAGGTGTAATGTCACCCCTTTTGTGGTCTTTGGTGGTTGACAAACTGCTGGTGAAACTACATAACGCCGGGTTTGACTGCCAAGGCTACGCGGACGACCTGGCGATTGTCATAAGAGGAAAGTATGCAAATGTACTAGGGGACCTACTACAGAGCTCTTGTAAGATAGTACAGAAATGGTGTGAGGATGAAGGTCTGCTCGTAAATCCCAAAAAAACAACAATTGTACCATTTACACACAAACGGAAAATGGATACACTAAAACGTCTTACCCTCTTCGTTGAGACGATCAACTTCTCTAATGAAGCGAAATTTCTGGGAATAATCCTGGCCAAGAAGCTCAACTGAAATTCACAGTTAGAGTGGACATGTAGAAGAGTCTGTGGGAAGCCTGGAGACTATGGCCAAAGATAGCAAATTGAATGTATCTCGCGATAGTACGTCCGACAATAACATATGCAGCTGTGGTTTGGTGGAGGAAGACTTCTCAAACTAGGGTCCGGAAAAAACTAACGAAGCTACAAAGAGTAGCTTGTCGTGGCATTACTGGTCCTATGAAGAAAACCCCAACATCAGCGATGGACGTAATGTTAAACCTGGCCCCACTTCACAAGGTTTTTAAAGCGGAAGTTTGAGAAAACATATGAACACACTAGGGATATCAGATTCCAGTGTGTGCAGATTCTGCGAATTTGAGCACGAAACTGCAGAACACATAATCTGCCAGTGTGGTGCTTCAATGTCAAAACGCATAAGCTACCTTGGCGGGTATGTGATATCTCCCTCAGAAACACAAACATTATCACTCAATCAGCTGTACAGCTTTTTATGTAGTACAGGACTGATAGAGATGTGATACAAACTGAAAGGGGCGTCACAATAAGCCATTAGGCTGCAGTGACTTGGGCGGTTAGTCGTCCACCCGAACATCTAAATCTAATCTAATCTAATGTAAAATATTACTAACTAACTACGAGTTATCTGACAAGGTATCCCTAATTTATATAAATTTATATAAAATTATAGAATTTGTATGTATGTATTGTAAAATTTTATTTGTTGTATAGCGCGAAATAGTTTTCAATATGTATTTCATATTTCATTCAAGCTGCTAATTAAGGGTACCTTAATATTTCATTCAAGCTGCTAATTAAGGGTACCAGGGCAGATAACTCGTAGTTAGTTAGTAATATTTTACATAATATTACATAATATTTACATACATAAATAATGATGGCATTTTCAGTTTTTCATATGAAATATATCAGATATGTTTGTTTTATATTACCAAAATTAATGATTTTTTCAGATTTTTCAGACCTTGCCCTCTTCACCTACGAAATCCCACACAATTTCAGGGTCCTATGTAGTCACATAGGGTGCCAACCTCAACAATCGAAGTCGATTTTTTTGACTTCAAAGTCCGTCACAAAACACTCCTAATTGATTCCATAAACACTTGAAATTCTAAAATATGAAAATTAAATTTTTAAAAATAAATTGAAAAATTTGGCCTTAAAAATTTCTTGTGAAAAAAAAAATGCAAGAAGAAACAATATCGGTTAAAGACGCATATATGGTTCATTATTATAAAATATATTTTATATTTATTTCCTCTTTCTCAACATGTTTTTTATCCCTTACTATCATCATTCATTTATTTTATAAAAATATATAACGAAAAAAAATTACCGAAAAAAAAAATATTTTGTGTTACAAAGCACATCGAATTATCTAATATCAAAACCATATACATATATAATAATTATTCTTCTCAAACCATATTTATTACAAAACTGTTTTTTTGGCTAAAGCTCATCGGCAGTTTTTAGTGAAAAATAATGTAAAAACATATTACTGTCCATCTTAAAAAGCACATCGAATTATCTAATGTCAAAACCAAATATATAATAATTATTCTTCTCAAACCATATTTATTACAAAGCTGTTTTTTCGCTGAAGCTCATCGGCAGTTTTTAGTGAAAAATAATGTAAAAACATATTACTGTCCATTATATAATTTTTGCATATGTGCATAAGGTATATATTAATGCACTTGAATAACCTTCATTATGCTTTTCATATGAAGTAATGAATAATATTTATGCAGGATCAGCTTTATCGATCCTATGGTTGAAATAGTTAGCAACAAAGTACAATGTTATGCTATTATTCCATAACATAAACGTACTTACTTTTACTTTAGTATCTTTCTTTTATTAATAAGTACACAAGATTTGATTATTGAACTCATATAATTAATTCTTTATTTAACTTAATTTTACTAATAATATAATATAAAACTTAGCTTAATTAAAAGTGCGTCCTAATTCTAACCGCGTCGCGAATCAACTCTCCGATTTATATTTTATAATTCATTAATTTTCAAATTATAAAATTACAGACGGTCATTTGCCTTGATTTCCGTTACTAACGAAAATCAAGGTCTTATTTATGTCGTTCAATTACCTGTTGTACATTTAATTATTAATTTGCTTAATTAACATATTGTTAATTAAGCTGTTTATTCAAATATTAAATATAATTAATAAGTGCATTATATTGAGAAATAAAGTACGCGTGTATTAAACAGGTAATTGAACTAATGACCGACCATAATTTTACACAACAACAAGTAAAGTACTTTTACCTGGTTACACAATACTATGGTAATTGATTTTATTTAGAATTATTCGCTAATCGATTCTATCGCGAATTCAGCGGTTTATGATTATATAAACACTGGAAACTTGGTATTTCGGGGAGTTCAAATTGATCAGTCATTTATATAGGTAGTTAGCCTAAATGAACGATCAAAAACTTTAAGTAAAGCAATAAATAGAAAGTTTTATTTATTTACATAAGTTTTACTCAAAAAGATAGATCATCAGAAAAAGATAGAACATCAGACGCAGTACGCAGATAACTAAACAAAAGTAAGTTAAAAAGGATTTTTAGACGATCTCGGGCCATATAAGATTGGCCAGGCCAACATATTATATAGAACACAACAACAGTACTTATCCCCTAAAACTAAGAGGCGTAAGAGGGTAAAAGTGACAAAAATGTCTATGGCACTCACTGACACAGCTAATAGACCATTTGATAAGGTATTTTTGAATATAGTTGGACCATTTCCAATTACTGTCCATGTAAATAAATATATTTTGAATTTCCAAGTTGATTTATCAAAAATGATAGATTCTGTTGCACTACCTAACATGGAGGCGCAAACCGTAGCATACGCATTTTACAGAAATATCATTTTAAAATATTCAATGATACCAAAACGGTTAATTACGGAACAGGGTTCTAATTTTACTGGCAAGCTTTTCAGGAATTTGTGTAAACTGTTAAAAATTCAAAAACTGACCACATAACACAGCGTATCATCCACAGTCCAATGGTTCCCTGGAAAGCAGACATGGACCATTGGTGGAATACTTGAAAATGAATGTAGAAAAAAATGGTCAAAGTTGGGATGAGTGGCTAGCAGAATGCACCGAGTCCACCAATTCTGAAAAAACACAAAACTAATACGTGCCACCCGACGTACTATCCTTCCGAGAAAATTAGAAAATTTATTAAACAACTAATAGAATTTTTTTTTACATACATATTATTTTTTTTTTTTTTTGTTAATTTTTTTATTATTACATATATTGTATAATGGGTAATTCTTATTCAATAATTTTTTTTTCAATAATTCATGTTTTTTTTTTTTAAATACTACTTACAAAAATAATTTATTTTTATGGTACCACTTAAATTTTTTTTGTTTTTGTCATTGCAAATTAAAAATCATTTTTGTTTACTGGTTTAAGTATTTATTATATTTGTTCAGTTAAAAGATCGTCAATAAATCTATCGGGTAAATTGAAAAATATATAAATAAATAAACCGAAATTGTGTCTTTTGATAGAAGTAACATTTCGATAAAATTAAAAAAAAAATACTTTGAATAGTTTGATACAGTAAAATTATGAAAATATAAGTAAAATTATGTTTCAGCAAAATTTGTAAAAAAATAAGGTGTCTATACAATTGTAATAAATAAAAAAAGTAATTTTTGTTTTTGAACGATATCATTTAATAAGAATTTTATTAAAAAAAATAATAATACTTTTACATGCAAATATAATAATGTACAATCTGAAAAATAAAATGTTTTTTTTAGTTATAAATATTTAAAATAAATTTATTTTTTACCTTAGTCCGGAAATAGGTTTTGTAATAACAAAGGCTTCCGTTTTTTATTAAAGATTTCCAGAATATAATCTTTTAGTTGGCTGCACTCGACGCTTAAGTAAAATGGAATTTGGATCTTGATTAGTAGAATTTTTGTTAGTATTAGGATATTTTTTAGTAGGATTCTTTTTTAATAGGATTTTTGTTAGTATTAGGAGTTTTTTTATTAGTATTAGAATATATTTTATTAGTTTTATTATAATTTTTGTTAGTAATAGGGGATTTTTTAAGGTTTGTATTAATACAGACGGTCATTTGCCTTGATTTCCGATACTAACGAAAATCAAGGTCTTTATGTCGTTCAATTACCTGTTGTACATTTAATTATTAATTTTTTTAATTAACATATTGTTAATTAAGCAATTTATTCAAATATTAAATATAATTAATAAGTGCATTATATTGTACGCGTGTATTAAACAGGTAATTGAACTAATGACCGACCATAATTTTACACAGCATCTCCCAATCCCTGAAGAAAAAGACCACTTTGTAAAAATTAGACATTTTCCAGAGACCGGGGTAAACTTGATTCACCATGCGTTCTGATTTTTAACTAATTAATTAAATTACCAATTACTAAAAAATTTATTCTTATATAATTAACCAGATTTTATTATGCTTTCTTTTGTGCATAAATTACATTTGTTCCGTCTACATCTGGTTTAAAATCATAATTTTAACAATTACTAACTTTATTAATTTTGAAAATATAAAAAAAATACATTTATTTTAAAACAATTCTTTGTAATTTACGAGATTTTTATTTAATTACTTTTCCAATTTTGATATTCTCGAAACTATTTTAAATTATTATTTATTTATTTTACAAATTTATCCTGAAATACATAGGATGACTACTTTTTTAAATTATTTATTTTAACCTTACTTAATTTATTTATTTTAAAAAAACTTACTTCGAAAATTAGTCCGAAAAATTAAAAAAAAAATACATTTATTGCCATAATTATGGTTTAATTCAATATTTTCTTTTATTTAGTTAATTTTATCATTTTTCATACACTTAAAAAAATACATTAATATTGTTTCTTAAATTTTTCAAATCTCCAAAATTTACTTAATTACAAATCTCTAAATTTTATTTATCTTTATTATAAATATCCGAATTTCCTTTAAATACACATAAACTAAGGATGTTCTTATAAAACGAAATTACTATAAAATCTAAATTTACTTCAAAAAATTATTACCCAACGAAAATCTAAATATATATAACCCAAACGAAAATAATATAAAAACTAAAATTACTACAAATATTACTACAACCTATGTTACTACCATTACTATAAATAAAACTTATATTACTACTACGAAAAAAATTGAAACTTATCCCACTATACTAGTTTTCCCTAAACGATAGCTCTAGAGAATCTGACGTAGTCTTTCTCCTATTCTCTTCTATAAATTCCCTCTGTTTCTTCACTTTAGAATTTATGTGTTATAAATTCCTCTTTGTTTTTTGCAAAGAAGAATTATAGCAATAATAACTTATTTGTATTTGCGTTAAATCTTTGGGCATTTTTAAGTAAAATTAAAAATGCAAAAGCTTCAATGCAAAATCAATCTTAAAAAATTAAAAATTTTGAGAACAAAGAAATATTGTACAAAATTTTAATAATTCCGAAAAATATAGTAGTTAATTTCGATGAACAGAAAAAAAATTGAATACATAGAGATCGAAGAGAGGATTGAATAAAAACAGAAGGAATTATGAAAATCTTAAAATGCAAAAGTAATCTACTAACAGAAGCTAAACTATTTTATAATTTCTATTTAATATTACGAACTAGTATAATATTTTATAAAATATGAAGGAAAATAAAATTCTCGTCCAAACGTTTGGAAAATCCAAACGACGAAAGAAAAATATAATTATTTCAACGGGAATTGATACAAATAAGAAAAATATAAAATGCATAGCTAAATAGTATTAACCATATAGTATTTAGTTAAGTCAAAATCTGATAAAAAGGCTTAAAAAAAAACCGAGAAATTTTTTCCTCTTCTTCCAGTTTAATGTGTCATCATCATTCGTTACCTACTGATTTAGTAAATCCTGATTGCAAAGTTTCTCTTTTAAAATATTTATTTTATTTTTAAGTTTAACATTATCAGCTTCAAATAAATATCTTATATAGCTGATATTTTCTTCCACATCACCCGAATTTAGTTTTGTTTCACCTTCTCCCATTTTAAGAACGTTGCAATTATTCAAATGTACCCAGTCCGGCTCAAAGTATTCTAATATTTTATCTTCTATGGTAATATTCATTACTCCTACAATTTCTTTACCTTTCTTAACTTCACTAATTCCATTACCTAAAAATACGCCGCTCTCTAATTCGGCTGATAAACATAAAACATCTCCTTTAATATTTTTATCCTTAATAAATACTTCTATCATCTTCTCCGAACGTGTTGGTATCATAAATGTTTTTTCCGATTGTTTACATTCGTTTTTTAAAAAATCTATTAATTCTGGCTTTTGATTATCGATTTTGGATTTACCGACAGTATCCGCTGAAACTTGTCCAGCTCTTGTGGTAAAATCCCTTATTTTATGACAATCACCCAAAGTCATATCACTAATATTTTCAAAAATGGGTTGGTCCATTAAATTCATAACTTCATCAGGAATAGATTGGTCCATTAAATTAATATTCATAAAATCAGAATCCGTTTTATCTAAAACTTCCAAATTCTCAAAATTATTTTTAATTTTCCAATCAATATTCGGTTCGATATGGACCAATTCTGCGTTTATTATTATTAAGTTTGATTCATCTACCAGATTAGCTTTCTCGATATCATTGCTATGTTTTTTCGGGAAGTGCAATAACTAGTCCGGTCCTAAAATATTACAATTTTGTCCAAGGAAATCGTTTCCAAGGATTCCGTCATCTGGTAAATTACAATTTGTTCCAACAACTTGGAAATCGCAGTCCAGATGTTTTGGTGTTAAAAAAGTCCCTGTACATTTCCCTAATGTCTCGCTTTTGTCGTGTACTGTCTGTATTACCGTTTTTTGTCCATTAAAATGTTTGCTTTCTTGTCCAATTTTTCTCTTTTCAGCAAACTAACCTGGGCCCCAGTATCAACCAATAAGGTGACCGTTTCGTCCGTCGCAATATATAATGGTAATGTCACCAATGGTTCAGCCCTGGTCTTCTGTACTGTACCCGCCACTGATCTTAATGAGGATGAACTTTGGGGTTTTAGTTCATCCCATTGGTGTTTCCCGAAAATGTACCCCTAGCTTGGTACTTTTGTCTTGCTGTACATGTCAATTCCGTATGTCCTGCTCGGTCACACCATTCACATAGAACTAAACCCAATTCGTGATGAATTGTGTTGACCTGTACTCTTGGTTGTACAGGTGGTTGCTCCAGTCTTCTGAAAGGACAGTTGGTACTCAAATGACCAGAGTTTCGGCAGGATGAGCAGACCTGCCTTGACACAGTTGGTGGCTGCTTTGTACTTCGCGGTGCTCGACATTCCCTACTAAAATGACCAACACGTCCACAATAATAACAAGTGCTGCCCTGTCCGTTATTAATGTTGCTGGTTCGTGTCTCAAATGAATTGGTCTAGATATTGGTGGTCCTGTTCGTTGTCTGAAAATCCGATTGTCCATTCTAGGATCTCGTCTAGCTGTCTCATTATTTAATTTCAATTCTCTAATCATGTCCATAAGTTGCCTAGTTGTGTCAGTCATAGTTCGTTCCGTTGTTGCCATGCCAATTTTCTCTGGTCCTAAAAGCTCTAAGGACTCCCTGGCAAACCGATATGCTTTATTTAATGTTTGTTCTAGGTCCGTACAATTTTGTCCAATTATGTAATGCTTTAGAAGAGATTCATTTCGCAATCCTCGAATGAATGTTTTCCTTGCTGTCTCTTCAGCATCCCGGATAATTCCTTCAAATCCTGTAGGATATTTATGTCTGGCAGACATACGGAAACAACCCAACTTTCTTTCAACCCTGTCTCCAAACTGCTCCACAGATTCATCCGGTATCTGCACACATTCCTCTATTTCTCTTCGCAGTTGTGTTATATCCTTATAGGCAATGAAAGCATTCTCCAAAATTGCTTTAAAATCTCTAAAATTCGATACTCCTCTGTCCTGGAAAATGTCCGTGGCTCTTCCTTTCAGCTTTCCCCTGATGATCTGGTTTAAAACTGCAGGTCTGTCGAGTTCATCCGTTTTAAAATAAGCATCGTGTGCCAACGATACAAAGTTTTGTAGTTCCAACATTATCCTGTCCCCTTCCCCTGTAAAAATTGGCACCCCCTGAAAATACGTTTTATATGTCCTTTCCAGTGGTATTGTATTATTATGTGCACTTCCCGACTGTCCTAAATTATAAGTGTTGTCTGTAGCTAAAATATTAGTT
This sequence comes from Rhamphomyia laevipes, assembly GCA_963920725.1. Lineage (NCBI taxonomy): Eukaryota > Metazoa > Arthropoda > Insecta > Diptera > Empididae > Rhamphomyia > Rhamphomyia laevipes. The sequence continues at coordinate 65,255,105 of OY987255.1, forward strand.
ATTCTTCGAACATCTTTATTGGCTAAATTATTTTGAACTCCTAACCCATCATCTTTTGTAAATTCTACCCTATCATTATTTATAAATTCAAATCTTTAATTCGTTGGGAAATCTAATCTATTACTATCTTTACTATTATTTTCTAATCTATTTTGTATATTTGAAGTTCTATTTCTATTACCGTTAATTAAACTTTTATGGGGGTTGACAGCGTGTTTATTCTGTGAGGTTATGTTGAATTGGGGCACCTGTTGACAAAGGGTGCTCCCCAAGATGTATACTCTAATTGTGTATTATAATCATATATTGAGTATATAATAAAACTCCCCAATAACTTATTTAATTGATTTATTTTTAATTTAATTTATATTTAATTTTACAAATAAACAATAAAAAATAGTTAAGGATTATTTATATTAAAATTCAATTATAAATTATAAAAATTATTTTACAAGACTAATTAATGTTACTGTACGTTCAAAATTATTTTACAAGACTAATTAATGTTACTGTACGTTCGACACCAAAGAAAATTCAAAAAGTAATAATTCATGTTTTTTGGTTTTTTTTCTTTTGTACCTAAAGTGTTGCCAGATTTTAACAAACAACTTTTAGTGTTGATGTTGGGCGTACAGCGCTACAGTCGCCACAATACTCCCCCGCTAGTGAACGCTAAGAGAACGTTAATCTTTAAGGCGCGCTGGAAGTTTGGTGGTGCGACCACAACGAGTGTGTTGTTGTTGATTTTCCGTTTTGTCCTCGGTTGATTTATCTTTTGCCGAATTTGCAAAAGTGACAGTTTTTTTATTAGGAGGTCTTTGCGTTGTATCCGTATTTGAAAAATTTAAATGTACGATCTTGTCATTTATTTCTCCGAAACATGGTTTTAAACGATTAATTGAGACTGTTGTTTTTTTGTTTTTAATGTTAAGAGTGAAATATTTATCGTTGCGATCGAGTACTAAATATGGACCTTCATACGGTTGTTGTAAAGAAACGCGAACTGCGTCCGTTCTGATGAATACATGCGAACAGTCTTTTAATTCTTTAAATACGAAAACTTTGTTTGAACTGTGACGTGAAGATTGTATTGGTCGAATTGCATCAAATGTTTTTCGTAGCTGTTGAACGAAATCAGATTGCGGCGTTGTGGTTTTGTTAGCTTGTAAGAAATCTCCTGGCAAGCGAATATTAGTACCGAACACCAATTCTGCTGAAGTAGATTTAAAGTCGTCTCGAAAAACTGTTCTTAAACCTAATAATATTAATGGCAGTGATTTCGTCCATTGTCTGTTTCCTTCACACATAATGGCAGCTTTTAAGGATCTATGCCATCGTTCGACCATACCATTACATGCGGGATTGTAAGCGGTCGTACGATTTCGTGAAAACCCAACTAGTTTGGCTAAGTCAGCGAACAGTTCGGATTCGAAATTAGAACCACGGTCTGTAGTTATACTAGTTGGTACCCCATAACGACATATCCATTCTTTAAAAATGGCGTTAGCGACCGTTTCGCTTCTTATGTCCGGTACTGGATAGGCCTCGGGCCAACGAGTGTATCGGTCTATTAACGTTATACAATATTTCATGTTTTCCGATGGAGGCAGTGGGCCAATAATGTCTAAATGAATTTTATCAAAACGACTATCTGTTACCGGATAATAACCTATCGGACTTTTAACGTGACGAGATACTTTTGATTATTTTTGGCAAGGTAAGCAAGATTTAGACCAGTCCCTAATATCTTTTTTAATATTCATCCAAATAAAGCTTTTTACGGCCGATTTAACCGTCATTCGTATACTTGGATGTGATAGATTATGTACGCTGTGAAATATAGATTTCCGGAAATGTTTCGGAATATACGGCCTAACGTTACCTGTTGACAAGTCGCAAAGTATTTTAAAGTCCGAGCCAATTACGGGTAAGTGTTGAAAGTTAAACGTTTTGTTGTTTTTTAGAATATCCAATTCTTCATCTTGGATTTGTGCTTTAGCCACTTCTTCGTAGTTTATAGTTGCAGGCAATGACAATTCCGAAACTCGCGAGAGTGTGTCAGCTACAACATTGTCTTTGCCACTGATATGCTGAATATCTGTGGTGTATTGTGCTATTACATCTAAATGTCGACGTTGACGCGGTGAAGCCTTATCTAAGTTTTGTTGTAAAGCATAAGTAAGTGGTTTGTGGTCGGTATATAAAGTAAATTCTCTTCCTTCCAACCAATGTTTGAATTGTTTAATTGCTGAATACGCTGCAAGTAATTCGCGATCGTACGCACTATAGCGTTTTTGTGTTTCCGTTAATTTCTTTGAAAAGAAACTAAGTGGTTGCCAATCGTGTGAATTTTTTTGTTGGATAACAGCACCGATAGCTGTGTCCGAAGCGTCAACCATAACTGCGAGCGTTGCGTCAAGTGATGGATGCGATAAACACGTTGCTTCACTTAACCGTGTTTTACTCAGTTCGAATTGTTGAGTTGCTTCGTCCGTCCAATTGATTTTTCGTTTGTCGTTCTTTTTGCTTCCTTTTAGAAAGTCGTTAAGTAAATTTTGATCCGCAGCCGCGTTAGGTATATAAATTCTATAAAAATTTAGCATTCCTAAATACCGGCGTAAATCTTTAACTGTTTGCGGTAAAGTGAAATTTGTAATAGCTTCTACTTTGCTACTAGATGGTTTAATTCCATTTGAGGATATATCGTGTCCGAGGAATGTAATATTTGTTTGAGCGAAAACACATTTACTAACATTAATTACCAAACCTGCACTTTTCAAACGTTGCAGTACGGCTTCCAGATGTTGCATGTGTTCTTTCATATTTTTAGACGCGATAAGAATATCGTCGATGTACGGATAACTAAAATTTAAACCTCGTAATATCGAATGCATAAAGCGTTGAAACGTTTGTGCTGCGTTTCTTAATCCGAATGTCATTCTTTTGAATTCGTACAATCCGAACGGCGTGCAAATGGCTGTTTTTGGAATATCATCTTCGTTTATCGGTATTTGATGATACGCTCTAACTAAATCGATCGACACTGTGCAGCCTTCAAGCTGGTATGCAAAATCAGTAATGTATGGTATAGGATAACGATCCGGTTTTGTTAATGTATTAAGTCCACGATAATCGCCACAAGGACGCCAATCCCCATTTTTCTTTTTAACGAGATGGAGTGGGCTTGACCAATCACTACTGGATGGACGACAAATACCTTGTTGCAGCATTAATGCAAATTCTCGCTTAGCTATATTTAATTTTTCAGGGTTTAATCTCCTAACTCGAGCGACACATGGTTGACCATTAGTTATAATTGCATGTGAGACGTTATGTTTTACGTCGTTTAATGTAGAATTTTCAATTGTTACTTCTTTATATTTATTTAGTAAATTAAAAATTTCAGGTGTTCAAAAATCGGAAGAAATTGTTTTAATAGAACTCGCTTGTCCGTTATGCAAGGATTTTGCTATAGTTTCGAGTTTGGTTTCATTATCAATTAATTTTTTTCCTTTGATATCAACTAAAAGACCGAAATAATTAATGAAGTCCGCACCAATAATTGGTTTATCTATATTAGCTATAGTAAAGTTCCAATTAAAAGATCTTCGTAAACCTAGATTTAATTGTAATGCTTTTTTACCGTATGTGTCAATAGTTGTGGAGTTAGCTGCATAAAGTTTGTAATCAGTTTTGTTTGCTTTGTCGCGAAAAGTGGGAGGAACGACGGAAATGTCGGCACCTGTGTCGATTAAAAATTGCAACTTTGTTATAGGATCGAGAATTATTAGACGGCGATTGCGGTAGCTATAATCGCTGGCCGTCGACAGCGTTGCTGGTATTAGTTTTTTGTATAATTGTCTTTTGATTGTTGGTAATTACAGGGTTTTTTGCATTTAATTGCCTTTTCCTTGTAATTTATATGGTACCAACAAATATCAGATTTAATAGAATTTGAACGACTTCTCGAATTGTTACGCGAACGTGAATGCGAATGTGAACGTGAATGACGTACGTTTGAATTTGTTTGATTAAAATTTTCGAATTTTTTCGTTAGTTCGGAAATTTGATTTCGTAGCAATAAAATTTCATTAGAACTATTGTCGATTTTAATCGATTGTGTATTTGTTTTATTTGACATAGTATAAATATTAGATACTTGATTGATTTCTAAAATTTTATCTGCGGTAGTTGATAATTTGTCAAGATCGATGTCGTCAAAACTCGATAAAATTTCTTGAACGTGAGGAGGTAATCGTTGTAACCATAAACTTTGTAAAACTTCGTTTGATATTTTATCGGATGCTAGCGTTTGCATTTCCCGTAAAAGTTGCGACGGTTTTTTATCACCGAGTTGTAATCCTTGAAAAAGTTTATCGATTTTTGTACGAGCTGAATCACCAAGTCGAATTAAAATTGCTTTTTTTAAATCAATATATTTATCCTTAACAGGGGGGGCTAAAAGTTTTTCGCGTACACATTTAACTGTTTCACTGTCGAGAGCGGTAAGTAATTTACTGTACTTTGTATCGTCATCTATTATTTTACCGATCTTAAATTGATTTTCCAAAAGCGTAAACCAAATCTCTGGGTCGTCTCGATTGAATGGTGGTGGATTAATCGCGATTCTATAAACGTTTGAATCGATTAATGACGATTGTGCGCTACTAGAGGGTATAGCATGTGGTTTAACCGTTTGGTTAGGATTATCATTTTCTGAATCTGACATTTTTATAATTTTTATCAATTATTATTTAATTTTTGTTTTGAATTTTATTTGGGCGACGTTAACAAATTAGTTGTTAATATATTATGCACTATAATATTGCTCTTTTTTATTTTTTGTTATAATTATAATTTTTGGTATAATAAATATACACGTATGTAATTTAAATTTACGCTTATATATTTTTTACAGCGTTTTAATTATTTTGTTTAAATATGATTTATATATTAAAATGATTTATATATTTATATGATTATAACAAAAATATATCTTATTCGTTTTTACTAAAATACAATATTTTTTGTTTAATCTTGTTAAATTGATTTGTTTGATAATAATGAAATTTAATTATAAAATGTTGAAAATATTATCACATTAATTGACAAATGATTTTAAACACAATTGGATATAATTTTTTTTTTAAATATTTAATTGTATATATGATTATCAGATAATGTAATAATACTTTCAAATGTTTTAATTTAATTATTTTTAATTTAAAATAAAAAATATAATATTTTTATTAATATATATATAAAAAAATAATTCACTTGATAATGATTTTATTAGATGGTCATTTTGAAGATTTTTCTAATAATTTGTTGAATTCTTGATTGTTGAAGAAAATTACTGCTTGATAAAATTTTCTTGATGTATTGTAGAACAATATATTGTATACTAATTTGTAATTTTAACCATGAATTTTTGCTGCATGATTGATGAATTTTTATATATTGTATGCTAATTCGTAATTTTAACGATGAATTTTTGATTGATGAATTTTCAAATTTATTTGATGATTTGATAATAAAATTTGATAAATAACAAATTTTATTGATGTACTATGTTGATGAATTTGTTAACAAATTTCTTGATATTAGCAAATGTTGACAAATTTGATGATGAATATTGAATAAATAAATTTGTTATTTATTTATATATTTATATATTTTTTTTTAGGTTATGCTCATACGCGTTGTAACAAAAAAAATGTTAACCTAAAAATCGACGAATACACGTACAGCACGTTTAATTTTCTTGTGAAATTGTCGGGGTCACCACTTTATGGTGGTTGACAGCGTGTTTATTCTGGAAGGTTATGTTGAATTGGGGCACCTGTTGACAAAGGGTGCTCCCCAAGATGTATACTCTAATTGTGTATTATAATCATATATTGAGTATATAATAAAACTCCCCAATAACTTATTTAATTGATTTATTTTTAATTTAATTTATATTTAATTTTACAAATAAACAATAAAAAATAGTTAAGGATTATTTATATTAAAATTCAATTATAAATTATAAAAATTATTTTACAAGACTAATTAATGTTACTGTACGTTCGACACCAAAGAAAATTCAAAAAGTAATAATTCATGTTTTTTGGTTTTTTTTTCTTTTTGTACCTAAAGTGTTGCCAGATTTTAACAAACAACTTTTAGTGTTGATGTTGGGCGTACAGCGCTACAGTCGCCACACTTTCATAATTTATGTGCTCTACCCGTGGTATTGCACCCTGCGCACCTACTTTATGTGTATTTTTGTTCGGAGAATTCATTTTATCACTTAAATTACTAGAATTACTTAAATTTATAGAATCTATTTTTTTATCAAAATTATTTATATTATTATCACCACCAACTGCACCTTCTTCTTCTGAACTGCTTCCACTTGATGATCTCCGCATAGCAAAAGTAACAGATTTTCTTGACGCTGATAAAGATGTTCTAGGAGTTGATTCGACTCACTGCTCAAATTACTATTTATTAATCAAATTATTTTATTTACCTAATACCACTGCTTTTTCTTATTTTTTAAATTAAATTTACCACTGTTTCTTTAGATTTATTTTTACCACTATTTTTTTTTAAAAATATATATTCACCACTGTTTTTATAATTTAGATCTACCACTGTTTTAATATTAAATTTACTTCAAGAGTGCGAATGTTAGAACGAATGAATTGACTGAGTGTAAAACAAAGAATAAATTTTCAAGTACTAACAATCATATTTAAAATAAAGAATAACATGCTCCCACAATACCTTTCCAACAACCTTAATTATGTAGCAGAGAGTCAGCCGTATAATCTGAGAAACATAATTAACTTCAGATTACCACGTATGAGGCGTGTAAGAGAGCAAAATCAAATAATGTATAATGGGCTGATGATGTTCAATGAACTGCCTTTAGAAGCTAAAAGGGAAACGAATCTTGCTGCATTTAAAAGATTGGCCGCCGTATATGTGAAAAGTGTGTTTTAAATTGTAGAAATTGTAAAAATATTGAAAATGAATATGATGTGTGTAAATATATGAATTATGAACAATAAATTTTGAATGAAATGAATATGAAATATAAATGTAATGTAATGAAATAGAAAAATTAATATGTAAATTGATATTACAATGAATTGAATCATATATATTTGAATGTTGTTATAAATAGTTTATCAAATGAACTAATAAAATATTAAAAACTAAAAAAAAAAAAAAAAACTTTTTTATTCATTTATATTTACCACTATTTTTATCATTAATTTTCACCACTGTTTTTCTCATTTACATATACCACTGTTTTATCACTTTTCCTATTACAACTCAAGTTTACAATATATCACTAATTATTTTCTTCAAATCTACTATTTTATTATTAACCACTGTCTATATTATAATAAAAACCTTGAATTTACTTAACACTGTTTATGTATATAAAAAAATGTATTAATATCAAAAAAATCAAAAAACAATTAACACAAAATTGATATTACCACTTTTTTATTTTTAAAATTTCTATCCACTTCTAATTTCTAATCTCTACACATATTTATTATTTAATCCACATTATTTATTATTCTGTTCTATAATTCACTGTTCAATTTTTGCACATGTATTGCAGGTTTATATAAGAGTTCTTTACAGCCTTGGAAATTTTGCATAATGGGAAATTTTGTTTCGTATGTGTTAACTTCACAGACGTTGCAATATATAAATAATAAATAAATAATAGTAAAATACTTACGCTGTGGTTACACTAGCCATAAATTCCTGATAGAAATGTTAGACATTTCTATCTGATATTTTTTTTTGACAGGTAAAAAAAACACGCTGGCTATTTGATGTCAGATATTTCTGTCTAACATTTCATTTTAATCATGTCGTCACCAAGAAAACAATTAGCTATAAAAATATAAAAATAAAAATATTTTTAATAATATAGTTGTTCACACCTCAATAATATGTATCTTTTATTTATTTAGTAGTAAACTAATTTTTACTCTCAAATAATCATCGCAAACTAATTAAATTTTAAATTTCAGGAGCAAATCTAACATTATTATCAAATATCGCCATTTGCAAATTAAGAAATGTCAAAAAAAATCTGCAAAAAAATCTGAAAAGTTGTCTAGAGAAAAATCGTGATTTTTCTGTCGGGACAGAAATCCTGTCTGGTTTACACTTGACATTTCGTAGACAGAATATATGTTCTGTCTAAGAAAAAGTCTAGTGTAAACCGCAAGTTATTGTAAACTGTATAGTGTAGTTAAAAAGTGTTATGCTCGAAACAGACGTGCGTTTTTTAGTGCGTTTTGCCGTGCGGCAAAATTAGAAACCATAGATTCTTATGTAACCGATTAGATGACAACGCACTACGTTAACGCATGCGGTGCGTTGCCGCATGATATCTCTAATTCTAATTTTGACGTGCGGCGGCAATGTTGCCACAACACAGGAGTTAAAATCACCAACTTGAAAATTAAAAAAAAAACAATTTGACAATAGATTTTTGCTGATTTGTCAACATAATTTTTTTTAATTGTATTGTATCATCAGATTTTGTGTTTATTATTGATATTAATATTTTGTGTTTATTATTATCACAATTTTATAAATACAATAAACACTAACATTTTTTTTTATTTCACAACAAATTTAAAAATGTCATAATTCGCTGTACCGCCGGACGCGTAGAAATATGCACATCTAATTGACTATCAGTCAATGCATGCGTTTCCGTGCGTCAAAAAAACGCACGTCTGTTTCGAGCATTAATTTTGCCATTTTGCGTTATTTTCATAGATTAATTTTTGCATGAAGGTGATATTTGCGAATATTTTCTAAGTACATATAGTATATAAACTAAACTAGATATTTTTATTTTATTGCTTGTCTTGAACGATCTCAGGGATCACAAACCACTGTTTTATTCCAAATAATTAGTTTTCAACACAGTTTTAATCAGTTCTTATATATATTTTGTAAAATTTTTGCGAAGAAAATGTTTCATCGACGATGTGGGCGACGTATTACTTTGGCTAACAACAACCGCACAGCAATTCGAAATATTTCTGATTTTAATCATGGACTAGTACTGTCGACTGATCCACTGCTAGATGATATTCTTTTTGAAGTTAGGATAGACGAAAAAGTATGTGTTTCTTTTACAATAATGTATTTGGTAATTGTTTTCGGTTTGTCTTTCAAGAATCATAGTTGGAGTGGTAGTATAGAAATTGGAGTTACGACAGAAAATCCTGATACAGTAGAGTTACCATCATGTGCAACTAAAATGCGTGTCGGCACATGGGTAATGTCTGGTATTAGTATTCTTAAGGATGGAATGAGTTTAATTGAATTTTATGGTACTGATTTGGATTCTCTCAATGAAGGTGACCAAGTCGGTGTAGTAAGAACGTCTCAAGATGAGTTGATTTTTTACATCAATGGAGAATCTCAAGGAGTTGCATCTCTAAATATACCAAAAACTGTATATGCTTTAGTAAATTTGTATGGAAGATGTATACAAGTTTCAGTATGCCCTTCCGATTCTTTAGAATATTCCCTAGATTCAACGGAAATTACACAAAATATAGGAGTGCCAATTTCTGTTTCAGTAACAAACAATTTAACATCTCCCGTAAATTGCCAAATAGGTGATTTAATTGACATTAATGACCACTTACGGTTCCATACCCGATGTGGTTCGCTGGTAAACCTTTCTCCAAACTGTCGGACAGCTGAAAGACGTCGTCCACTAGATGAATTTAATAATGGCGTTGTCATGACACACCGCCCACTCAGAGATAATGAACTTTTTGAAATAAGAATAGACAAACTTGTAGACAAATGGTCCGGCTCAATAGAAGTCGGTGTAACTACTCATAATCCAGCGGTACTGCATTTTCCCGCAACTATGACAAATATGCGCAGCGGAACCATTATGATGTCCGGATGCGGTATTTTAACAAATGGTAAAGGTACTCGGCGACAATATGGAGAATTCAATTTAGATGAATTAAGGGAAGGTGATAGAGTAGGTATGATAAGAAAATCTAATGGAAGCTTACATTATTACATAAACGGCCAAGATCAAGGAGTTGCGGCAACACGGGTGGCTCAAACACTTTGGGGTGTAATAGATTTGTATGGTATGACAATTAAAGTTACTATTGTAGATAGAGATGAAAGAGAACAACAAAATCTTGTTACAAGGAGAAATAACTTAATATCAATTCAAAGCAATAGTAGCTCGGTAGCTAATGGTTCAGTAAATAATGAATTTTCTGTTGTAAGCCCAGATAATGAATTAGGTATAGCAAGAAATGATCGGTTAACTTTTCATCCTATCTGTGGATCACATGCAACTGTTACACATAGTGGGCGAACAGCTCTACGACCGAAGTAGTTAATGCTAAAATATATTTTTTTTTTTATAAATATCTATAAACTTTTTATTTGTAACAGTGCCGCTGACGATTTTAATAATGGTGTTGTTCTAACAAGAAGATTTATAAAACCCAATGAAATATTCCAAGTAAGGTTAGAGCGCGTTGTAACAAAGTGGGCGGGTTCTATTGAAATGGGTGTTACTACACATAGTGCGCATGAATTAGATTTTCCATTTACAATGACAAATGTGCGGTAAGTTATTTTTTTTTTTTTTTTTGTACTATTATAATTATGTGGTTAGATCCGGAACTTGGATGATGACTGGGAATGGTGTAATGCACAACGGTACTACAGTAATAGAGCAATACGGCCAAAATTTAGATAGACTGCAAGTGGGTGATAGAGTTGGTGTAGTTCGAAAAGCTGATGGAGCTTTACATTTCTGGGTGAATGGAATTGATCAAGGAATTGCAGCTAACGGAGTTCCTGAAAAAATATATGGCGTAATTGATTTATATGGACAAGCAGCACAGGCTAGCATAGTAGACACTTTAGAATGTGGAAGTCCAGACACTGGTAACTCAACAATTTCCAATACAACTCTTTACTGTGAGCCACCACTTCGATTTCATGTAGTACATGGTAAAAATGCAAGAATTTCTAACGGTGGCTTAACTGCCAGCCGTCCAAAAGCTCTAGCAGAATTTAATGATGCAATTGTGTTTTCAAACCGTCCTCTTAGACAGAGAGAACTTTTCGAAGTTGTTCTCGAAACAATGGTTGGACATTGGTCAGGAAATATTGAAATGGGTGTAACTGGTGTTCGTCCAGATGATATTCAGTTAACGGCTAACGCGACAGACTTGGAACATGATTCAATAATATTGTGTGGCTCTGTGATATTCCATAATCGTAAAACGATACGTAACAATATTCCATTCGATTTAGATTCATTAACGGCAGGAACTAGAGTTGGTGTAATGAGAAATTCTGATTCAATTAATTTTTATATTGACGGAATAGATCAGGGTCCAGCTTGTGAATGCCGAATGCAAAATGTTTGGGCAGTTGTAGATTTATATGGTCAATGCGCTGAAGTTAGCTTAACATTAACACAACCGGATCTAAGAGCACCTTATGCTACTAGTGAAAATTCGCAAAGTTTGCAAGCTACTTCTGTTATTCATCCTGTGCTTGAAAGAAAGCACCGCTGGACATATATATCTGGAAGTGTCATTCTTTCACAAAATTGGGCTGTTGCATCTAGGACGACTGCATCATCAGCAGCGCTTTCACGATGTCTTGTATTTTCCGAACATCTTTTAACTGTTGGATCACCTTTCGAAATCAAAATAGCTTCATACAATTCATTATTTGCAGGTAAATATTAACATAAATTTGGCAACAAAAAAGTTATAATGTATTTGTCGTATAGGCTGTTTAAACATTGGTGTAACAGATCTTAATTTAACTGACGAATACGTAAGAAAAAATCTTCCGCACAGTATTAAACGCATACCAGCAAATGTTTGGTATATTTCCGGTAATGAAGTTAGACATAATTCTAAACTGTTACAAAGATCCAGGGCTTCTTTAGAATGGCTTCGAGTGGGAGATAGGATTTCTTTGGAATTAACTCCTGCCAGAACTTTGAGAATATTTCTTAATTCAGAAGATATGAATATAAATTTTTCCAATATTCCATGCGTAAGTATCTTTTTTAACTTTTTATAATCAAATATTTTATTGTAAATTCAAAGCTTTTACCACAAAGTAAATATATCCAGAGTAATCAAGTTATATACCTCTTTTTGGAAAAAAAAAATTAAAATATTTCAAAATGTAGTAAAAGCTTAGAATTGAGTTTCTTGAGTAAATTTCAAATCAAAAAGCTTTCCAATATTTTTTATGCTCAATTTTCAAAGCATAAATCCATATATATGGAATATATGAAAATTTTTCATATAAAATTTACTTCATCTTCTAAAGTAAATATTTCCATTTTTTCAGCGATGACCTATTTTTTTTATATATATTTATAAAGGTAGTTTAATTCACTCCAAAAAAATTCCGCGTAAAGGGTATTTTCCGACCAGTAGTTTAGGAAATATAAGCATTATTATACATACAACCATTGTATTTTTATTCTTATAGTAGTGATACGGTGGTTTGTATTTTACGAATGTAGATGCCGCCACAGTGCCCTTTTTTAAAAATCAGTAAAATAAAAATTTTTAGAATGAAAAAGGTAATATTTTTTTAATGCGATTATAAAAATAATATATTTAAAAAAATTGTCCAATAGTTTTTGAGAGGACAATTTACGTTTAAATATAATTTTTAAATTAATTTAAATTTGTATAAAAAGAACTAATATTAATGTCTCGGGTAGAAAACTTTTGATTCTGATGTTGACTAAATTTGTTTATGAATGAATAATGAATACGTTTTTTTCTTGTCTTCGTTTGTTGTTCGTTGATTTGCGAAACTGTTGATTTTTTTTAAATTGTTATAATGCATTTATGACTATTTAAAAATTGTAATGTAATAAGCAATAAAATTCAAGTGGGTGAGAAGATTTTTTTTTTAATTTTTGGAAAATGTTATGTGATTATAAAAATTGTGAAAATAGTAAAAAATGTGGAAGTGCATTATCTTTTTTTCAAGGTCCTGGTGATTGTCGTAGACCTATTTGGCTTAAACATTCTGACATTAAAAATTCAACAAAAAAATTTAATAATTTGTGTGAAATACATATTTATGAAAAAGACATAATTGTGAAAAGTATGAGAAAAGATTTGGAAAAAAATGCTATTCCAAAATCTTCAATTAATATCGATCCAATATGTTTGAATTTAAAGTCAAAATTGAAATTAAAATCCGCAAAAGAATATGTAGCAAAGAAAATGAATCTAATTCAAACGCTTCGGTTATTCATTTACAGTATATAAGGAACCGTCAAGAACACGTACATATATTAAGATGGCTAAAAATTATTTGTTACCACGTCAAAATATATCACCTTCACAATTTCCAGAACCAAGTTATTCATCTAATGTAAGTAGGCAGCAATGATTTTTTTCTTTTTTATAAATTTTTGTATGTAAGCCAAACTTATAAAAATTTCCATCTAAAAAAATTATTTTAACAGAAAATTATACGTGTACCAGAAAAAAAATTTCAAGAAAGCTTTTTGATACAAAAAAAAAAATTAAAAAAAAATCCTGACTATAAATTTATGAAGCTTATTGATACCAAATTCGAAAATAGAAATAAGGAAGTTTCTTGGAAAATATTAACTGAGCTTTGTGAAAGTGAAAAATGCCAGATATTTCAAGCTTTTCATAAATTAACGGATAGTCATATTTCACCAAATCCATTTCAAAAGTTAAGTGTGAAACTAGCTACGCAAGTTTTTAGCTCTAATGTATCTTCCGCCATATATGCAGCAATATCTATTGGTTGTTTTAAAACAAAAACAGATATTGCGATTGCACAATCGACCGGAAATTTCATTTCCAAATTTAATTGTTTATTCGATAATTTAAATAGCTCCTCAATATATAGTTGTAATCCAAATAAAATGCCAATATCAACAAATTCCAAAAGTTTTGAAAACATCAGAGAATGTCATTCATGGATTTTGAATTGGGTGTCCTTGGGGGTGATGTCGAAACATCCATGTTTTTCAGGACTGCTTCAAACATTGCAAGGAGTTTTAGATTTGTGGGAAGTATTAAAACAAGATAAGAATCAAAAATATTTACTGACATCACATTTAAACCAAGATCCTGAAGAAAACTTATTTTCAGTAATCAGAACGAATAGAGGGTCGTATGAAAAAAATCCACAGCTATAAGATTTACACGTAATTTGAAACAAATTATTTTTCAAAATATGCACCCGACGACAGAGCACAGTAGCTATAATATTTCAGATACAAAAACATTGCTATCACAGTCTGATGTTATTGAAAGTGAATTTGAAAATAATGAAATAGATGTCGATGTAACAAATATAGATGAAATTTTGATAAAATTAGCAACACCAAAAGTAGAAACTAAAAAAAATGAATCTTATGGTAAAAAATTTAAATTAATTTCTGAGGATAGTAGAAAAAAACTTGAAGAAAATAGTTCCTTATATTACATTGGATTTTCCTCTCATAAACTAAATAAAAAATTAAAGTGTTTGCAATGTGAATCTTATTTAATTTGTTCAGAAAATTCGAATAGAGAAAATGATATTTTAATCAAAAAAAGAGCATACACAACTATAAAAAATAATTCTGATTTTGGATGTTTAACAATACCAACAATGTTTTTTGAAAATGGTTTTAAAAATATATATCAATAATTTGAAAAATGATTTCCAATATTTCAATTTAAAAAAAATTAATGAAAAATTTATTACGAATTTTTCAAAATGAATCAATTTTTCACAAATTAAAATGTGAAAATGAAGACCACAAAATAATTATTTTAAAATTTATTCTTATTGGCTTTATCAAATTGACGGTAAAAAAATTTAATAAAAGTTTAAACATACCTAAAAGAAAATGTAAACCATTCATGGAAAATTTAAATGTAAAAAAAAATAGAAACATGTAAATGAAAAACTAAAAAAATTATGTTGTTTTATTCAAAAGCCTTAACTTAAATCATATTCCCACACATTCAATAATACACCAAGGTCAAGCATATACTTTTTTTTCGATTCCAGCCGAAAATTTTTTTAATTTTTTTTTTTTCATGAAATTTCTAATCATTCATTAAAAAATTATTGGATACGTTTTCAAATACACAAACCATCATTTAACTTTAAAACTACCAGCAGCGACAAAATAGTGGCGTACAACACAACTAATTTCGATTTTCAATTTTGCATTTTCGTGTCAATACTATAAGAATAAAAATACAATGATACAACTAACTTTTTTCATATTTTTACCGGAAATTTTCTATACAGTAAAATTATTAAAAGAAAAAGCACACATCCAAAAATAAAGTATGTAAAAGAATATGTTATGTATGTGTCGCATTAACTTTAAAAGTCACTTAAACAATTTTCATAATTTTATTTCATTCTCGTTTTGGAAGTTGGTTTGTAAAATTAATTTTTCGCAGCATTATTATTGTTATTTTGTAATAATTAGTAGTTTATCGAATATTTTTATATGAATTATTATTGGTATTTTTAAGTTTCTTTTTCATTTAATTTTCAGTATTATCATATATATTAGTATTCTTTATTATTATTATTATTAATATTTTTAAGATTTGTTCCATTCAATTTTCAGTATATAATCATAAATATTAGTATTCTTTATTATTATTATTACATTTTTATTATTATTACATTTTATTATTAGTATTTTTAAGACTCCTTTTCACTCAATTTAAATCTTTTTTTATTATAAATATTAGTATTCTTTATTATTATTATTACATTATTATTATTAGTATTTTTAAGAGTCTTTTTCATTCAATTTTTAGTATATTATAAATATTAGTATTCTTTATTATTATTATTACTATTAGTATTATTCAAATTCTTGTTATTAATTTTTTAGTATATTATAAATATTAGTATTATTTATTATTAGTTTGTTATAGTTTAAAATAGGTTCTAACAAAAATGTTTCAACAACCAAAGACTGATTCTCGTTATACCGGAAAAAAATGGGCAGTTCATTCCTGCTGCAATACAATGAGGAATAAAAATTGTCGTTGGTTTAGATTTCCAACAAAAAATGAAGAATTGCAAAATTTGTGGATTTCTAAATCCAAATGCGTCGATATGAAAAATTTAATGATTTGTGAAATGCATTTTGAAAATAAGATATAGGTATTAAATATTTACGACGAAATGCATTCCTTGTATTAATTTTAAATATTATTAATCAATCAGATAATGAAATAGCACCACACAGTGCCCAATGTGTAAGTATCTATGATTTTAACGAAAAATCGAACCAATTCGAAAATATCAAAACATACACAGCTTCCAAACCACAGAACCGTGATTGCACAGCAGAATTCACAGAGGAGTTTCATGTGATCCGCATTATTTTCAGAGTATATAAGAGATGATTCTATATCTTTGAGAAACGCAAAAATGGAATTACAATTTAAAGAAAAGTTTTGGGTGTATAAAAATGTAGCCAAACCTAAAGATACATATATAAGACAACATAATAAAAAAAAAATCAGATTATTCTACAACGCAATACTGTTTTAAAAAAAAGTCTTAAAAATAAAAGTATTGCTAATTTAATTAGTGCTGCTAGCATATCACAACTTCACAACCTGCCAAAATATTATCGAAAATGATACTAAAGCCTCAAAATATTTGGTCAGAAGAGGAAAAGAATATTGCACTTAATATTCATTTCAATTCTCCAAAAGGATATAAATATTTAAGAAATGCAATGGAACTGCATCTACCATCTTGCGCATCAATAAACCGGTGAATTCCTATTAAAAAATTTGGTGTTGGATTTCACAATAACTATTTAAAAGAATTTTAAAAAATCGTGGATTCTTTTAATGCATGTGATAAGGAAGCTGTTACTTTATTTGAAGAAATAACAATAAAAAAGATTTAAAATATGATTTAGTTAAAGACGAAATTACTGGCTTCCTTGATTATGAATACAAAAGAACTGGGAAACTGGCAAAAGAAGTATGTGTATTTATGATTCGTGGTCTGGTTAGAAATTGGAAATATGTGCTGAGTTATTTTGCTTCAAATACTAACATAATTGCAGCTGATTTAACCTGAATATTAATATCGAAACAGCATTTGATATTGGTTTGAATGTCAGAGTTGTTATTTGTGACCAAGGGCCAAATAATAGAAAATGTTTTCAAAATCTGAAAATTAAGAAAAATGTTCCATATTTTGTCCATAATATTAACGGTGTATCGAAAAAAATCTACGCTCTATATGACCCAGTTCATTTAACAAAATCTCTAAGGAACATTTGATTAAAATATGATTTGAAAACACCTGATGGCACTGTATCTCTTAATATAATTAAATCATTATATTTACACGATTCTGAAAATATAACTCGAATGTGTCCAAAGTTAACTTATAAACATATTTATCCCAATAATTTTGAGAAAATGCGTGTAAAATTGGCAACGCCAGACGGACAGTGGGAATGGGCATAAAAACACTTGTTCAACTAAACAAATTTGTTGCCAAAAAAAGTCGCCATTGTCACATCCGCGTTTTTTATTGAAATGGATAAACTATTCGACTGTTTAAATAGTAAAACGCTCTTTGAAAAAAAAAATACAAATGTGCTCTACAAAAAGATATTATTATTTTTGAGTTTATAAACGATACGATCATATATTACAAAAAAATGGAGATAATATCTAAACAGAAGGTCTGTTGCATTGATGGTATGGTGCAATCCTTAACTGCTATTTTAGGATTAGATATTTTTTCGGAATATGACGAAACAAGTATTTTATTTACTCATGTCACGTCTATCTCAAGATGTTTTAGAAAATTTATTTGCATTGGTAAGATCAAGAAATGGAAATAATGTCAATCCATCATTATTTGAATTTAATTATATTTTGGCTAAAATTTTATCTATAAAATTAATAATGCTAAATTCATATTGCATGAATTACAAGGTGCTGTCATTGATTAAATATATACAGATAATACCATAGAGAATTCTGCCGCTACGTTTGAGCTATAGCGCTGCTATCGCTAAAATATGAGATAGCAAAAAGAAAAGAGATAACTATACTGTTTGAGTTATTTCCAATTTATTTCTTGCATGTGTATGTAAAAATAAAAACCTGTTGTTTTTCTAACAAAAAATTATTGGAATTTTAAATTTAGAATTGAAATTTGTGATTTAGAAAAAATATTTACATCGATGAAAATCAATCGTAGGGTATATGGAAATATATGTTCAAAATGTTACAAATGCAATATTATATATTTATGATATATAGGTGTTTCGGGACAACTTACCGTTTTTTAATTTCAAATTCAATTTTTTTCAAATCAAATTAACGTTTTTTTAAACCAACATAAATATTTTTCATTTCAAGTTAAATTTTTTAAATTTCAAATTAACGTTTTTTAAATTCAAATTTAAATTTTCCAAAAAAAAGTATAGTGCCTAATATAAAGACCGGAATTTTATTTCATAAGAAAACTTTTATATCTTTTTTTTTTTTTGAACAAACCAACTTATTTTGTACACATATATTATAAAGTCAATAAGAAAATTTATTTAATTATTTAATTGTTCATTATAAAAATTTGTATCAATCTGAATCGTCTCTCACTTGTATTATTCTGCGATAATGAGCTAATGCTAAGGAATTGAATTATTAGAGGAACTGTCACACAGTTCACTGTTTACTTCATTTCTAGATATGTAATATGTTATTGTTCATTTTTATGCTAATTGAATTTTATATGATTTAATTAAAAGAAAATTATAATTTTGAACTTTATTAAACTTACTTTTCACGACCAACTTTCATACTAATTTTTCAAAAAAAAACAAATATAAGGTAATAAAAATTTGATAAGCTCCTAATATTAAAGAAACCTAATAGTATGTTCACACTTGAATCTATACCCTGGTTATAGAGCTATATCATAATATAAACATGATATTGATTTATTTTTCCATACAAAAAATTTGTCATTCTATATTGTAATATCCGTATACCCACTTCGAAATGAGGGATTGACTGAACAAGGTATAAGAAAATATCGATCAAATCACCTATGAAATTGTTTTATTTTCAATTTTGTCAAAGTATGTATTATTAGAATCATTAATTTTAATTTTAATTTTTTTTTTTTTGTAATTATTTTATTTTCAATACCAGCTGATTTTCAAACTTAATGTCAAAATATATTAAGTATTTTCAGTGTGAACACCATTTTTTATACCAGGGGTATAAAAGCCCATAACCAGGGTATAGAATGTAAGTGTGAACATGCTATAAACAATTGAGTTATGCAATGTGAATATGATAAATAAGACTACTTACTGAGTTGGTTCTCTATTTTAGCTAGTGTTTATCTATATACATAAATATAATTTAAAGTTGTATTTTTGGAAAATTTTAATTGGAATTTAAAAAACGTTAATTTGAAATTTAAAAAATTTAACTTGAAATGAAAAATATTTATGTTGATTTAAAAAAACGTTAATTTGATTTGAAAAAAAAAATTAATTTGAAATTAAAAAACATTAAGTTGACCCGAAAAACTTATATATAAAGACTGTACTGGGTTTTAAAAATAATTTAACAATTTGAAATTGTTGTTTGTTTGTAATAACTGAAAAGTAATTTTAAAAGAAAAAGAATCTATAATTTTCATCACTGTTCTCATTTTCCACAAAATTTTTGGGTATTGCACTAAAATGTATTCTAGTTCTGAATGCACTACCATTAATAAATTTAGGAAATATATTTTAGTATTTATTGGAACATTTACTAAATTTTCATTTCCTGAATTCTTAATCCATATATACTATTTTTTGGAACTAAAAATCTAGACACCACTTTAATACTAATTATAAGTAATATAAGAGTTTAAGAAAATAATTTAGATATAAAGGATGAAAATTTTATTTTTCTATTTAAATTTAAAAAGTATAAAGTAAAGTAAGTTCATATTTTAAAGTGAAAATTCTATTACGTAAAAGGAATATTTTCACTTTAAAATATGAACTTACTTTACTTTATACTTTTTCAAATTAAATAGAAAAATAAAATGTTCATCCTTTATATCTAAATTATTTTCTTAAACTCTTATATTACCTATAGTTATTTCTTTGAAATAAAAATATTAATATAATAATTAATAATACGTTCAAAACTCAAATAACAATTGAGGTAAAAAAAACACCTACAAATTGCAATTTTTAAATACCATAATACTTTTTCGTGCAATTTTAATTATCATTACCTGAAAATAATGATATTAAAAAGCGTAACATATGAAGCACAAAATATTGAAAAAATTAATATTCAGAAAGTAAGACCGACAGAAATTAAGCGTATTCGTAAGAAAAACTAGCACACCCCTAATAAACATATAAGAATTATAATAAATATATTTTATGCACGATGTATATCATTGTGCATAAAATATATTATGCATTGTGTATATGCATGAATATTATATTTTTATACACACTCAGGCATAAAAATTATATTTTATATTATATTTTTTACATACACTTTTGTATTAAAAAATATTTTCTATATAATATATTTAATCCCTTTCTTATAGCAGTAAGTTAAATGTTTTTTTGTCTCACTGCCCTTAGTGAACGTTTATAATATTGTCAATATTGTGTACCTTTTTTATTTACATGTGAAAGACTGAAAAAAAAAAATCAAAAATTTACACATTTTTCAAGTGGCATCATCTTAATATACTTAATCAATGGTGCTGTTTTTGTAAAGGAAATATTTAATTTTAATTTTGAAGAGAAAGAACCAACAAGCAAGTGAAATGGATACTGAAATAATAAAAATTATTGGTGACACAAGTTTAGAACCGTCCGATGAAATTTTTAAAATGGTTTCCAACGTTATGTGTGTGGCTACAATATTTTAAAAATTAAAAAAAAATATATAATTGTAGTAATTGTTTTAAAGATTTTTTAAAACCAGAAAATGAAAAATTAAACCTAAATACAGAGTATTTTCTCCTGCATACAAACTTATATAAAAAATCTGATTTTTGTAATCTGCAGGCCCCATCAGATTATTTTTTTAAGATAACAAAATATCATATTAGTATATTTGATATATTTTTTAATGAATTCTATTATATAAATAATATTAAAAGAAATATTTTTGAGTTTTATGTATAAGGAAAACAAGAGAGTGTGAAGAATTTTATATCTGGTTCTCTGAAAATAGTCCTTGCTATGAGCATAGAGTTTACTATTTAGACTCCTTAATTATTTTATTATTGAAAAAAATGCAATATGGATTAAGGAAAAATTAATTAAAAAAAATGCTGAAGAAAAATCTAATAATAAAAAACAGAAAAATAAGCGCCTTGATATTTTGAAAAATTAAAATTATTAGGTAACTATCTTAAAAATACTACCTCTTACAAAAAGCGAAGAAATTTTGAAGAAAAAATAAACCATTCCCTTTTATAAAATTAGTAATAAATAAAATTAATAAAACAGTTTCAGCACTTCATATATAACTTTTTAGGAAAATTTATTTATTTAAAAATAATTTAAAGAAAAATTTAAAATCCTGAATTTTTGATAATTTTAAACGTGATGTAACGTCAAATTTACACAATCACGAACAACCTCATCGATCGCTGATTCCATATATAATTATTTCTTTAAAATAATAAATTCATTATACAGTCTGCCCTCGAATAACACGATTAATCGGTACCGTGTTATTTAAAACCGTCTTATTCGAAACTAACCGTATTATTTGAAACTAGGAATAATAAAAATAAAAATAGTATTATCAATCGCTGTCATCATCCAAACGTCGTATTCTTTTTTTTTAGAATAAGAGGAAAGTCGTCATCACTTGAGTTGTTTTCGTTAGTAACATCATTGTTGTTGGCAAATAACGATTCATTGTTTTGTGATGCATTTAAAAGTTTTTCGTATGGAGCGAGCAATATTTCCAAATTTGTGTTGAAGGCTCTTCTCCGTAAAAGTGAAGGATCCTTTTCCATAACATGATTTTTGAAATTCTGTGCCAACTCAAAGCACGATTTAATGTCACAGAGAGGAAAATCAGAACAAGACTCTTCACAAAAATGTTCATTATTTTCATCTAAATTTGTGTCATCATTAATTATTGCAATTAATTCATCTTCATTTAAATGAGACTCTTGTAATAACTCGTCTATGCCTTGGTTATTCATGTCCTCGAAACCCTCACCACTTAACGTATGTACAACATCAAGGATTTCATTACGTGTCTCAGCATTGTTGGAATCTAAATGTTGGTTTCGGACAAACTGGGGGAGCATTTTTTTCCAACATGCGTTAAGTGTCGCAGTTTCGATATGATTTTTGGCATAAGAAATTGCGTTTACGCAATCTAAACTCGAAAAATCCTTCCACGCTTGTATAAGTGTCATATTTGCGTTAGACTCAATTTTATTCAGAATAATTTCGAAAGACTTACGTATAAAATAACATTTGAAACTATTAATTACACCTTGATCCAAAGGCTGTATAAGTGAAGTTGTATTAGGGGGGGAGAAATAAGATTTGTACATTTGGATGCTGAATGTCCTTCGGAAGACTAGTGGCATTATCTAGTAATAATAGCACTTTAAAGCTTAAATTTTTTTCTTTTAGAAATTTTTCCACCTCTGGTACAAAACAACTCTCAAACCAAGCCTTAAAAATGATTGATGTCATCCAAGCCTTATTGTTCGCTCGCCAATAAACTGGAAGTTCAGATTTAATAACATTTTCATTGGTCTAGGATTGAGAGAGCGATTAATAACAAGTGGCTTTAGCAAAAAGTTACCTGACGCATTGCTACACATTAGAACAGTTATTCTTTCTTTAGCCCTTTTGAAACCAGAGACAGTTCTATGTGATTTAGATATAAATGTTCTAGACGGTAACCTTTTCCAATATAGTCCCGTTTCATCGGCATTAAAAATTTGGTCCCTCACATATCCTCCATCCTCTATCACTTTTAACAGGTCTGGAAGAAAACGAGTGGCACCCTCTTCATCAGCGGATGCACACTCTCCATGCAATTTAAGATTATGCAATAAATGCCTTTTTTTGAAATTTTCCAGCCATCCCTTACTTGCAGTAAATGAATGTCGTTGCTGTTGCGCTGAAGAGCCAATTATTTCTTTTAAACGCGTATATATTTTCAGTGCTTTTTCTTTTATTGTACGACTATCTAAAGGAATTTTTTTTTGTGCAGTCCTCTATCCAAATGATAAGGGCTTCTTCCATTTTTACAATATCTATATCACGTGCACAATCAGTACGTTTTGAAATTGAGGAAGCTCCTGCAGAAACATTATTCCTGATTTTTTCCTCATTTTTTTTGATCCCCCGAATAGTAGCTTCATTTAGATTTAATGATTTCGCTATGGACGATATCTTTTCTCCTCCGTTTATCTGTTCTAAAATTAATATTTTTTTCTGCAGGTTAATCGAGTTCCTCTTAAAAGGTAATCTTTTCTGTAAATTCATTTCTATGGGCAAAACAACAATATTCATGTACGATAATAAGTAAATTTAAATATCTAAATACACTCTTACCTAAACTTAAATATGCAGTTTAATTAACTAAAATGATATAATATTTAGGAATAAAAAATAAATTACAAATAATATTATTTTTAGTAATTTTCTTATTCTTATTGATTGCAAAGTAACTGAAATAAAAATTCATCAATATTGCTAAATATGGCCTTGTTATCTATGTTGTTTGGGAATTTCCCAAAAAAATTACAGTGTTATTCAAGGGTTTTCGCAAAGTGTTATTGCAGGGTTGTCGCAATTTTTTACCGTGTTATTCGAAACTTTGTGTAATTCAAGTGCCGTGTTATTATAAAATTCTGTATTATTTTTTTTCAATAAATAAAAGTATAAAGATTAAAATAAATTTTAAAGATTAAAACTTTTTTAAATTTTTTTTCGTAAAATTACAACATATATATTTTCTATACTCACGCTCATAAATCAACTTTTAACCGACAAGGCAGATATTTAGCACATTTATAACTATAATTAGCAGACCCCTAAAATATTGTACGCGTACGCTTTTTATGTGCGCAGCAACATCTCCTGGAAACGGTCCGATTTTAATGAAATTTGGCACACAGGCTCTAACAGACTTCGCTCCGGTGCCGGTACAAGATGAGATCGCTCCTTTCAGTGGGACCGTGTTAGATTTCCCCATTTATGTGGGAACCTATGTGTTTTTGTTCTACGGAAAAATGTAAAAAAAAATTTCATGTCTCAGATTTGGATGAAATTTAAAACATAGGTTGGTATCATGATTGTCCACAAGCCTACCAAGAAACAGGTCTGTAACTTCAGGGGGTCCATGGTAAAATTTCCGATTAAAATTTCGTATACTCTAGAGCATATAGTAATTTTTATCTAATTAGCATAAATTTTGGTACATATGATAGTTTCCGTATGTACTTAGTGTCTGTAAAATTTAAAGTCGATACTTCAGTGGGTCCATGTAAAAATCCGTAATTACTTTTCATAAGTTCAACTCTCTATATCTACAGTACCTTCCACCCAATTTCAATGATATTGAATACACAGTTTCATTTAGTTATCTGTTTGAAACTCCACAAATTTGTAGTAGTTAGGTATAGTACGTTCATGGGAAACTAATATATGAGCAACTTAGTTTCCGAAGAATATTTGCTTTATGTTCTACAGCGTATAATTATTATCCGATTTTAATGAAAGGTACACAGGTTGAATTCATGATTCTGCATATGTTGACCAAATTACAGGTTAGTAGGATTATGGGGTCCATGTTAAATTTGCGATTTAATTTTTAATTTTTTTTTTTTCATATGTTCTACAGCATATAGTAATTGTTAACCGATTTCAAAGATATTTTATATATAGGCTAATTTTGTGATCTAGTTGGTTCTCCTGAAATTTGGAGACCTTCAGGGGGTTCCTAGAAAACAGTTTTAGTTTCCGAATTTTATATAATTACGTGTTTTATAGCATGTAATTATTATCTGATTTTAATGAAATTTGGTACAAAGATAGACCTGCTGATTATGCATGTGTTGGCCATGATAGAAGTTAATACCTTCAGGGGGTCCATAATAAAATTTCCGATTAAAATTTCATATGCTCTAGAGTCTAGAGCATATGGTATTTATTATCTGATTTGAATGAAATTTGACACACACAGTAGCTTCCTTATGTAATTACTGTCTGCAAAGTTTAAAGTCGGTAATCCAGTGGGTCCATGTTAAAATGTCCAATTATATTTCACAAGTTCAATACTCTACATCATACAGTAATTGGCACCCAATTACAATTATATTTCAAACACAGGTTGAATCTGTGACCTACTTATTGCTCCAAAAATTTGTATCAGGTAGTTTTATTGTGTTCATGGGAAACTAATATATGAGCAACTTAGTTTCCAAAGAATATTTCATATGTTCTAATGTTCTAATTATTATCAGTTTGCAATAAAATTTGGTACATAGGTTGGATTCGTGATTACGCATGTGTAGCCTAATGTAGACGTTAGTAGCTCTAGGGGGTCCATGCTAAAATTTCCGATTAATATTTCATATATTCTAGAACATATGGTAAATATTATTCAATTTCAATGAAATTTTGTACACAGGTTGGATTCGTGATTACGCATGTGTAGACTAAGTTAGAAGTTAGTAGCCTGAGGGGGTCCATGCTAAAATTTCCGATTAATATTTCATATGTTCTAGAACATATGGTAAATATTATTCAATTTCAATGAAATTTTGTACACAGGTTGGATTCGTGATTACGCATGTGTAGACTAAGGTAGAGGTTAGTAGCCTGAGGGGGTCCATGCTAAAATTTCCGATTAATATTTCATATGTTCTAGATCATATGGTAAATATTATCCAATTTTAATGAAATTTTGTACACAGGTTGGATTCGCGATTACGCATATATATACTTATTATAGTTATTTTAATAATATTATTTTATTAAAGAAATAAAAATATAAAATTAAATCAATAAATGATAAATATGAACAATTTTGAAGAAAGCACTGTTTGTTACAAAGATAATGTTAATTACAAAAAACTTTTGCACATAAATCGCTGTTAAACAACATACTACGAGTTATCTGCTCCCCCTAGTTAGCAGCTTTTTTTGCGTTTTAATCGTCTGACTTGGTTTTCGGTATCTTGTAGAGCTAGTACTTCATTGTTGCAAAACGTTTAATTTCATTTTCAACTAGTTCGATTTGTAAATCTCTATGAAGGTTGCTGTTACGCACATACCATGGTGCTTGTACCATGTTACGAAGTACTTTATTTTGAAATCTTTGCACCTTTGAAATATGACATTTATTGGCACAACCCCAGAGTTGAATACCATACAACCAGTTTTGTTTTAGGTATCTGGATTGTATATTAGAATCTTATTCGTTAATGAAAGTTTTGATTTTCTCCCAATTAGCCAGTATAATTTGTTATATTTTAGTTTTAATTCTGTAAGTTTAATTTTTACATGTTCGTTCCAATTTAATTTTGAGTCCAGTGTCATACCTAGGTATTTCACTGAGGTAGCTGTTGGTAAGATTTTGTTGTTTAAAGTTAACGGTATATTATTGGTGGATTTATTAGTGAAGTTGATGTGGATTGACTTTAAATCATTTTGAGTAACCATTTGTCTGACCATTCTTGTATGATGTTGTTTGCGATTTGAAGTTTTATATTACATGTTGTTTCTTCAGAGTCTGTAGCCAGTACGGCAGTATCATCTGTAAATGTTGCAACTTGAACTTCTTCTGGAGTTGGAAAATCACTTGTGTACAATAGGTATAATATTAGACTCAATATGCTACCTTACCTTGTGGAACACCGACTTTTATTTCTAGCAGCTCGGAGTAATCTTGTTTTACTCTAAAATATCTGCCTTTTAAGTATGATGCTAAAAACTCTACGTGCTGACTTGGTAATATTTTTTTAAGTTTGCAGATGAGGTCATCATGCCACACTTTGTCGAATGCCTGGGCAATATCGATGAAAACTGCTGAATATATTTGTTTGCCTTCTAGGGCTTGTTCAATTGTATTTGTAATGCGGTGTATCTGATCGATCGTTGAATGGCATGGCTGCGGAAAACCAAATTGAAAATCAGGGATGATGTTCTTGCTTTCCAGGATAGGCTTAAGGTTTTTCAGAAAGAGCTTTTCCGCAACTTTTGCTATAATAGGAAGTAACGAGATTGGACGATACGAGCTAACTTCATTTGCTGGTTTATGGAGCATTATCACTTCAGCTACTTTCCAAACGTCTGGGAAGTATTTCAACCTAAAAGAAGCATTGATTATTTGAGATAGCATTATGATACCTTTTTTTGGTAGTTGATTCAAAATTTCAGCTGTAATTAAATCACAGCCTGGGGCTTTTTTCTTGCTAAAACTGAATTATAATTCTTCTTTAACTATGCTAGGTGTAACTGGCGTAATATTTCTGTAGATTACATTATCAATTTCTGGTGTTGACGAATTTCCATGATTTAAGTTTGTCGTGAAAACATTCTCAAGATGTTTAGCAAATGCATCAGCTTTGTCCTTGTTACTTTTGGCCCAAGATCCATTATTATTCTTTATTGGTGGTATGTGGTTAATTTATTTATTGATATTTTTCGTTGCTTTCCACAGTGAGTAATCCGTTTTTTTATCAGCTGTTAATTTTTATAAATATGTAGACAGGTTTTGTTCTTTAAATTTCATTATTGTTTTATTTTTTTTTGTTATTCTATTAAGCAAGTTTTTGTCTGTAGGGTCTCGTGAATGTTGCCATTTTTTCCTTAATTTTCTTTTATCTTTTATTATTTTCCTTATTGATATAGGATAATTATTAGTTGTGGATTTAACTATAGATACTTTGGTGTTGTTTTATGCAGCTCGTTGAATTAATCTTGTGAATTTTTCTGCTTCTTTCTCGAGTTGTTCTTTTGTTTTTAGGCTACCTTTAGATCAATGTTACCATCAAGTTCTACTTTGAAGCTGTTCCAATCAGTGGTTAAATTTGTATGTGCTGGTTTAGATGAATTTAATACAAATTTTCTGCTAAGCGTGAGCGTGACCGCCAAATGATCGTAGTTCAGATCAAAGTTATCTTGTATAGAGGTGGTTTGTGGTGAGACTTTTTTGGAAATGAAAAAATCTAGCAAGTCCGGGATATTATTTTCATCTGTAGGCCAATATGTTGGTCTGCCAGTTGAGTGATAGTTGCTTCCACATGTTTCTATTGCTGCTTTGAGTTCTTTACCTTTAGTGGTGGAGAGTCTGGAACCCCAAGTAACATGCTTGGCGTTGAAGTCACCACCCAAAATGAATCTATCTTCTAAGCTGTTCAAAATATTTAGGTATTCTTGTTTTTTCAAATTGTGTTACGGTGGTAAATATGCTGCGCCTACTACTAGGTTTTGATTATCGGTCATAACTACAATTACGGTAAGTTGACATTCTTCGTTTTGTATGTTGTTTTCTGTCTAATGGTTGATATTTTCTTTTACAAGTATTGCACTTCCGCCTTTAGCCTGGTTATTCGGATGAGTTGTGTTGTGGGTATGATATCCTTTTATTTTTAGGTACGTTTGGTCTGTCATGTGCGTTTCAGATAATAAACATATATATATTTTATGCATGTTTAAGAATATTTCTAATTCGTGTACTTTGTTTTTTACGCCATTTGCGTTCCATGTTGTTATTTTTAGATGATTATGGTGTACTATGATGATGTTCTAGCACTTGTGCTTGGAAAGGAACTTTCCAGTTTCTCCATTCTGAGTGATAGTTTATTCACTATTTCAAATATATTTGGCAATAAGTTTTCCTGATTTTGTTTATTTTCCATTTTGTGATTTTCTTTTTGTGTATTCTTATTCGCTGCATCAACGTATGCCATGTTATCAGATGTTCTATGTGAATTAGAATGTGAATGTTCTGACAGTATTTCTGAGTGTGACTAAAGCGTTGACATCTTTTGCATTGAGGTATGGAGTTGTTATTCCGGATTGCTTCAATTTTTTATCTTCATGTTGTTTAAGTATTTAATATCGAAAATATTTCTAATATCTTCGGAGTTCTCAAAAGCAAGTATAAATAATGGCAGTTTTATGGTAATTACGTCAGCATTTAGTTTTTTTTTAATATATTTATTTTCTAAATTTAGAATTTTAAATTTTTTTTCTAGGAGTTCTTTAATATCATCTGGATCGCAAGAGGGATGAAGATGCCTTGCCATTACCCTGATTGGCCTGGTTTGCTTGTTCTCATACGAATACCATTCCATTTTTGATTCATTAGCAAACTTGTAAGATCTCTGTATTCTGTGTCGGTTTTCACATTTATTTTTATTTGATTTTGTTTCAACATGTTGGCTGCGAATTCTACATTTTTGGATTTTAAGGCTTGCTTTAGTTCAGCATAATTACTCATGTTACTAAAAATTATTGGTGGTGGTTTTGAGTTCTTTTTTGGCTGTTTAAAGTAGGTGTTGGCTTATTTTTTTGAGTTGTTTTATTATTTTTTCTATCTTGTGGAGTATCATTCATTTTATCTAAAACACTATTATTGCTTGACGTTGGGGTAACTAAATGAAATCTGTTTTGTGAACTTGGAACGGAGTAGTTAAATTGATAGTTGCTAAGCGGACTGGGTAAGTAATCATTGAATTGGGATCCAAATTCCTTAGTTGTCTTTTCTTTATTTGCAGGTGAATTTCTTTGAGTATTTACAGTCTTCTGAATCGTTTTCCTTTTTTTATTTTTTTTTGTAGTAACCATTTTGTTTCTTTTGTTACGTTGGTAGGTTCCATTACTGGTTTAGGTAATTCTTTGGATTGAATTGCGCTAATAATTTCTTTTAATTCTTTAATTTCTTGCCTGGCTATTTTTAGTTCATTTTCCAGATTTTTTATTTTAGTATTTTCATTATTATTATTGCTATTAGTTGCTAGAATTATTGGACAATCATCATCTGATGAAATGTTTTTTCTCTTTGGAGTTTCGATTAGTGATTCATCTTTGTTACAAGTTTCTGTGAACTAGAGAGAGTGATAAGCTCTGCCCCTTTTAAGTAATGATTTTATATTTTCGTTAGGTGTATTTAATGCGTCAGATATTTTATCTTGCTTAGCACCTGCACAGATTTTATTATCTTTATTGTTTGTTTTATTATTAATAGGTGATCTTAGTACCATTTGACCTTACGAAAGGGTTCTGTTTTCTGTTATTTTCATCCACTGGCCACTTAGCTGATTTCGTAACGAAATCAGCCAAACCCTCGCCGCGAGCCGTGGTTTCTGACGACACTTTGGCAGATATCCCTGCCGATTTTGGTTTCTGTTTTGTACTATTCATATTTAGTTTTTGAATGTATTTTAACCTACTACCAGCCGACCCTCTGGGAAACAGACGCAGACCAGGGACCCGCCCACTATGGGTCAGACATTTCTGGATTGGGACGCATTCATTGCTTGGCCTGAAATCAGTTCAGTTGCCCAGTGGTCACCGCGTGGAGGTGCAATGAATGCACTTGGTGGCAACTGACACAGTTGCGGCGTTGGAAAGTTTAATAGAAACTGACGAACGCTTTCCCTGTCGTTGCGCACTCAAGACCATTGAAAATATAAAATAAAATTCTTTTTCAAATTTAAATTCAAGAAACTTTCGGTACGCATACTTTCATAATTTATATATTTTGTTATTGTAATCAATCAAAAGATGGTTTGATAATAATGCTTATATTTCTTTAACTACTGGTCGGAAAATACCTTTTACGCAGACTTTTTTGTAGTGAATTAAACTACCTTTATAAATAAATAAAAAAAAATAGGTCATCGCTGAAAAAATGGAAATATTTACTTTAGAAGATAAAGTAAATTTTGTATGAAAAATATTCATATATTCCATATATATGGATTTATGCTTTGAATATTGAGCATAAAAAATATTGGAAAGCTTTTCGATTTGAAATCTACTCAAGAGAAACTCAATTCTAAAACTTTTCTGAAGCCTTAGCTAAACACGTGGTTTCTGGGGTACTACATTTTGAAATATTTTTTTCCAAAAAGAGGTATATAACTTGATTACTCTGGATATATTTACTTTGTACTTTTACGCTATATCATTGTATTTCTATTCCTTATAGTAGTGACGCAGTAGATTGTAACTTACGAATGTAGATGACGCCACAGTGTTCTTTTTGAAAAATTGGAAAAGTAAATCTTTCAGAATGAAAAACTAATATTTTTTTAATGAAATTGTATTTCTATTCATTCTGAAAGATTGTATTTCTTTATACTCATATTACTTTTGCTTCATATATCTAAATCTAAAGATATATGAAGCTTTGTGGTCGAGATGCAAAAAAAAAAAAAAATTGAGATTTTAATTGATTTATCCATTTTCGATATCAAGGAATCCGAATCCGTGATAAAAATTTCTGTGTCCGCCGTACGCAGGGTAAAAATGCTCTTTTTGCAATGCATAGAAATAGTAGTAAACCAATTCCGATTTTGACAAAATTTTACAGAAATGTAAACAAATATTGGAAGTATGTCGCGGTGGGTGCATTTTCAAATAAGTCAATTGCAACCCCCTTAAAAAAGGGGTCGAACACACCCCTTTTTATGCACACGAAAAAACACTGCTTATATATTATGGGATTTTAATGCCGTTTCCTCAGTACGTACATATGCACTATCTAATTAAATTTTAAAAAAAATTGGGGGTATCGGACGCAGCCCCAAGTATTTATGGGGCTTTGAAATTTGAATTTTGGAAATTTAAAGTAGCTATAAAATCCTCTATATTTAAACTAGGATATTGTACTTAACATAAGGTAGAGAGGGTAAAAGTATTTCGAAATTATATGGCAATTAACCCCCTCACCCCTTTCAGGTTACGAATGTAACAAAGGGGGGAGTTTATAAAATAAGTTACACCCCCTCTGTGCAGGGGTAGATTTAAAAACTGAGAAAATACTTTGTTATTAATATAGTCTTACATCTTTACCGAAAAAATCAAACCTTAACCGCCGCTATTTTACAGGGGGACAATGTAAACATTTTGGAAATTCATACATTTTCTATTGAAATTTGATTTTTTTAAGATTTAAAAGTCCATAAAAACTAAATTATAATAAAAGATGGGATGGTTTAACATTTAAATTCGGTCTATCAGATTAGATTCTTTCTAAATAAATTCATTTTGTTACCACCTGCCACCTTTGGGTGGACAAGGGGTGTGTTTATAAAATAACTTACTCCCCCTCTGCGGAGGGGAAGATTTAAAAACTGAGAAATTAGTTTCTTAATAATATAGTCTTACAACTTTACCGAAAAAATCAACCCTCTAACCTCAACCCCCGCCATTTTACAGGAGTAACAAATTTAGCATTTTTAAATTTCATACATTTTCTATTCAAATTTCATTTTTCCTTCATATATCTTTTTTTGCTTCATATATCTATTTTAAGTTTTAAGGGGTAGATTTTTAAACTGAGAAATTAGTTTGTTAATAATATAGTCTTACATCTTTAACAAAAAAATCAACCTTCTAACCTCAACCCCCGCTATTTTACAGGGGTGACAAGGTAAACATTTTGAAAATTCATACATTTTCTATTGAAATTTGATTTATCCTTCATATAACTTCTTTTGCTTCATATATCTATTTTATGTTTTAAGGGGTAGATTTTAAAACTGAGAAATTAGTTTCTTAATAATATAGTCTTACATCTTTACCGAAAAATCAACCCTCTAACCTCAACCCTCGCTATTTTACAGGAGTAACAATTTTACCATTTTTAAATTTCATACATTTAATTTTGTATTGAAATTTTATTTTTCCTTCATATATCTATTTTAAGTTTTAAGGGGTAGATTTTAAAACTGAGAAATTAGTTTGTTAATAATATAGTCTTACATCTTTACCGAAAAAATGGACCCTGTAACCTCAACCCCCGCTATTTTACAGGGGTGACAAGGTAAACATTTTGAAAGTTCATACATTTTTTAAAAATGAGAAATTAGTTTCTAAATAATGTAATTTTATTTCTTTTCCGAGAAGATCAGCTCTACAATTTTAAGCCCTATAATTTAAAGGGATGCGAATATATGCCACAACAGGGTGATTGAACACAAGAGATATGGAGCACTCTTCCAACTTGTCAGTTTTTTTTCATTCTGAAAGATTTTATTTTTCCAACTTTTCAAAAAGAACACTGTGTCGTCATCTACATTCGTAAGTTACAATCTAACGTGTCACTACTATAAGGAATAGAAATACAATGGTTATATTCTTTTTGTTCACTTTGGAGGTATGCGCCCTAGTAATTTATCTTCCGGACAACGGAGAGGTGCTTGAACATTTTAGGATGAGTACTGAATATAAAATCAAAATATACTAATTTTCGACTGTACATTACTTACTCTCCACGCGTGGCAAAATATATATTTTTTCCAAAAATTGTATAGCATATACAATTTTGGAATAAATGGATACATTTTTTATAAAAAACCTAGGGGCGCATTACACATTAACACATGTAGATGAGAACGTCAGATGAGACATTTATTTTCACTTTTATTGTTGTCATGATCTTTTTTTGCCAAAAATGCCTCGCTATTTAATTTTTTTTCCTCTAAGTGAAATATTTTTGAATCTATAAACATAAATATGATGATAGTTTTTTTAAGACCTAAATTAAAATATTTATTAATATATAAATATCTATGAATGAAATTTAAATAATATGTTTGTATATAGAATCTAATAGTAATTCCAATTCATTAAATTTCGGCACTAGCGCTATAGCCGGCAGAGTTCTTCTTAGTTTTCGGTGTCTAAATAAATTAGTTAGTATCCCTACTAATATGAATAAAAGAAAATTCAAAATAGATATATACTTCTTTTGTTGCTTGTTGTTGTAGCGGCCTCAGATCTACAATTAGAAACAAAAAGCCATCCCTCCAAACATGAGCAACACGTCTTATTACAATTCTCGAGGCAATATAGTTCAATATAATTTGAATATAGTTTTGAATATAGTTTAAATAGATGTTATAATAATTTTAATATATTTTATCAAAGCTAAGCATATTAAATAGCAATATAGAACTAAATTGCAACTACTTAAGCACTAATGCGATGTTTTGGTCAGGTCAAACCCGGAGTCCCAGGAATTCTGCAACTTTAACTGGCTGAAGCCAAAAGTCTTTTGCTATTAGGGATGTGGGGTTATTAGGACAATTGAAAAAGTGGTTGGTGTCATGATTGTCTAGTTGACAATTGGGGCATAGGTGGTCTGTGTTAGGAATTGTTCGAGCTTTGTAGCTTTGACGTATGTGACAGCAGCCAGACCTTAGCTGGGCTAGGGTTGTTCTAGTCTCTCTGAGAAGGGATTTTTCGCTAACGTTGATGATGTTGTAAGTTCGGATCTGAAATCTCAAAATTATATTTTCTAATGTTATAAATTAATTAAAACACGTCTATATTGTTTAAGTTATTTTAAAAGATTTTTTTTTATTTCTGCTTTACTTCTGCCCATTACCTATCAATTAAAATATTTCGGCAAGTCAGCATAAATTAAAGGTGAGAAAATTATTAAATTATTTTATTATAATATATATAAAATTATTCGTGGGAACATCCGTTTTAGAATTTATTGCAAGTAGTGCAATATGCAAATCGTGGGACAAATTCTAAAACGTTGTTGGTTTCTAACATGTGCCGGAATATTTTAATTTCTATGCCAAAGTACAACATCCCTCCCTATCCGGGGAAAATAACTCTTATGGTCATAAACAAAGCATCATCTTCAAGATTTAATTTATTTAAAAGAATTTGAAATGGCATAAAATATAAAAACTTAGATTATTTAGGAATTACAAAAAGTTATTGATTATAAAAAAAATGATATAACAATTTTTTTAATATTTTTTTTTGTATTCTTATATTTAAAAATTTAGTATATTTGAAAATTTTAATATTACATATACCTATATTATATTTGACACATAAAAAAATTAAGAGAATTTAAAAATTTACTAATTACTACCCATTTTTTTTTTATGAATTTCCAATTGAAAGCTATAAAATTTTTGAATAATCATACAATTTTTTAATATTTATTTCTTTAAGACTTTGATTTCGTGTATCATCTATTATTTGTAAAATATTTTTAATATATGATTAATTTTTACATTAAAGATTATTTGAAAATTAATATTTAAATAAAGATTTAATTTTACATGTACTATAACAAATTTAAAAACCTTAAAAACTTAACTTACTTCTAATAAACTTTATTTTGTTTTATGTTAGTATTATACAAAAATATCTATTATAATTTTTTTTTGTATAATTTAATTAATATTTTTCTGGTTGAAGCATTTATACACAAGCGAACGTTACATCATTTGATTTTTTAATAGATGTTCTAGCCAAGTTTCTTTCTAATTTAGGAGTACGTCTTTTAGATGTATTGGATGAAAAATTATTTTCTGGAGTGATAGATCCCATTGATATCGTTGTTAATTGGATGGAGGGATTTATATCGGTGTTATTTGTTTCCCCCTTTAATTTTAAGATTATTACTCCAATTACTATAATTAACAATAGTGTACCCGAACTGACTGATGCTAGCGTATATCGATGTACTGATATTTCGAAATCTTGATTTTCTACTTTTCTAGAATCTTCTACTCTCTGTAAATCTTTCTCCAAAGCATCTAAAGATTTTTTTCCCTCCAATAAATTTGTTGCGATATCCCTGTGGTTTCCTACAGCGAGTGGTAATTTTTCCCTTACTGCTTTTCCGTGAACTTCATTTACATTAGTAAACTTGAATTTAATTTCTTCCAAAATATTTTCATGATTGACTTCTAATTGTTTAAACTCGGTATCGGTGTGTAAAGTTTTTTCGAATGGTAATTTAAGTTCTTTGTTACCATAATAGTATGGTTTCAACAATCTAAATATACCAACATCCTCTAATTTCACCGTGAAATGGATTCCGTCGCAATTTATATTTAATAACACTGAAGATTTAAGCTTAAAAAGCCATCGATTCGTGGCAACCATTTTTGTAAGTACACCCTCCGTTGCCGGGACTGCTATATATTTACAGTTTTCTTCAGATGTTTTCAAATTTTGTGCCAACTCAACCAAGTATTCGGGTGCTGCCACTCGGTAAAATTTGGGACATATTTCTATTTCCTATGAAGTATTATATGTTATTGGTGCACAAATCGAATGATCTATTGTTACAGAATTCCCTCCAGCTAGTTCTCTTCGCAGTTCTGAGTTCTTTTTTAAAAATTTTGAGGCTGTCTGTATATTCCGCCCACAAGCCCGGCTCGTCTTTGCGTTTTGCCTGGGCAAACAATTTATGGACCATATCACGTTGGTTTTTCAAATTCTTATTCCACCAAGGTGGAGAGGTTTTACTAGAAATTGGACAGTAGCTTCCAGAGTTTGTACTTTCCAGATAGCTGCTGGACATTTATTTTCGAGTTTCTGCCCGACTAGTTTAACATACAGCTCCCAGTTTGTTTTAGCTGGGTTTCTGAATGGTCTAGGAGTACTACTAGATTTAAAGTTTATATCAAACCTAATGTACCTGTGGTCCGACATTGATGGTTTCTCTAACACCATCCAATTGTCAAGCACACAGGTATAGTTGTCTGAGTAGAGAGTAATGTCTACGTTGATACATTACCCCGATTAGCTATCGATAGGTTGGAGCATAAAATGTAATTAAGTAGTAACTCACCCCTTGTATTGACATCTTTACTACCCCAGATCTTGTGATGAGCGTTTACGTCTCCTCCAACCACTAGGTTGTGCCTTCGTGTGGAAGCATTATCCACCAGCGTTTGGAGTTCCGACGTCGGTGATTCCCTGTCATGCGCCATGTAAACTGATGCCAGGAGGAGTGGTATTTGACCGTCACTGCCTTTACACAGGGCCACCGTTAGAGCATTCGTGCTGTAATTAGACTTTAGAAAGATATTAATGTTCTTTTTGGCCAAAATGGCTGAACATTTCTTACCTTCCAGACTGATTCGTTGGGGCCGGAGCGACGTCTTGTTCCATGTCAATACATCGACTATCTACTTCCGGTCCCAGAGTGATGTTTGCTGTGGCTGCAGAGATCAAACGTAGATCTTTCTCCACCTCTAAGTTCTCCAAGGTGTTCACATTCTCGTCGTCTGGTCGACGCTTTTTGAGACGTAGAAAAACGCTTCCACATCCCCAAACCATCTTACCAAACCTAGGGTACAGTATGTCCTCCGCTTCTTTATTGATTTGGAGGATGAATTGTTGTCCACCGTCCTCAGCTACCGGTTCACATACTTTCAGTACCTTCCAATCGCTGGAGGGTACATCCGGGTTTTGCCGCTGCAGTAGTCTGAGGATGCATACTGGTAGGAGTACTCTTACCAGGTAGGAGTATTCGTAGGAGTTTTGTTTCTTCGGCAAGTCCGACCTTGAAGACGTCGCCCTGCTGGTATTTGCTTGTATGTTAGAGGGACCTCCTAGTGGAGTGCTGCTGCGTCGCTTTTTCTGAGTAGCTGGTGGTGTTTCTTCAGCTGATCTCAGTCGCTTCTTTTCAGATAGCTTCCCACTGGTGATCTCCTCTATTTTGTTGCAAAAGGTTGGGTTCTTCGCACTGCAACCTTTCTTCTTCTCGAAGTGAGCTCTGCTTTCGGCTATCACTCGTTTTGCCCACGTCAAATCCACCAACTCTTTGGTTGTATGCTCCGATTTATGGCCAAGGTTCACTTCTAGCTTCAGCGCCGCTTTATATTTCGCCAGAGCTTGCCTGCCGGTATCCATTCCAACCCTCGGTGAACGAAGCAGCTCCTCTTCTTCGTTGCTGAAAATAGATTTTGCACTTTCCTGATCAGAGTGATCGGCAGTGTCTGTTATTAGTTGTTGTTGTATGCCAGTAGCTAGACCACTAGTACAGCCTGACAAGCTCACCGCACTAGTTGTAGAGTCAGTAGTTATACTTCCAACACGACCTGCTCCAATCACCGTGTTAGAAGGGTTACCTGTGAGGCTACTGGCGACATGAGGTTTTACCCCCATGCGACTGCCGAAGTTCGCAGCCACGACCTCCTCCGACAGTTGTACTGATATCCCAGTACGCTTTTTATCTTTATCGTTGTCCATATTCATTCCGTTTCTAGGGTCCTCTTGGTTTCAGTACCTTCATCAATCTTCTGACCTTTGTGGCATGGTTGGACCTGCCGAGAATGTTGCCATTCCCCCCACCATAGCTCAGAAGATCTCTGGTCCTTACTCAAGCCCCCCCCCCCCACCACGCCAAAGTGAGGACCCACGAGGGGGATATATCGTTGCTTACAAAATTTCTTAAATATTCTGCCAGCGGTCTATGGCTTCTCCACAGGAACCATTTGCCTGTGGATGGTATGCTGTTATATGCAGTTTAGTTATTTGAAGTAGTTTACATTTTCGGAATACGGTATCTGGTTATTATTTCGTCGTAAAATGTTTTTGCTACGGTTGAAGCTTCTGTGTCGGGTAATGCCGCACATGCCATATATTTCGTCAGATCGTCCTGGAAAGTGAGTATATATCTATTGCCAGAGTATTAGAGTGGAAAAGTGTAACGAATGTATGTTAAACATTTTTATTTTTAGCCAAATATCAGATTGGTTTGGTAGAAATAATTTAATTATTGTTAATAGGTCATTAAAATCGGGCGCCATTTGTAACGAATGTATATGTTAAAACATTTTTACTTCAAGTCCCTGTTCGGACGCCATTTGAAACAAACAAATGTCAAGAGCATTAACCAATCACAATCTTCTAATTAATTAAAATATATTACTAATAATCCAATAATAATATTGGTTTACCGCGCTGCACGTCTAATTGGGGTAGCTTAAGCCGGAAAATAGGGGGGTTCACAAATGCGCGTAACATTCTTACAAAACTTGCGTGCAATAATAAACTAAACAATATAAATAAGGAAAATGAAGGATAAAATATACTAAAAAAAAATAAAATAAAAATAAAATAAACTACTCTAAATTTTAAATTCCCCTAAAACTAATATGTAACACCAAAATTAGATATTTATGTTTAATGAAATGGATTTAGATGTAATACCATTTTAAATTTGCCCACCCATCCATGTGATCAATACTAAAATCCTAAAATAATCCTAAATGTATGATCACCCTATATATATACTATTCAAATCTTACTTACTCACTCACTGCATAATCACATAAAAATCTTAAATCCTGCGAAGGAAAAATAAAAAAACCTTATTTGAAAAGAAACATTATTTCGTCCATTTTAAAATAATTTTTATTAAAAATAAAAAAAAAATTTA
Source organism: Rhamphomyia laevipes (assembly GCA_963920725.1). Classification (NCBI taxonomy): domain Eukaryota; kingdom Metazoa; phylum Arthropoda; class Insecta; order Diptera; family Empididae; genus Rhamphomyia; species Rhamphomyia laevipes. The sequence goes on from OY987255.1 coordinate 65,294,638, forward strand.
AAAAAAATTTGTATACACAAATTAATATAAAATAATTCTGATAAAAAAAATAACTCTAGTACTACAATAAAAACTCTAATAAAAATTAATACATATTACAACAACAACTAATATTTACAATTTTGTTGTTGTAATTACTATATATTATATAGGGAAGCCATTAATTATTATTATAAATCCAAATAATTGTACACGCCATTCCTATACGAATATGAGATTTTACTTTATTTGAGTTTATAATGATTATTAAATTAAATACAAAATCTTCAAAATATAGATAATTCTAAAAATGTAATTAATAAAATTCTAATAAAAATAAACTAAATTAACTAAATAAACTACGAAATAACTAAAAATTATATATATATGAATCTATCAAACAAAATAAAAAAAAAACCACAACTTAATACATATATTACAATAACAACTAATATTTAATATTTTGTTGTTGCAATTACTATATATGGAGAAGCCATTAATATTATAAATTCAAACAATTGCACATGCAATTTGCACTACTTCCTGATCACCTAGTACAAATTATTCATATTCCTATACGAATATGAGTTTCTTCTTTATTTGAGTTTATAATAAATATCAAATACAAAATCTTCAAAATATTGATTTAAAAACAAAAAAAAAAATTAAAAAAAAAAATCGAATGCAATTAATATTGTACTATTACAAAAAAAAATCTAAATTTATATATTAATTAAAAATATTAAGTTAAAATTTGGGTAGAATATTCCATATTTTCAACAAAAAAATAAAATAAAACCTAATACTGAAATTTCTTGAACTTATTGAAAACTAAAATGTCTGAATAAACCACGCAATAACTAAATGTTATATATATATATATATATATATATATATATGAATCCAACCAAAAAAATAAAAATTTCCAAGATTTCCTAATCCATAATTTAGGTGATTTACAAGGAAATCCTAAGTAAATAAAAATAATATTCCAAACAAGAATTTTAGATATTAATTGCGAAAAAAAAAGGAATGAATGCAAATTTCTAGTTTCGTAAATAGCCAGGTAATACCAGACTATTAATAAAATCAGAAAATAAATTCCAGGGAATATCTGTGTTCCATTTGATGTAGTAATTTGCACTGTCCACTTACTTTTCTCTACCACCGATTTTAAGGGTATTTATATCATTTTGAACAATGGTCTAATGGATTTTGATAGCTGTATTACAAAATAAGGTTTAATTCATAATAAATTACGGAAATTTAATAAAAATCATTACTAATACATACAAAATGTAGGTAATAATTGATTATTGAACTTTATTGAACTTATGAATTCTACTAGAATTAAAAAAAAATGATACAAAATGATAATTTAGGTAAATTCCCTGAAAATCAGGTGAAACATAAATAGGATTCCCTATTTACATAATAACTCCATAATAATTTTTATCCCATATGATTTATTTTTGTGGGGATAAACTACAAGTTTTCTTGTATGATGGTTTTTTTAAAAAAAATAATAATTAATCCCGAGATAGTTCAAGAAATTTTAGTAATAGAATTCAATACTAACTAATAAAACAAATAATAATAAAAAAAAAATCAATAATAAAAAAAATAATTCAAAATAATTCCAAAAATAATAAAAAAAAATAATTAAAAATAATATAAAAAATAATCAAACTAATTCAAAATAATAAAAAAAAATTCAAAAAAAATAAAAATAAAATCTTCATCTAAATAGTTTAGTATCCATTCCATCTATGAGTCAGAAGGCTTTAGCTACCTCTTCCGTGATGCATACATCTGGGACCGCTTGAGGTGGGTAATTGATGTTGATGTTGTTGTTGAATCTGATGAATCTGTTTTTTCTGTTGTTTTTGCTTGCGCCGCTGTCGATTATTCTTTCTTTTTCGGTTTTTTTCATCACAGCAAATATTCCGTCTGGGCGATGCCAACAATTCATTATTTTCGTTTGTAATTATAATATTCCCACCTGCCTCGCGTCCATTTCACCCGCACTCGACCGCCGTTTTTTAGGAATATGGTGCGATGTTTCCTGCCCTGCTTTAACACCTGCTGCAGAGGGATATTTCTCAACTCCTCATATGACATCTTAAACCACACCCCTTCATGCGTCTGCACATCATACAGCTTTTCCCCTAAGTGACGTGGTGGGGCTGGTGGTAGCGGTGGACGAGGTGGTGAATGTGGTGGTAGCAGAGTTTTAGGGAATACCTCACGCTCAGCTGCGGACGATGGAGGTGAAACCTCCGTTTCTTCTGCTTCTGATGTGGAGATATCTCGCAGATGCTCGGGAGTGGTAGGAGTTCGAGGGATATCCCAAGATAAATACTCCTCCAACTCTCTCGTCCATCATAATTGCTAAGCTGAAATATATATTTGATTAATTTATTCTCCTAACCTGCTCTTATGGATATGGAAATCTGGCATTTTCGTTGACTAATCAAAATTCATATATATATGTACATACTTCAGCTAATCAATAATTTATTAATAAGATTGTTGTCTATTAATAGATGATTAAATTGAATTATATCTTATAAATTTATACAAATATATTTTTGTATAGTTTTTACTCAACCTATGATACTATTTTCGAATATCCTTTGTGTGATAAATACCAACGCTTCTACCCTTATGATCTGCTAATTCATATAATGAACTACCTAAGCTCTTTAGTACTATAGATTTTACAAATTTGGGAGCAAGTTTTGCATTATTATATTTATCTGAAGTTTTGCTTAATGTAAAATTCCTACGAAAAACTTTTTGTCCTAATACAAAATTTACATCTTTCTTTGCTCTCAAATTGTATGTTTTAATGTTTCTAACGTATGCTTTCTTTATATTTTCTTCAACTTGATTTCTGATTAGCTGGATTTGGTCATGCTATTGATATTTCTAAGTAGATTATAGGAAGTAGCTTCATTAATCATATTTTAGCCATAAAGCACAAAATAAGGGGAATACCCGATTGATTGATGCATAGAACTACGCAAAGCTGCACTTATTTTGGACAAATTATTATCCCATTTAGTGTGGTCTTTTACTAAATACGCTCTGATGCCAGACAATATTGATTGATTTACTCTTTCTGACGCGTTGGCTTGAGGTGAATATAAAGCTGTATAAATGTGTTTGACACTATAATTATTTAAAAGTTCATTGAACATATTTGATATAAATTGAGAACCATTATCACTGATAATTAATTCTGGAACTCCGTAAGTATGAAAAATTTCTTCTTCAATAAATTTACAAATCGGAGTGGATGTAAATTTTTTTAATGGTTTCAGTATATTTATAAGTTCTTTCGAGTAATTAAAGTGTCTTGACGTGTTTTCTTGTTCTAGCTTTAAAATACTTAAATTTTATCTTTTTGACTGTTTTTTTAAAAAGTTAATTAACTAGAAATTATCTGTTTTAGTTTTACATTTATTCTAAGAATTAAATATTATTTTAATTTAGTTTTCAAGTGTTAAATTTAATATAATATATAAATATAAATTTCTAGCACAAAAAAAAAAAACTAATATTTTTTGTTTTACGGTTATATTATATTTTTATTATTACTTAATTTCTCGAGAGAATTCTATATGTATTTATTTAATTGTGCAGTGTATTTTGAAATTGTGTTTGTATTATTTTGTGTGCTTTGCCTATGTTAAGTATTATTAATTTTTATTTAATTATATTCTATTGTTTTGTTTTTATTATATTATTGTACATTAACTCGTGTGCGGTCATTTCTTTATTATCCCTAGTGCGGTCGTTTTTAATTTCGGTTTAAATTTAGTACTTTAAGTATTTTTATTATTTTTTTTTTATTATTATTATTATTATGGATTTGCAGTGTTGTTTTTGCGGAATTTCTACTAGTGGTTCAGTTGAAAAAGCTTTCGCAAGGTTAAGAAATGATTTTGCAAAAAGTCATTATCTTCTTTGCGTTGATTGTAAAAATAATAATGTTTTTTCACTGTTAAAAATCAATAATGAATTGATTTCAACCCTTTTGAGCAATGTTGATTCTATTAAGGTTAGTGTAGAGCTTAACTGTAACCGGATTTTTAGTATAGAAAATAAAATTTCTCTACTATTAAATCATGTCAGCGATTTAGCAAGCGCATCGGAACAAATTGAAAAAACGGTTGACAACAACACGCGTTCCATTGCCGGTATTGGTTTTGACGTCCATAAAAATTTTACAAAAACTAATATTATTGAATAATTACGACCCTTCGTTTCATGAACCTTTAAATAATAAGATAGTTCATATTGAAAATAATTTAATTAAAATTTCTACTGAAATTAAAGTAATTTCCGAAAATTTGAACTCAAACGTTAATTGCCTTAATAACATCAATAAAAATCTTGAACAAAATTCTGGAGAAATTTCGTGTTCCGTTCTTAAGTTATTGAAGGATTTCGATACCTTTAACTCTAATTGCTTAATTAACTTTAAAGAAATTTTGGACAATTTTTGGGATAAAACTATTTTCATCTCGCGTTTTCATCCGGAAACTACGTCCGAGGAGGTCGCATCATATATCATGTGCCGTTTTATGGACATGAATATTAACACTATTAAGTGTCAAAAAGTTAGTAATCCAAATTCTCATGTAGCGTCATTCAAAATCAGTGCTCCTGATGTTTATTTTTCTACTCTTATTAATAATTCGTGGCCCAATGACATTTTTATTAAGGAATTTACACCGACTAGATCAGCTAATTCTAAAATACATTTACAAACCCCGGTTGCGACTCCAAAAAACTAAAATGCTTGTCCCTTTACTATCAAAATGTAAGGGGACTCCGAACTAAAAATACAGAAGTATATTTAAATTCTCAAATACTTCCTTTTGACGTTTTTGCATTAACTGAGACTAATCTTATGGTGAATTCGTTTCTAAAAAAAATGTTGAACTGAAAATAATTTCGTGTTCGTTTCTTAAAAATTCTGCCTGTAAATGTAACATTTTCTGCATTTAAATTTTCGACGGTGCAGAATTTTTACCTCGCACAATACGGCAACATAATAAAAATAAAATTCAAATGACAATTTGTGGATGATTTTCTAAACATAAACAAAAAATAATAATGGAAGAAAATAACGCAGCAATTATTTGTGTGATAAATTTAGCTAATTCTCAACATTCGGATACTTCTTCATTTTCATCTAATGATGAGAGTTATAATACGATTAAAGACAAAGATCATGTCATCGATCATCGTGTTAAAAATTTATTAAAAATAAAATAATGAATTGAATTTATATAATTTGTAAATTTTCAGACAATATAATAATATTAAAAAACAAAAATAAAATAAAATACATTTTTTAACATTAATTTATCATTTATTATAAAAAAATAAGTTGTTATAATACGAAGCTGTTTTGGCAAATAAAATTATTATTACGTTCTATGTGTTTTGTTGATACTTGTACGTTGTACTGCACCTGAAGATTAAGGATAAATTGTAATTTGATTTTGCTCCATTTAAAGATTTTCATCTTCAACTTGTATATATTATTCGAAATTAAATACTAAAAATTAAAATATAGTTAAAATATTACACACTCTACATACACAATTATAAATTAATTTACCTTCATAAAATTGCTCACCCGTCGACTTTTTTATTTTATAATAAAATATTTAATTCAACAATAAATGTACATTATAAATAATAAAACTGAAAAGGCAGTGTAGCAAACTTGAAAAAAAAAAATGTAGAATTTTTTCTGTTCGTTTGTAAAATGAAAAGAGTGCAAAACTCTGCGATTTGAAGGCAACACTGTAAAAATGTAACATTTTAAAATGCAGAATTTATTCTCTAGAAACGAATTCACCATTACTGATGGTTTTCATGATAATGAGTTGTTTTCGGCTGATTTTAATGTGTTTCGTAAAGATGGTTATAATTGTGGTGGTCGTGGGATTCTTATTGCGGTACATTATAACTACGATGCTACTTTCGTCGATATTCCTAATACTAGTAATGTTGAATTAATATGTGTTAGGATTTCTGTTCGGCGTAGAAGCATTTACGTTTTGAACTGTTATATACATCCTGTTAGTCTCACTGAATCTTACTAGCTATTCTTGAATGCTGTTGATTTCTTGAATTCTACTATGGAGGGTTGGATGGATGGATGGATAGAAAGAGGGGAGTCCGTGAAGGACTCAAGCACTCAGGCCAGAACTAGGCCCATTGTACCCCTCGGTGCGAAGAACCTTCATGTCACTCCCGCTGTGGCGGTTGTGAGCCATCCGCTATCTTTTCCGAATTTACAGATTTGTTGCCATCCATGAACCCCTGCTTCGCTCAGTTCGTTCAGGAGATAGGCACCAAAGCATTTATAACGTAGGTGCATGAGGCTGGGACAATGACACAGGAAGTGTTCAATAGTCTCTCTATCCTCACCGCACCCCCTACAGACGTGCACTTCAGAGCGCCGGATTTTGTAGGCATGATCCCGTAACATAGAGTGACCTGTTAAGATCGCAGTGCCTAGGTATACCGAGCTCTTGTTGAGCCGCAGGTATTTCTTGGTTACTTTCTCCTTCGGGATGCCCCAGAGACACCGCGTGGTGTGGCCGATATCACTAGCTAGCCAGATTTGTTGATGAGATTCGTCGGCCCATCGTTTTAGGTTCGCTTTAAGAGTCTGCAGTGCTACCCCAACTGTGGTCGTGATGACCTCCAGTTGCGATCCCTTTCTTGCTAGCTCGTCTGCTTTTTCGTTTCCCGGTATATTGCTATGTCCAGGAACCCATTTCAGTGTGACCCTATTCGACCGCGCCAGGTTGTTAAGACTGTGTTTACATTCTTGGACCAGCTTGGATTTGGTTGTATAGGATGTCACCGCTTTTAACGCAGCCTGACTATCTGAGAAGATTGTCAGGTCCCTATCTGTGGTTCCTTCTAATAGAAGGTGGTTACAGATTTCTTTAATTGCCACCACCTCTGCTTGGAAGACTGTGGCGTGGTCTTCCAAGCGAATAGACCTTTCTAGATTTAATTCCTCACAGTACATTCCCGCGCCAGTCAGGTTTCCCATTTTGGAGCCGTCGGTATATGCTGTTAACAGGCCAGCTGTTTGAGACACTATGTCAGTGTTCCAATCAGCTCTAGAAGGGATACTGAGTTTTACGTTTGATTCCAGGAAGGTTTCTTTCTGGGAATCGCTAGGTTTCTCAACATTGGGTATGATGGACTTCACAAATCCCAGGATAGACTCATGAGGTACAGAAGAACCTGTATGAGTCCATGCCTGGTTTAAGTGAAGTCTCAATGCAGCCCCCGCAGCAACTTTTTTGATGTGGATCCCAATTGGGTGGATAGCCGTAATGGTTTCCAGTGCTACTGTTGATGCTGTTCTCATTGCGCCAGTAATACTGAGGCAACAAGAACGTTGAACTTTTTCCAACAACTTAAAATTGGAGAGTTTCTCAATCGCCTTCCACCAGACGAGAGAACCAAAGGAAAGAGTAGGGCGGACGACACTGGTGTAGAGCCAGCGAATCATATCCGGTTGTAGTCCCCATTTCTTTCCCATCGCGCCCCGACACATGCCAAAAATCCTATAGGCTTTTTTAGCTCGTTCTTCTAGGTGCGATCTCCAGTTCAATTTTTTGTCTAAAATAACGCCCAGATATTTAACGTTAGCTTTTAGTGCTATCCGGGTGCCTTTTATAACGGGAAGACTCAATAGTTGAGTTTTCCTTCTCAATGAGAATAAACAGATATCGGTTTTTAGCGGGTTGATGTTCAGCCCACAGTTGTCTGCCCATTGGCTAACAATATTCAGTGCAGGTTGCATTAACCCAGAGAGTTCCGATTCAAATTTGCTTGTGACGAGAATGACCAGGTCGTCTGCGTAGCATACGACGAGGTATCCCTGCCTTGTGAGTTCGAATAGGAGGTCATTCACGACTAGTATCCAAAGCAAGGGTGACAGAATGCCGCCCTGTGGTGTACCTTTGTGAACTTTACCTGCCCGTTCTTGATCCCCAAGGTTCGCATAAATTCTCCTATGTGCTAACATGTGTTCAATCCACTTGGAGATTTGTGGGTTGATGTTATGTTTATGTAGCACTTCATTAATTTTTTGCAGGAGTACATTGTTGAAAGCTCCTTCCACGTCTATAAAGGTTCCAAGCACAGATTCTTTGAAAAGAAAGGCTTTTTCAATGGTGTGAACCACTTCATGAAGAGCGGTTTCCACCGATTTACCCTTTAAATAGGCGTGCTGTTTGCCAGATAAGGCTGCCGATGGGAGCTTATCTCGAATTTCTCTTTCGCAGATTCTTTCCAGAGTCTTTAAAAGAAAGGAAGTGAGGCTGATTGGTCTGAATGCCTTGGTGGATGAATAGTCATCTCGACCCGGTTTTGGTATGAAGACCACTCTAACCTCCTGCCATTTTTTCGGGGTATATCCAAAGAAAATACACGCCCTGAAAAGGTTTATTAATCTATCAGCTATGAAATCCCATGAGTTTTGGAGGAGAGCAGGGAAGATCCCATCTTTACCTGGAGATTTAAATGGTTTGAAAGAAAAAACAGCCCATTTAGCTGCATTAAGGTTAATAAACTCTAATTCCGTATTCTCCAACCTACTGCTAGGCCGGTATGAATCTATTACAACAGAGGTGTCAAAGCATTTCGGGAAATGCTCTCCAATTAGTAATTCTAGTGACTCCCCTGCTGATTCAGCCCTGATACCTTCACTATTGATTAGGAGTTCAGGTTGAATGCGGGTTTTCGCTAGAAATTTCTTAATTCGTGACGCCTCGTTTACGCTATCTACACCATCACAGAACGATCTCCAAGATTGTCTCTTGGCTGAGCGGATGGCGTACTTATAATCTTTGAGCGCATTTTGATATGCGTTCCAATCTTCATCACGATTACAGTTCTTCGCTTTGTTGCAAAGCCTGCGTACCCGTTTACGTTTTCCTTTGAGGTCTTGTGTCAACCAAGGAGGGTCAGAGTCGGATCTGGCCCGTTTCAAGGGACAAGATTCTTCATAAGAATCCATAAGCAGGTTCGTGATCACATTTACTTCTCTGTCAATATCTTCACACGAGTACAATGTACGGGGGAAGTTAACTGAGAGATTTAATTTTGATTCCACCTTGCTCCTGAAAGAAGCCCAGTCAGTTTTTGCCGGGTTTCTATAAGGAATGGCTGGTGGGACCGTCGCATCAATTTCAAAACGTATATATCTGTGATCCGATAAGGATGCTTCGTTCGAAACTCTCCAATTATGGATGTATGCAGATATATCAATTGTAGTTAGTGTTATATCTATTACTTCCCTACGAGAACGCGTGATAAAGGTAGGTTCTACCCCAAGGTTCATTAATAATAGGTTAGTTGTATAAATATAATCAAGCAGTGACTTACCCCTTTCATTACAATTTGAGCTGCCCCATACTGTATGATGCGAGTTTGCATCACAGCCTATAATCAGTTGTTTGTGGTTGCTCTGCGCTAGCTTCGCTACCTCATCCAACTCGGTAGATGGCGGAGGGGTGGGTGAGTCAAACGGTAGATAAACAGAAGCAAAGATGATCTGCTTTGGTCTCCCGTTTAATTCGCCCTCCCATGAAACCGCTATGCTATCTTTACTTGAGACCTGCGGGTGAGAAAATAGATTAATATTTTTCTTGGCTACAATACAGGCCCTGGGCCTACCTTGTTCGTTATTGTAGAACAGATTTACTGATTTGTTGCTCCATCCAGAAACCTTGTTTACGACGGTCCAAGGTTCCTGAATTAACGCCAAATCTACTTCGCTTTTATCGAAAAGTTGTTGTAGGTTGGCCGTGGCCGCCCTACTACGATGGAGATTGATCTGAACAATTCTCATGAATTGTTTTGATCAACCTCCATCTCCAACTCTTCCGTTGACATCTCCTCCGTTAGGGTTTGGTCATCATCTAATGCCAGGAGCGGTCCTAGTAGGAGTAAATCCTCGTCTTCGTCGCAAGACGTACCTTTAACCGATCCTGTCATCAGATCATGTCCAGCCCGTTCATCTGTTTCGCCAATCACCAATTCGGTGATCAGTAAGCCAGATGATTTTTCTAACGTTGGAGCAGCATTCGCGCTCTCTTCTTTAGAGGGTGCTGGTTTGGCTTCAGCAGCAGAACTGGAAACCGTTGGTTGTGTGGGGCAGGTTGGCGACACATTTTCCAATTTGAAAAAGATGCTTGCCATCCTGTACCACACCTCCCCCCTGGTTTCGTTAATCCTATCGAATGAGGTCTGGTCGATACCCAACACCAAGTAGATTCCTTGCGAATTCTCCTTAGCAAAGTATACCTCCAGAGCTCAGTCGGCAGGTTGTTCTGTTGCTTAATCTGGCTAAGGATGGCTGGTACAGGTTTAGGCGGACCTATAACTTCAACCGTTACCCTCCTTAGCTTTGGAATGTCATCTTTGCTTACCATCTGTAAGCGGATATCATCCCAAGGCAACTTTATTTCGCTGATCAATTTCCCTAGGAAGTCTACCGAGAACTTGTCTAGACAGACTGCCCAGAAGAAATCGCCACGAAAGCCACTCCAACGGATACGAACCGGCAGAACATCACTGGTTGACATAAAAGCAGCGTCTATAGCTGATTCTAATGCCTCCCTAATGATAGTCTGTCTGTCCCGAGCGATCCTGCCCCCAGGTGCTGCAGAGTTGATGACAGCCATCTCGATAGATGTTTTGTCAACTCCTCTGACCACCTGAGAATAGGAACTCAGGGTTCGTTTACCTGTTGGTGTGACCTTCGGTCTTGCGACAGGTTTAGATCTACGATCTAAGCCTGATTTGGGAGCAGGTCCTTCCCTATAAGTTGATAGCTCAGGGACTACCTTCTTATTGGTTGGTCCTGCTTCTCCCGAATCATCCGAGCGGATTCTCTTTTTTGCTGCTTCTGTTGCAACAAGAGCCCGTGCAGGATCAGTTGTCCCCATTTTCCAACCTAATGTGGTTGACATGGCAACGCCTGACACCGCACGGGCCCCTGCCGCAGCAGGAGCAACACAAGTAGTTGCTGGTTTGGCCGGGTGGACCGATGTGGAACCTGGCAATGCACTAGCGGCTCCCGCGGTGTTTCCACCTTTGGGATTCACCCGTGCACCACCCGGTTCTCCACCTTTCACGCCCTGTACCGCGCCGCGCAACTTCTCCCTTCTCTGTTTCCGCTTCTGCCCGACAGACAGTGGTTTCCCATCACCTGGTGTAACCCCCTTCCTCGCAGACGGACTTCCAAGGTTGAGCCTTTCCAGCGCAGCCCTTGCTCGCTGTCGTTTGCGCTGTTGCGCACCCGACAGTTTATTTTTCTTTTTCTTTTTAACCAGGACCTCACCTCCTGTCGTGTGGGAGGGGGTCGAGGTTTGGGTCGCGTTTTTAATCGTATCGGCCCTATCTACTCTTGCTACTGGCGACTTAGTTGTTACCTTAGTAACAACCAAGCCCTCGCCGGAAGTCGTAGCCTCTTCCGACACTTGTGGTAATATCCTACCACGAATTTTTCTAGATTCGGACATTCAAATCATGAAGGTGGATTCTCTTGGTTTTCGGTCTTCGCCCTTCGCCGTTCCAGCATGGTTGCACCTACTGGCATCGCCTCAGGGTTCCTCAGACTTACTTAAGCCCCACCACCGCGACAAGGTGGAATCCGACGGGGGGCTATGGAGGGTTTCGATGATATATTAATTGTTGGCGATTTTAACTTACCTCGGCTGATTTGGGTTCAATCGGATGAAGATTTATATTATGTTACATCCAATGCAACGTCTTTAACTGAAACTCTATTTATAGATAATTTATGTGATTGCAGCCTATTTCAGATTAGTAATATTTTTTTTTTTTTTTATTGTATTTTTCACATGTGTAGAACTAAAACTGGTCCATTAGGGCCAACCATCAGTTTATATTTCAATTCTTAAGCTAGGTATGTAAATTTTAGAGTGTCCATTGACCTTCCAAAATAAAAATTGTTGTATGTGTTGGAAATGGTTTAACTTCCAGAAAAGATTTTACGTTAGAGTAAATCGCTCGGTAAGTCTTCTGAATCTGTTTGAATCCGCTGTCAAGGACACCGCTTCTTCATTTACGTGGTTTAGCAGTTTCGTGTGATGCCTGTTAGCAATAGTTTTGATTTCATTTTGGTTTAGCTTTAGATCTCTGTGCAAGTCTTTGTTCCTTATGTACCACGGCGCATTGACCATATTTCGGATTACCTTATTTTGGAACCGCTGTATCTTATCGATGTGACATTGACTAGCACACCCCCATAGTTGTATTCCATACAACCATATCGGTTTAATGATTTGGTTGTATAGAAGTAATTTATTATATATTGAAAGTTTCGATTTCTGACCAATGAGCCAGTATATTTTATTGTATCTAATGTTGAGTTCGATTAGTTTAATTTTAATGTGTTCCTTCCATTTCAGCTTCGTATCCAGCGTCATACCCAGGTATTTAGCATTATTTGCATACGGTACTATGTTACCATTTAGATGAATTAATGGAATTTGGTCGATATTCCGATTTGTGAAGATAATTTGTGTAGATTTACTTTCATTAATCTTAATTCTCCACTTATTTGTCCATCTCTGGATAACGTTGTTTGCATGTTGAGTTTTTTGCACTGCATTTTCTAAGTTACTTGCTGAAGCTATTATTGATGTATCGTCTGCAAAAGTAGCTACAAGTACTTCTTCTGGAGTTGGCAGATCGCAAGTGAAAAGAAGATATAACATTGGACCTAGAATACTCCCTTGTGGTACTCCAGCTTCTATATTTTTCAGATCAGAGTATGCATCCTCCTTTTTTACTCTATAGCATCTGTTTTTCAAATATGATGTTAGAAATTCTACATGCTGCTTCGGTAGAAATTTATTCAGCTTATGTATTAAACCTTCATGCCAAACCTTATCGAAAGCTTGTGCTATGTCTAGAAAAATTGCTGAGCTATACTGCTTATCATTTATGGTGTTTTCGATTGCGTTGGTAATACGATGCACTTGCTCAATGGTTGAATGGCTTTGTCTAAAACCAAAATGGAAAGAAGGTATTAGTTTCTTCTCCTCGACTATTGGTTTTAAGCTTCGTAAATACAACTTCTCCATTATTTTTGACATGACCGGCAAGAGTGAAATCGTTTGGCGTCATTTGGTGGTTTACCCGGCTTTTGTATCATAATAACCTCTGCAACTTTCCACGAGTCTGGAACCGTTCTTAATCTAAAGCTGGCGTTTATTAATTGGGTTAACATGACTAATCCTTTTTTTGGCAGCTGAGCTAGAATTTCTGCAGTTATTAAATCATATCCTGGAGCTTTGTTTTTTGCAAATTTTTTGACAGCTTCAGATACATCTTTTGGAGTGACTGAGTTGATTGCCTTGTATACAAAATTATCATGGTTTTCCAGTGTATGGTCACCATTATCTGTATTCGGTTTGAATATATTAGCCAAATGTTCTGCAAAAACCTGAGCTTTTCCCAAGTTGTTTCTTGCCCAAGTTCCGTCACTTTTTTTAATTGGCGGATCATGTCGGAGCTTTAAACTGTTTTGCCGCTTTCCAGAGAGAGAAATTGGTTTTTTTATCTGCTGAGAGGCTTTCCAGGTAGTTCTCCATGTTGATTTCCTTAATCTTCTGTATTTCTCTTTTTAGTTGCTGTTCTTTATTGTTTAATAAGTTCTTATGAATCGGATCCCTCGTTATCTGCCAACGTGTTCTAGCACGCCCTTCTCAGCTACCAGCTCTTGGATTTCTCTTGGATAATTTATACCTTTAGATCGTAGAATTATGTTTCTTGTAGTGTTCCATGCTGCATTCTGTATTACCTTAGTAAACTTTAGGACTTCTTCTTCTAGTTCTTGTTAATTTCTTAACTTGACCTTTAAATTGACTTTGTTTTCCACTTCGATTTTAAAACTTCCCCAGTCCGTAGAACCGTTAAACAATGTTGGCCGTTCAGATTTCCTGATGATGCTTTCACTTAGATTCAAAATAACAGCTGAGTGGTCTGAATTTAGATCATAGTTATCTTCTAGTTCTACATAGTTTGCGGAAATTTTTCTTGCTATGAAGAAGTCAAGTAAGTCCGGAACTTTATTGCTATCTGTTGGCCAATATGTTGAGTCGAGTGGTAAGTACCTGCGTTTTGACTAATTGCAGCTATTAATTGTTTGCCTTTGGTGGTACAGATTCTTGATCCCCAGTTAACATGTTTCGCGTTGAAGTCTCCACCTAAAATGTATCTTTCACCTAGATTTTGAAGCATGTATAGATAATCTTGCGTTTTTAGATTGAATTTCGGGGGACAGTAAATTGCACCTATGGTGAGTTTTTCATCTGTTTGGATACTGTTTTCTAAGTAGTGTTTTATGCTATCTTTTACTAGGATGGAGCTTCCCCCTTTAGCTTGCTCTCCAGGATGGTTGGTGAAATAGATTTTGTCACCTTTAATATTGACGAATGTTTGGCTGGTCATATGCGTTTCCGACAGCAGGCATATGTCTATCTTTGATATATTGAGAAAAATTTCTAGTTCATTTACTTTATTTTTTATTCCATTTGCATTCCATGTTGCTATTCTTATATCTTTCTTTAACATTTTATCTTTGCTTGACTTATTACTTTTGGAATACATGTTTACATTCTGTCCATTCTCCTTGCTAGGTCACTGACTGCTTCCATGATACTTTGTAGCATAATGTTTTACTTGTGATTTTCTTCTATATTTTGACTGCGATCTTCTGTCGGCATATTGTTTCTAGCTGCATCTGAATAACTGACTCCACTGGTAATTCGACCCGCTGGAACACTAATTGGATTTCTTCTGTTATTTACTTGAGTTTGTCTTCTCTTTTGTAGTTCCTTGGCTATGATACAGCCCCTATAGTTCGCTGGATGATTTTCTAAGCAATTGGAGCATTTAGCGTTTCTCGAGTTTTTAAGCAATCAATAGTTAGATGATTGCCAGCACATTTTACGCAGACCGGATCTCTTTGGCAATATTTGAGCGTGTGTCCATAACGTTGGCATCTTTTAAATTGCGGAATCATGTTGTTTGACTTAAGTGCTTCTATTTTGACTTTCATGTGGTTTAGATGTCTTATATCGAATATTCTTTTGATATCTTCATCATTTTCGAAGGTCGGCATAAATAGTGGTAATTTAGTTATATGTTCTTTTCCATTAATTTTTTTCTTTATTATTTTGTTCTCTACACTTATTATTTTAAATTTTTTTCTAACAAATCACTCTTGATGTATTCCGGATCGCATGATGGATGTAAGTGCCTTGCCATAACTCTGATTGGCCTAGTTATCTTGCTTTCGTACGAGTGCCATTCGTGTTTAGCTTCGTTTGCGTATCTTGTCAGTTCTCTATAATCCGACTCTGAATTTACATTTATTTTTATCTGATTATTACCTAAGAGGTTAGCAGAGAACTCGAGATTTTTATTTTTGAGTGCTTGATTCATCGACGAATAATTCTCTACATTACTGAAAATTACTGGTGGTGGTTTATATATTCTTTTTTTTTGTTTCCGGATTTACTGTTGTCGTGGATGCCGGTAATTTGTTACTCAAATTATTCGTTACATTTTCTATGTTCATTGATTTTTCTATTTCCTTGGGAGTAAGAATTTGGTACCTGTTGTTGTTAACCGCATAGTTCTCATGTCCTACTGAGCCTGGTGAATCAACGATACGTGTTTTTGTGCTTGATTTCAATGTTTTTCTTTTTTTGTTTCTTTGTAGTAGCCATTCTGTTTCTTTCGCAGCAGTTGGTGTATTCTTATCTGGCATAGTGTTTTCAGTTATTCCTGAATTTGTTGGTGATATTTTCTCCTTATGTTGTATTGTTAGAATGATAATTTTTAGCTCCTCGATTTGTTTTTTGGCTTCTGAAAGTTCCTTTTCTAGCTTCAATATTCTTTGTTTTTCTAAAATGTTAGAGTTCTCAGCTGTTTGGATTTCATACAAGTTACCTTCTGAGCGTATTTTCTTCCTTTTTGGTGTACTTTCTTCAGCAATGTTGCTGTTGTTTAGGAGATCAATAACTGAACGTTGATGAATGTTCATTTTCTGATTCTGTAATACTGATGATGGTGTATTCAGATCTAATAAGTCTGCCATTGATTTGCTTTTTGTTGGTGAATGACCTATTTTTGGTATTGCTTTAAACGGATTGATTACCATTTTATTATTTTGTATAGTAGCTGCATCTTGCACCATGGCCTGTGACTCCACCATAGGTACAGAGGATTTCTCCCCGTGTAATTTGTCCACTGGCGACTTAGCTGACTTCATTAAGAAATCACCCAAGCCCTCGCCGCCAGCCGTGGAGTCTGACGACACTTTGGCAGATATCCCTGCCGATTTGTTCTTTAGATGTGTACTCATATTATAAACAAATAAATAATGTATTTTTGACCTACTACCAGGTATATTGATACTGCCGTCCCATTGGGAACAGACGCAAACCAGAAGCCGCCCAATGTGGAACAGACGCTCTCTGGATTTTGTTTCCACCAATCTCGTTTGCTCACTGACCCAAACTACACCAACTGGGTCGGGAACAGTTCTTTCGTTAGGGTTGCTCAGCTTGACAGGAGGTACCACGAGTAGGTGAGATTTGGAGTTGAGTAGAAGAGGCTTGGTTGATGTAACAGGAACCCATCAACTAAATTGCGCATTACTACCCATTAGTAATATAAAAAATAATTTAAATCGTCAACTTGATCTTATTTTTATAACAGACTTTAACAACTGTGTTGTAGATGAATGTTCTCAATGTCTGTCGGTTATTGATTCTTATCATCCTCCTTTGTCCTTAACTTTTTCTTATGAAAATGGCAATATTGATGATATTAATGTTAATTCCTTTCGTTATAATTTTCGTAAAACTGATTTCGTCAAATTAAACTATTTACTTAGTAATGTAAACTTTGATTTAATTATTAATTCAAATGTTAACATAGATGTAAATTTATCTAATTTTTATTCAATTATTTTTGAATGCATCGAACAATCAGTTCCGACTTCTATCATTAGAAATTCTTCTTCATCACCTCCTTGGTACAATACCTTAAGGAATAATAGAAATAAATTATGGCGTACGTTTTTGTTAAATAAATGTGATTTTGTTTTTGCGGCATATCTTAACGTATCAAATGAATTCTCTGAGTTATCTAAATGTCTTTATGTCAACTACTTAAGTCAAATGCAATTTGATATTATTTCAGATCCGAAAAACTATAGGGCAATTGCTAAGCTATCATGCATTCCTAAACTTTTTGAGAGTATTGTTTATGATACCCTCTACTTTCACTGTAAATCCTTGATTTCACCAAAACAACACGGGTTTTTGAAAGGCAGATCGACGACTACCAATTTAACTGAATTTGTTTCTAGTAGTCTGAATGCGTTGGAGGATGGTCATGATGTTGATGCAATTACTACTGATTTTAGTAAAGCATTCGATAAACTTGCGCACAGTGTTATTTTGTTTAAATTTCGAGCTCTTGGTTTTCCACAAACTTTTTTGTGCTGGTTGAGGTCTTATTTAAATAATCGTCAGTACAGGGTGTTGTTTAGGTCCGTTCCGTCCGATATTTTTATATTTTTTGTATTTTATGTAAATTTATATTTGTGTTAATAACTTGACAAGTGGTTTTTACATGATTTATGAGTAACTGCTTTTAGCATGCTTTAATTTGAATTTTTTTTATTTCTTCGAATTAACAGGTAACAGCAGAAGGAAAGTAACGTTCTTTTCAGAACTGTGAAGCCTAAAGCTAGTGGTAACCTGTTAATTACGTATTTATGTATTTGTCTTATATGTGTTATATGAAAATCTATATTATATGTTTACTTAAATTGTAAGTATGTGTATGTTATTTTTATGTTTAAAATAAAAAGATAAATATATAAATTTCCGATTTCATGAATTTCGATTTTTATAACAAAATGCTGTTTGCAATTCGCATGATTTATTATTATATATTTAATTGATAATTTTTTAAAGCCTCAAATTAATGGGTGACAGTGGAGGGAAGTAGTAGCGTTCTTCCTAGATCGATGAAGCCTGAAGCTAGTGGTAACCTTTTTAATTTGTTTGTTTTTATGCATTTATTTAATATTTATTTTGACGAATGGTTTTTTCATGATTTTTGATTATTACAAACTGCTAATTGCAATCTAGCACGCTTTTTTTTTATTTAAATTTTAAGCCCCAAATTATCAGGTGACAGTGGAGGGAAGTAGTAGCGTTCTTTACAGAATTGCGAAGCCTAAAGCTAGTGGTAACTGGTTAATTTGTTTGGTTTTTGACGCTGGTACGCTATTTCAGTTCTTCCTTAGCGAATTATTTTTATTTTTATATACTTATAGTTTTAGAACTACTTTAGTTCTAACATATTTACTTTTTTTAATTTTTTAATGATTTGAATTAGCAGGTGACGACATAGGGAAGTAGTAGCTTTTTTTCAGAATTGTGAAGCCCTATGTAAGTGGTAGCTTGTTAATTCAAATTTTAATGTTTTGTTGCTTTAATTTTTATATATTTATTTTTATTTTATTTATTTAATTTATTTAATTGTTTTGTATTAAGCAGTAAGTGTCTAATCTAGTAATATCTGCTTTGTTTTCAGTGGTGGAAACATCAGAGCTTAATCCATTGCGGATAGTAAAAAATTTCTCAGCATGTGAGAAAGTGTAATAAATCAAGCTTAAGGATAAAAAGATAATTTCTCTATATATATATATTTCTCTTTAACATAAAATACTAACATTATCTCTCCTTATGCTTGTTTTCGCTGATCCAAACAAATTATCGGTCACTTTTTCGTGCCCCATTTTCTTGGTTACGAGAAGATGGAGCTTGGTTCTGAGATTGATGAGGATTGGATACTCGATTACTAATTAACCAATGAAATTTCGAATAATGATCATGAACTATTAATATACCTATATAGCCTGCTTTCGTTCTTGGATAAGGACCCAAGATATCGATATACAATCTTTGGAAAGGACGTTCCCTTATAGCTTGTGAACCCATTAAAGGTATCAAAGTTTGATTTGGAGATTTCGATTGTTTAAAATTTCACAATTTCTTACGAAATTTCGAACTTAGATTGCCATTTTTGGCCAGTAAAAAATCCTGCGTAAACGCTCTAAAGTTTTTGAAACACCACCATGTGCAACTATTGGTGGATTATGGGCGCGTTCAATGACAATATTTGTAAGTTGATCAGGTACCCATAATTTCCAAGCACATTCTTCTTGGTAAATATTACCTGTAGAATGCTCTACGCGTTTGTAAATATAATTGTCAAGTATTTGCACATCAGGATATTTATTCTGATTTTCTGCGATTAGGGTTCTAAAATTTACATAATCATCAGTAGCAAATGCTTCTGAATTTAAATCTATTTCTGGACCTATTATATCGATTTTGTTTATTGTATTTTCGTCTTCAAAAATTCGTGATAAAATGTCTGGTACTGTATTTTGGACTACCACGACGATGTTCAATAACGAAATCAAAACCTTGAAGCTTTAAGCTCCATCTAGCTAAATCGTTCTGTGACAATAGCCATTTTCAGTTCCAGTTGAGTTTACCATCCAGTATTACACCTAGGTATTTAACCTCTTTGGAGAAAGGAATAGTCGTACCGTTTAAGACATGTGGAGTTAGAGATACTTTTCTCCTATTGGTAAACGGCACTATTTCAGTTTTACTTGGGTTAATGCTGAGGTTTTTAGATTGGCACCAACTCATTATAAGATTTAACGCAATTTGTAGCCTTTGTGAGACTATTGAATCGTATTTACCTCTGATAATAATGACGATATCATCGTCATAACCTATAACATCGAAGCCTTGCTCGTTTAAGTATTCTAGGAGCTCATCAACGACAATTGACCATAACAGTGGAGATAATACTCCTCCTTGAGGGCAACCCCTATAGGTCTGCGCCGTTAATGTGCTGTTACCCAATTTAGCTGTTGTTAGACGGCTTTTAAGCATGGCGTGGAACCATCTTATAGTCTCCGCTCCTAGGCCTTTCTTCCTAGCTGCTGCTATAATAGCATCGTGGGGAGTATTATCGAAAGCTCCTTCTATATCGATGAATGCGCAAAGGGCAATTTCTTTGTAGTCTTTTGCCTTTTCAATATATCTAACGAGGTCGTGAAGGGCGGACTCTGTTGATTTATCTTTTTGGTATGCGTGTTGTTTACAATGAAGGCGGACTCTGTTAAGTCCTGTTCTAATGTGGTGATCCACTAATTTCTCCATTGTTTTGACAAAAAAGGATGTCAGACTAATAGGGCGGTAAGACCTAACCCTTTCAAGCCCCTGTTTAGTGGATAAATGTGCCAATTGGCATGTATCCAAAGAGCCATCACTATCAGACCACAGACACATCTGTTTTGATATCAAGACCTCCTTAGATTCTACTTCTTATTATAGAAATCCAAAGCGTACAAACTGGACTTAATTCTTAAGTACAAAATCTGTAGCTCAGAAGTTTCATTAAACAGCCCGGACTGCATTGATCTTCTAGCTAACCAACTCGTAGGTAATATCACTTACGCCTACGAACAAAGTTGCCCCATCTCACAAAAGAAATGGGCTAAATAAGTACCCTGGTGGAACGAAGAACTTACGAAAAAACGTTAACTCACTAGGAAACTGTAGAGCAAAAACTGTCGGCAGTTGGGACGATTACAAAATTGCCCTCACCGAATACAATAATTTGATAAAAAATTCAAAAAAAGAGTCATGGAAAAAACTGTGTGAAGAGATCAATGAACTCCCAATAGCCTCCAGACTCCAAAAAGTGTTAGCTAAAGACAATGATGAAGATTCAGATGTAGAGGAAAGGATACTTCGTCCTACTTCCCATTGCAGGAAAACTGCAAATATAAACTTCACTTCGGAAAAGATTAAATGGGCCATAAACAACTTCAAGCCCTATAAATCATCCGGAGTAGACAATATTTTTCCCGCTTTATTGCAACAGGGATTGGAGATTCTTATGCCAACTATGTTAAGAATCTTCTAAGCATGTTTTACATGGGGGCACAACCCAAAAATATGGAGGAAAGCAAGGGTAGTATTTATTCCAAAGGCAGGGAATCGTCCCATTGAAAAACCTAAGTACTTCCTGCCTAGCTATATTTATGAAGGTTGGTGAATTACCTTTATTTAATATTTCTAAATTATTAGCAGCAAGAAAGTTTAAAAGTGAATCACCTCTTTTATTTATATTGCTGCTACCCCATTTGATATGGTGAGCATTAGCGTCACAGCCCAGGATGATGGTATGTTTTGTGTTTTGCTGTATTCCACTAATTCTGTGACGCCTTGAGGTGGAGCATCAGGCTCCTCACCAGGAAAATAAGCTGAGGCAAGAATCACCTCTTGATAACCTGTTGCGTTAGGTATTTTCACCAGTACCGCTATTAAATCTGTACTGATGAAAAAAGGCATAGTTAGATAGTTAATATCATGTGATATAAGTAGTGCCGTTCTCGGCGTGTCACTATTTTTTTTCGAAAATAAGTTTATCTATATTACGAGGAATACCTATTATTTTTCCTTTGCTGGCCCTTGGTTCTTGTAGAAGGGCCACGTGGAACTCTTCTTTAGCAAACCTCCACGTAAGTACGTCCATAGCGACTGCTGCACGGTGGAGATTTGCTTGAATGACCTTAAGGTTATTGGTCATCCTTGGTGATCTGCGGCTGGACGCTGGAGACCTCTTTAATCTTCGGGCGGAGTGTTATACCCGAAAATTTATAACAGATGCGATACCCATTCTGCTTAATATTCTCCATATATTGGCTGTCTATAGAGAAAGTAATAACCGTATTTGTGCCTTCAGTTCTTCTGTTAAGCACTTTCCAGTTAATGGCATTGAGGTTTGCGTTCTGTGCATTTATGAGGGTGGTTATCTCCTCTGTTGCATCCTCTTCATGAGGAAAATATCCTGTGATTATTTCTAATCTCGGGATATTTTCCTCCCTGACGGCACTGATCAGTGGACTCGCCAAGTTTTATATTTGCAGATACCTGCTCAAGCCACGACGCGGTCTTATCGTCAAGGCAAATTATAAGCATCCGACCTGGTTTGAGACTTAGACCCCCAAGTTGTTTCGTTCCCTCTTTTGCCGCTTTAGGAATTTCTGCCAGGATGGATTTCTGAATTGCAGCTAGCTGCTCTGATGTTAATATTTTATGAGGCTGCTCAGTACGGATAATTCCAATCCTGATACCCTTTAGGTTTTAGCTTAGCGTTTAGCGGACTTGAGGACTTTAGCCTCTTGCTATCATTGTCCTTAGATGGTGGAGTTGTTGACAAGGATGTAGACCTTTTTGAAGACAGTGCTGATTGTTTTTCTGTCAGAGTATCCTGCATGGGTAAGCAAGCTAAGTTATAGGCTTCAGCTATTGATTTACCTTGATTACGGTGGAAGGTATATCTCCGACGACCGGCACCCTTAAGCCGCTTTTTATCTTCATTGAGGCTCAATGTTGACTTGGCTTTTCGTTGAGGCGGTTTCACCGGTTTTTTAAAATTATGTGTGGCGGTAACTGAAGGAGTATCCTAACATTGAGGCTCAATGTTGACTTGGCTTTTCGTTGAGGCGGTTTCACCGGTTTTTTAAAATTATGTGTAGCGGTAACTGAAGGAGTATCCTTTGTGATATTGTCGCTCACTTTGACTTGAGTGAGGGGTCACGATGTCTGTGACCATATCTTCGTCTTTTGCGGTTATGTCCGCTGTTGATAAGGAGAGCATCTTCTCCTGTTTTTGTTTTATTATTCATAATAATTTTGTACCCACGAGTAGCGCAAGAAAGAACAGTCACACCTGGCAGAGCTTCGCATTACCAGGGGAAGGCTAATTGAAACTGGAGGGCGCCTGGTATCCAGAGTTCGCATATTTGTGGTTAGTTACCCACTAACCTTTCATCTTTCGGCATATACAGTTTCACCGCAGAATAAGGGATTTTTATTTCCAAGGTTTACTCCTCTAGTGTCATACTTTTTTAAGGTCACCTTATAGGTAGTATGTAAACTTGCGAATCACTAAAGGGAAGAATCCCATAAGTAACCATTGTTAATTCAAAAAGCTGCCTAAAACATGACTAGACCAGATTTTTAAACCAATCAATGCTGTGATAGGATACGGAACCGACAGCTAGCTGTTCGGTTTGAATCCCCCAATCACATCCGCCAAGACCATAGATAGGATGCGGAGCCGACAGCTAGCTGTTCGACTTAGTCCGCCCTACCTTGTAGATCTTTTGGCATAACCCAGTCTGCACCACGTAGAGGCGACCTACTTAACAGACCACACAATATCCATATAGACTTTATCAAAAGGAAAATCTGGTGTGTCTATAACGACCATAGGCATTTTCGTTAATTTTGAGCTTTTATTAACTTGGCATTTTGGTAATTTTTTTTAATAAATTCATTAATGTCTTTTTGCATATATTCCCAACGAAACTGTTGTCTAATTCTCCAATACGTTTTCTTCATACCTTGATGACCACCAAGTATGGAATAGTGAAAATCGTGTTAATGGATCGGTTAATGTTACATAATTTTCCGATTTTGATTTTTGTGTGCTTAGTTTAGTATCAATATTCTGATTCACTGAATTATTATTATTTTGCATTTTATTATTTATTGTTGTTTTACTTCTAGTTTGAACAGCAATAATTTTTTTATTGTTTTCATTTTCATTTTGTGGGATTCTTCTTAAGATATCCGCATTTGTGTTGAATTTAGCTGGCTTGTATTATATTTTATAATTATACTGAGACAATTTGTGGTGAAAACGTACTAGTCTAGATGTTTTGTCTTTTATATGAAATACACCATTGAGTGGTCGGTATAAACCACGAATGGTCGATTTAAAAGGTACGTTCGAAAATATTTTGTAGCCTAGACAATAGCTAGCAACTCTTTCAATAGTTGAATATTTTTTTTCAGATTCATTTAATATCCTGCTAGCAAAAGCAATTGGTTTATCCTGCCCAACTTGCCCTTGGGATAGCACTGTCCCCAGTGTTACATTGCTTGTATCAGTAGTCAGGATAAAAGGTTTCGTGAAATCGGGATAAGTTAAAATAGGGGGAGAAGTTATAGAATGTTTTAAGAATTCAAACGATTTTTGACACTCAAGTAGAATTGCTGTTAGGGATGTGGGGTTATGAGAACAATTGAAAAGGTGGTTGGTTTCATGATTGTCTAGTTGACAATTGGGGCATAGGTGGTCTGTGCCAGGAATTGTTCGAGCTTTGTAGATTTGAAGTATATGACACCAGCCAGACCTTAGCTGAGCTAGGGTTGTTCTAGTCTCTCTGGGAAGGGATTTTTCGCTATGTGTTTGATGGTGTTGTAAGTTCGGATCTGAAATCTGAAAATTTTATTTTCTAATTCTATAAATTCATTAAAACACGTCTATATTGTTTAAGTAATTTTAAAAGACTTTTTTTTCATTTCCGCTTTACTTATGCCCATTACCTATCAATTAAAATATTTCGGCAAGTCAGCATAAATTAAAGGTGAGAAAATTATTAAATTATTTTATTATAATATATATAAAATTATTCGTGGGAACATCCGTTTTAGAATTTATTGCAAGAAGTGGAATATGCAAATCGTGGGACAAATTCTAAAACGTTGTTGGTTTCCAACATGTGCCGGAATATTTTAATTTCTATGCCAAAGTACAACATCCCTCCCTATCCGGGAAAATAACTCTTATGGTCATAAACAAAGCATCATCTTCAAGATTTAATTTATTTAAAAGAATTTGAAATGGCATAAAATATAAAAACTTAGATTATTTAGGAATTACAAAAAGTTATTGATTATAAAAAAAAATGATATAACAATTTTTTTAATATTTTTTTTTGTATTCTTATATTTAAAAATTTAGTATATTTGAAAATTTTGTATATTTGAAAATTTTAATATTACATATACTTATATTATATTTGACACATAAAAAAAATTAAGAGAATTTAAAAATTTACTAATTACTACCCATTTTTTTTTTATGAATTTCCAATTGAAAGCTATAAAATTTTTGAATAATCATACAATTTTTTAATATTTATTTCTTTAAGACTTTGATTTCGTGTATCATCTATTATTTGTAAAATATTTTTAATATATGATTAATTTTTACATTAAAGATTATTTGAAAATTAATATTTAAATAAAGATTTAATTTTACATGTTCAATATAAGTTTAGTATAAAAATTACAACAAAAAATAACGTATCTATCGATTACAATTGTCTATATATATATACTTTATTTGAAAATTAATATTTTATACAGGGTGTTCCGGTTTGGGTCCTGAATACTTGAAGGGGTGATTCATCGGTTCATTTTGAGCAACAAATTGTATGGAAGGGAGGGTCGAATTTCAACATCCACTGAGTTACAGGGTGTTTAAAAAAAGTCATTCGGAGAAGTAGGTACAAGCACTTAATGAATTATAACTTCTAGCGTATTGAACCAAGAATATCCAAACTAGGCGCGTTTGATAGACAATTAAACGCTAGGTCTGCGTTAAATTTCGTTAAAGTTATAATTTTTTCAAAAAATAATTGATTAGATTTTGGAAAAATGACAGTTTTCTCGAAATTTTGCCGAGAATAATTTTTTTTTTAAATTTGATTTGGATGCACCATAGTGTTACCTACAAAATCGCCATACAAATCTGTTACCTGCGACTTCTGGTTTGTCCAGTAGAAAGGTAACAAAAAACGTCCTTTAATTGCCAAATCAGATATTTGAATTGAAAAATTCAGGTAATTAAGGTAAATGTGGGTTTTTTGTAGAATAATTTATTGGAGGTAGTTGTAATTACGCTTTTAAAACTTGCCGACACTAATTTCTAAGTAACTAGGCTGTTAACCTTGCTATAAAGTAAGCGATTACCTCTTTTTATAAAATAATTGTCTGGTTTTATAAAATGTTTTTGTATAAAAGAAGTGCATTGACTATGTGACATATTCAGTTGTATTTTAAATTTTAAAAAGAAAACAAGTGAATAATTAAAATGGCAGAATTTACCAATGAGGAGTATGCAGGCATACACTACTTTTATCGGCTAGCTAATGGAAATGCTTTGGCTGCTCGAGAAGCGTATGGTATTAGATATCCTGGACGACGCCTTCCTACTGATATGGTATTTTCGGATATTCATAGAAGATTAAGAGAGACTGGCAGAGTAAGGTTTAATCGTAATGAAGGGCATGTTATAAATAAAATAAATAAAATTGTTTAGCACTTCATAAATAATTTTTTAGGAAAATTTATTTAAAATAATTAATATATTTTATAAAAATATGAAAAATTTAAAATACTGAATTTTTGATAATTTTAAACGTGATGTAAGGGCAAATTTATACAATCACGAACAACCTCATCGATCGCCGATTCCATATATAATTATTTCTTTAAAATAATAAATTCTTTATAATCATAAAATTCTGTATTTTCAATAATTAAATATATAAAAATTAAAATAAATTTTAAAGATTAAAATTTTTAAGAAAATCTTTTTTAAAATTCATAAAACATACGTAAAACATACATATTTTCCATACTCACGCTCATAAATCAACTTTTAACCGACAAGACAGATATTTAGCACATTTATAACTATTATTAGCAAACCCCTAAGATAATGCTGAAATCCAGTAGAATTGAAAATATAAAATAAAATTATTTTTCAAATTTAAATTCAAGAAATTTTCGGTACGTATACTTTCATAATTTATATATTTTCAAACACAAATACCATTACGCAATACTCATTTCGATTAGATTTTGTTATTGTAATCAATCAAAAGATGGTTTGATAATAATGCTTATATTTCCTAAACTACTGGTCGGAAAATACCCTTTACGCGGACTTTTTTGTAGGGAATTGAATTACCTTTATTAATATATATATATAAAAAAATAGGTCGTCGCTGAAAAAATGGAAATATTTACTTTAGAAGATGAAGTAAATTTTATATGCAAAATATTCATATATTCCATATTTGTATGTATATGGATTTTTGCTTTGAATATTGAGCATAAAATATATTAGAAAGCTTTTTGATGTGAAATTTACTCAATTTGAAAGCTATTTGTTTTGAAAGAAACTCAATTCTAAAACTTTTCTGAAACCTTAGCTAAACACGTGGTTTCTGGGGTACTACAAATTGAAATTTTTTAAATATTTTTTTTCCAAAAAGAGGTATATGATTTGATTACTCTGGATATATTTCTTTGTGGTATTACAAGAGCAATTCAAAAACGAGCACTTGCTTGCATTCAGATGGGAGGAGGTCATTTTGAGCAACTGCTATAATCTTAAAAATAGATAAATGACAATTAACAATAAAAATATTTTAATTTTAAACCCAAAATTTTTATTATTTTTTATTTTAATACTTTTAGTACCTGATTTTTCCATTTAAAAATCTTTTTGTAATCTTTCTACTAAGCAAACCATAAGTCTCAGGTAAAAAATTTGTATGGTGACTTTATAGCTAATTTATGCCGCCTCAAAATAACTTGGTCGGGTTTTTTTTATTTGACAGGTAATAAAAGGGCACAACTTTTTATGTAAAAAATTTATTTTACTTGGCACAAAAATTTTCCAGGAGAGAGGTATCTTTGCCAAAATTTTCCAAAAAAAAATTAAAATTTGAACTTTGTTAGCTTGTAGCTCCCAAACTACAATTAACTGAAAAATCTTTTATGGCTTCTTTTAAACGCTATTTAATTACCAATCTAATGACATATGAATCATACTTCAACAGTGATCCATTCTGAAGTTATGAACCAAACTATGATTCAACTTTTTTTTTAAACATCGATTTATAAATTGGGGGCTACCGCCCCAGTGGGACGGATTTCGGGAAAACGCCCATACAATTTTTTGCTCAGAATGAATCACAGAATACCGTAGTATAGCAGTGATCAGGTATTTCTGGTTCACCCTGTATATATATATATATATATATATATATATATATATATGTGGGATATCCAAATAATTATGAACGAGTTAATTTTATTTAAATTGTATTTCAAAATATAATGTAATATAATTATTACAACAACTAATTGTTAAGTTTAAGTATAAAAAAAATGCATTTAACTACGTTTGAAAAAACACGACTTGACTTTTCGGTGATCGACTATCGAATGAATTCTTTTCTTTTTGGCAGTTGCCGTCAATTTTCATTCCCAGCCGGGTTGTAATTAGGGTTCGTTCTGAACGAATTCCCACAATCGGCCATCCTGATAGTATTCTCGACCTCGGGAATCTTAACATTTTGTAACCATTGGTGTTTGGCCATCTTCACGTAAATCTTTATTTTATTAGGCTTCTAAGGTAAGTACATGTTAGCATCTTAGGTAAACTTTTGACATCTTTTGGTACATCTTTTTCTTCTTAGTTAAATATTTTTCATCTTAGGTAAATCTTTTCTACTTGAGTAAATCTTTTTCATCTTTTGGTAAATCTTTGGGTAAATCTTTTCATCTTGGTAAATCTTTTTCATCTTTTGGTAAATCTTTGGGTAAATCTTTTCATCTTGGTAAAACTTTTTCATCTTGGTAAATCTTTTTCATCTTGGGTAAATCTTTTCATCTTGGTAAAACTTTTTGACATCTTTTGTTTATTCTTCTTCGAAGCCGAGGAAGTCTTCTTCCTCATCGCTGCTCGTAATATCGTACCAGCTTTTCATATTATCAGCACTTGTGATTGTTTTATTTGGACCATCATGAGTACCAACTTTCTCTACGTGGTATCGATCGTGTTCTGCACATCTGATAATTTTAAATGGACCTAAAAATTTAGTAGAGATTTTAGAATTATTAATAAATTGGCATCTTTTTATGGCAATTAAATCTCCTAATTTATAATTTTTTGCGACTTTACGACTTTTATTGTAATATTTGCGATTTTCGTTTTGTATTTTTTCAATATTTTTTCGTGCTGTTTCTCGCGATTCTTCACGGTTATCGATAAATGCTTTTTTAAATTCTTCGTCTACTGCTTCGGATAAAATCGTATTCGTATTGTTTCTCATCGAAACGCCTGTTAATAATTCAAATGGAGATATTCCAATACTTCTTTGATAGGTTGAATTAATGCCTCTTTGTAATTTCCCGGTGAAAGTATACCATTTCGCTGGTTCATCTATTGCAAGTTTTGTTAATACTGGTATTATCATCGCGTTGATTCGTTCTACTTGTCCATTTCCTCTTGGAATACCGGTAGCTATCTGCAGGTGAATTATGTTTTCTTCTTCACAGTACTCTTTGAATTTGTTTGATGTGAAAGCTGTTCCTCTGTCTGTAATCATTCTTCTTGGATTACCGAAAGTATCTTTTTGCAAATTTAACTTTTGTAGTACTTCTTCTGTTGTTGTTGATTTTGTTGGATAAATCCAGCAAAATTTTGAGAAAGCATCGATTACACATAAAATGTATGAGTACTTTTTCGTGGTATTCGTCATTGGACCAAGGTGATCAATGTGGTAAGTATCTAGTGGCTGTTCGTTTTTGTAAATTGGATTTAAATACCCTTCTGGTTTACCTGCTTTTTTATCTGCTAAAATACAACGGACACAATTTCTTCTACAACTTTCAATTTTTTCTTTTAGACGAGATATGTAATATTCTCGGCTTATTAAGTCTTCCATTTTTTTGTACCCAAAATGACCATCGTCATGTATATTTTTAATTATTTCATTTTGCATATTTTTGGGAACACATAACAATTTACCATCTTTACCTTCTTTATATATTATATCATTTTGTTTAAAATAACCATCGTAAATATCAACATTTTCTAATATTTTATTAATTAGCTGCAATTCCTTATCCGTATTTTGAGCGTGTTTTATTTTATCTAAAAATTGATTTGTTATAACCATCATAACTGGATTTCTACTTAACGCATCTACGTGCTTCATTCTTATACCAGGTCTGTGTTCTAACTGATAATCGTATTCTTGTAAAGCTAAAGCCCACCCTGCAATTCTGGGTAATATATTTTGCTTTTCCATAGTTTGCTTAAAGGCTGAGCAATCTGTAAAAATTTTAAATTTAATTCCTAGAACATATACTCTGAACTTTTTAAGAGCTGATATTATAGCTAACACTTCTAATTCGTAGCTACTGTAGCGTTCTTCTGCTGATGATGTCTTTTTACTATGGTAACATACTGGATGTAATTGATTATCTTCTCTTTTTTGTAGCAGTACAGCGCCAAATCCCCATTTCGACGCATCTGTGTGAATTTCCGTTTCCGAATCTTGTCTATATAGTGTAAGTACTGGTTGTTCTGATAATAACTGTTTAAGTTGATTAACTGCTAATTTCTCTTGTATACCAAATTTAAATTCTGAATTCTTTTTCAATAGATTCGTTAATGGTCTGGCT
The DNA here is from genome assembly GCA_963920725.1 of Rhamphomyia laevipes. Lineage (NCBI taxonomy): Eukaryota > Metazoa > Arthropoda > Insecta > Diptera > Empididae > Rhamphomyia > Rhamphomyia laevipes. The sequence goes on from OY987255.1 coordinate 65,325,168, forward strand.
ATTACTGAATATGATTTTATAAATTTTCTGAAAAATCCTGTAAGTCCTAGGAAACTTTGTACATTTTTAATTGATTTCGGCTCTGGAAAATTTTTCACTGCATTCGTTTTAAGTTCTGAAGGTGTTATTTTACCATCATTTATTTTAAATCCTAAGTAGTCGATTTCAGTACATAAAAATTGACATTTTGACCATTTAATTTCTAATCCATATTCTTCAGCTAGCTTCATAGCTTCCTTTAATCTTTTCATTCCTTCTTCATAAGTTTCCGACAGTATTATGATATCATCCATATATATTAAAACAAATTTCTTTTCAATTAGTCGTTGAAATATTTTATTAATATATTTTTGAAAAACTGTGGGTGACGTGCATAATCCGAACGGTGTTCTATTGAATTCATATTGTCCTGATGGTGTTACGAAAGACGTATATTTTTTACTTTTTTCGTCAACTTCTACGTGAAAAAATCCATTCTTTAAATCTAATGTTGAAAATATTTTAGCTTTGCTCAAGGAATCAATTTGGTCTTCTATTAAAGGTAGTGGATATCTATCTTTAATTACTTTTTTATTTAATTTTCTGTAGTCTATGCATAATCTTTTACCACCATCTTTTTTATTTGCCAATTGTATTGGACTTGAAAATTCCGATTCACTTGGACGTATTATTTTCAACTTTAGCCATTCTTCAATCTGATCATCTATAATTTTTTTTTCCAGCGGGGCCATTCTTCTTGGACGTAACTTAATTGGTACTTCATCTGACAGAATAATTTTTAATTTAACATCAGTATCTTTATATTTATTTTCTGGTGTATATTTCGTTACTAAATTATTTATTTCTTTTAAATAATTTTTATTTCCTATTTTAAGTTCTTCTTTTTCAGCTGTAATATTGTAGCATGACGTTAATTCTGGATTTATTTTACTAATTTTGATGTTATCATCTGTTAATTTAATATTTGTTCCGCTCAGTATATCTCTTCCTATTACTGTTGCTGTTTTCAAATTTGTTCCAGATACTACGTATATTTGTGTTGTATACATGTTGTTATCAATTTCTACCGCTGCTTTAAAAGAACCTAATGTTTCCATTGTTTCACCTGAAAGACCTTGTATTTTACATTCTGTTGTATTTAATTCTGGAGCGTTAATCTTATGAAAATCCTCAATTCTTATTATACTGATGTCACTACCTGTGTCAATCAGAGCTGAAATTTCTGTATCATTTATTTTTATTAATTTTTGTGTATTTTTACCGGATTTAATATACTTAATCGATTTCACTGTACAATTTCTTGCGATATGTCCGAATTCATTGCACTTAAAACATTTTGGAGTATTTTGTGGACATTCATTTTTTAAATGATCTGTTTTTCCACAATTGTAACATCTTGTTTGTACAGTTTTCGGTTGACTTTCATTTCTTCGTATATCAATTTTTCTGGTATATTCTTTTGTTGTATTCGAGAAATTTTTTAAGCTGTCCTTGTATTTTAAATAGATTGGTATTTTATCTCGAAATTCTTGAAAATTTGTTGCTTCAAATAATATGCTTTTATTTTCAGGATTATCATTTATTCCTTTTATTACGTAATGTATTATTGTTTCCTCATCTATACATGGACTTCTTGCAGCTATTTCTCTCATCTTCAAGAAATATTCTTGTATATTTTCATTTCTTTCTTGCTTTCTGTTTTGTAATTTTTTGTGAATTTCAGCTGATGTTATTTTAAATTTGAATTCTTGTCTTAGAAACGTCTTTAATTCTTCCCAGTTATTCAGATTTGGATTGGATCGTAAAGCTAGTTTTGCTGTTCCTATCAACAGTCTTTTAGCAAAAATTGTTTGTTGTAAATTAGTCCACTTAAATTCTTTAGCTGTACTTTCTACATCCCTTATCCATGATTCGACGTCATAATCATCATTACCACTAAATTCTGGTAGTATATTTAAAATATCTTTAAACGAAATTCTTTCTTTTTCGTGTTTTTCAATTGTTGTACTTTCGAGATCATTTTGTTGTTGTAGTTCTACTTTTAATTGCTCTAATTCTTCAATTAATTTATCTATTCTTGCTTTTTCTTCTCTAGCTGTTGATTTTGTTTGTTGTTCGTCGTTCATTACGATTTGCTTATCCAATTTTTTGTTTTCTGTTTGTAACATTATTATTTCTTGTAGTTCTTTTAATTCGTTTTCTTTCTTCTGAGCTTCTTCATCTTTATTTTTCATTTCTTTTTCTTTTATTTCTTTTTCCATTAATTGTCTCTTTAATTTCTCCTTAAGTTTTTTATTTTCTTCTTTTAAAATATTTAGTTGATCTTCTACAGACGGCTCTTTCGATTCTGATGGTGTTCGTTGTTTTTTTATGGTGTCGGGCATGTTATTTAGAAATTATCAAATTGGAAAAATGTAAAAAGAAATTATGATTTATAAACAAGTATTAAATCTTCACTGGTTTGTAAGGCACTCTGTCTTTTCAAAATATTAACTACGTTATTATTGAAATTTTCAATTACTTTTACAAATTGTTCTTGCAATTCGTTAAAATTTTAATATCTTTATTGAAAATCCGTTGAACTTGGTTGAAATTAATATTTTTATTGAAAAATTTGTTGAAAATCTGTTGTAGTTTTTTGAAATTAAGATCTTTGCTGAAAAAAAATTTGTTGAAAATATTTTAAATTTTGATCTTTGTTGAAAAATTTGTTGAAAATCTGTTATAGTCTCTTGAAATTAAGATCTTTGTTGAAAAATTTGTTGAAAATAATTTTTAATTTTGATCTTTGTTGAAAAATTTTGTTTTTTATCTAAAAAAAATTCTAGAATATAATTTTGTTGTATGACAATTTTGATTTTATTATAATCAAATTCGAAAGTAATTTTATTTTTATATAAAATAATTTGACCAATAAAATTTTATTGCTATGTGATTAACATTTGTTGAAAAATAATTTGTTGTATTTTAAATTTTTATATCTACAAAATTAAAATTTAAAATTTATTGTATGACGATTTTGATTTTATTATAATCAAATTCGAAGGTAATTTTATTTTTTGATTTTTGTAAAGAAAAATTTTGACTAACAAAATTTTGTTGCTATGCAAATAAACGAAACGGTGATATATTCTTTTGATAGTAATTGAATTGTTGTAAAATAATTGTGTACCGCTGATTTTAGATTAGCGGTATTATCATGTGATGTAAAATTTACCGGTATAACCCAACAATGCCCAAAAAAAAAATTTCCACGCGATTAAAATTTGCCATAAAATTTAATATATTTGTATATAGATATCAAAAATTAAATTATTATAGAATTTCAACTTACGGTTTGGTTTCAAAAACTTATATATATTTTTTTTTTTTTTTTTTGTGTACTTAACCACTGTGATGACACCTTATCAGTTGCTTCAAAATCTTTTAATTTCTTCTTTGGTTAATCCCACGTTGAACTACTTTAAATATTTTCTTGAATACAGACGTTGATGTGCTTGATTGATCCCACGTTGTCAGCTTAACTACTTTAAATCTTTCTTGAATAAAGCACGTTGATGTGCCTAGTTGCTCCCACGTTGTCAGCTTAACTACTTTAAATATTTCTTCAATTTTCTTGGTTAGGTTGAGCCCCCAAATTGTGGGATATCCAAATAATTATGAACGAGTTAATTTTATTTAAATTGTATTTCAAAATATAATGTAATATAATTATTACAACAACTAATTGTTAAGTTTAAGTACATATAAAAAAAATGCATTTAACTACGTTTGAAAAAACACGACTTGACTTTTCGGTGATCGACTATCGAATGAATTCTTTTCTTTTTGGCAGTTGCCGTCAATTTTCATTCCCAGCCGGGTTGTAATTAGGGTTCGTTCTGAACGAATTCCCACATATATATATATTATACATATTATAGTAAATATATATAAAGAATATAAAAATTCTACAGTTTCTGACTAAAAGCATAGACACTTATACTAGACAGTGCATTCTTAATTACGTTTTAAACGTGTATATCTAACGATATAATGTTCAACAGATGGCACTAGTATGCGCTATTTCAAAAATATTTTTATTTTTTCCTTTTTAAAATGTTCAAATAATGATATACACATAGAAAAAATTATTACCAAAAAAAAACTCACAAAAACAACATAGAAAGAATTTTTTTTAAGGACAAAGGACAGTAATAAAAAGTATTACTATTCTTTTTACAAGAGAAGATTGCAAGTACAGAAAGATATATATATATATATACAATTAAATTTTTCAATGTTGAAAATATATTATGTACAAGTATAAATTGGGTTATAAAAATATGTGTAAAAAGAGGTAAAAAATCATGTCGAAATTAAGAATTAAGTAATCTACTGAAAAAATATTTTTTATGTCCTGTAATTTCTGGTGAATAAAAACTAAAGTTTATTATTTAAATTTAATATGTTTATTGTTGTTGAAAAATTATAATTTTTTTACTCTTTTTATATTACTTTATGTGGTTCTGAAAAGAACTATTTATTATTTTTTAAAAGAAATTTAAATTAGGCACGTTCACCACGAATACGATGAGCTAATTGAATATCTATTTAAAAAAAATTATTTTGTTTCCCTAATAATAGTTAACTTTTGATTTTCTCTACTACATTTATTTTTATTTTGTATTAACTCAAATTGCCAATTACAATTTTTTCTTAAATTACTTTTAAAAAAAATTTTAATAGCTTAGAGTAGCATTTTTGTGAAAAATACCAATGATAATTATTATTTTTTTCCATCTCTTCAACACATTTATCGAATAAAAAATTCAATATTCCTTTAATATTGCACTTTTTTACAAAAAAAAGTGCAATAAATTAAAAATTTGCACCCACAAAAGAGATGTGTGAAATAAAATTTCACTAGGAACCTTTAAAGATCCAAAATTAGAATTTTTGTCGTAATTTTTGTTGAAAATAAATAATTCGTTGTCCATGTCCTCGAAAACTTCTTCTGGTTTCTTTAATATTTCCATGCAGTTTTGCATTTTACAATCAAATCCACATTCAACTTTTTTCAGACAATATCCAAGAAAATATTTTATTGAATTTTGTTGCATTGGCATTATTTCATCAATTATACAGTGTGAAAGTCCCGAAATTTCAGTATATTAATATACTTTCAAATATCGATATCTAATTTGAGTTATAAGCGTTTCCAAATTCCGAAAGTAAAGCGCCCAACATTTCCAACTTAAGCTTTTAGAAATTTTCAATATTTAGCCCTTCTGCTTTGCCCAAAGATCTCGGTGTAGAGTCAACACGCTAACAAATAAATCCAATCTAGCATGATAATCTAGTTTTAAATACCACATATAGGTAACCAAAGGAATATTTATTTTGGGGGTATATAATTGAAGTATTGATGGCACTCAGTTTGTATTTTTATGAAACATAAAATTAATGAAATTGAATCCGATATCCGAGCTAATTATATATACATATATTTGATTCTTTAGAATTTTTCAGATACATAAAAAAAAACAATTTTTGTAATATTTTTTTTTTTCCAAGCAAGATATCTAAGAACAAGAAAGAAATAAAAATTATAAAAAAGCATATACACCTAAATGATGAGAAAATTCTGTATATGTACCTATAATGAGTAAATCACATTGAGAAATGAGAAATTCATATTGAATATATTTTTGTTCCTATTTGAAAGAGCAAAAATATATTTTTGTTCCTATGTAAAATAAAGTATATCTTAAAAATATATGAAGAAAAATTATTAGATATACTTTCATACATTTTTACACGTAACGCCATCTATCGAGATGATGAGTTTAGGCAGATCATATTTGTTATATGAAATGCACTGTCTAGGTATGTGTCTATGCTAAAAGTTAAAATATTTGACCGACTAAAAAGTATGAAATAAAAAATAAATAAAAAAAACATTTTTTAAAAATACTTTCCTTTATAAATAGTAATATGCGACTAAAAACTAATAAATAACAATACTAAAATTATATAATCTTACTTTCTTCTATCTAGAGTTTCAGTAATGGTCAATTGTAGTATGGTCAATTGTAATAGGGTTAACTGCAAATGTACTAGATTAGGGATTCAGTAAAGGTAAAGTATAGTAAAAGGGAAGTAGACCCCTTGTAAATATCATTGATTCTGATAAATTCTTTTAATTCTCATAAGGTCTCTTTACATACTATTAATTCTGATCAGATTTGCTACCATTAATTTTGATCAGTTATAAAAGGGGTCTACTTCCTTTTTACTATACTTTACCTTTACTGAATCTCTAGTCTAGTACATTTGCAGTTAACCCTACTACAATTGACCATTACTGAAACTCTAGATAGAAGAAAGTAAGATTATATAATTTTAGTATTGTTATTTATTAGTTTTTAGTCGCATATTACTATTTATAAAGGAAAGTATTTTTAAAAAATGTGTTTTTTTATTTATTTTTTAATCTAAATATATATATATATATATATATATATATATATATATAAATGATTTTACAATTAAAATATAATGTTGTAGTATAATTAAGTTTATTTGTTTTATTTATGTTTTTTTTTTTTTTATTTCTATTATATATATATCTATGTTACTAAGAAAAAACAAAATAAAATATTTCAGAGACAAAAATTGAATTATTAAACAAAATTATTTTTTCAATTAATTTATATAGTAAAGTATAGTATGCTACTCGCGATTAGGGAAGATTACCATACAAAATTTAGCTCAGCTAAATATAAGATTACGATTTATCTCGAAAATTCGCTGAAGTAGTACGCTACTCAAGATTACTAAACGCAGGAACATTCGGCGCCTTGTCAAAAGTCTCCACTAAATATTTCACGTGAAATAATGTTCTGAACATTATTTCGCGCGAAATTTTGACATTTTGAACAAAAAAATTATAATTTTGAAATTTTTTGAAAATTTTTGAAAAAAAAAAAATTTTTTTAAGTAAAAATGAGTGAAGAAATTTATTATAATTGCGAATATATGGATTCGGAAACACCTGGAAAATCTCAAATTTCCAAAAAAAAAAAACCGTTAAAAGAAAATTAGATTTCACTGCTGCTGAGAAAAAACAATTGGCATCTGAGGTGAAAAATAATCCATGTATTTGGAAGCTGGAGGATAAAATGCATCGAAATCACCATGCCATATCAGCTGCTTGGACAGCAATATCCAGTAATATGTTAAAACCAGGTAAATAGAATATTTGTCCATAAATACCTACAACAGTATGAACAAATATTTTTGAATTTAATTAAAGTTGAAGAATGTAAAAGCAGTTGGAAATCGTTGCGTGATTCCATGAGATATCACCAAGTGAAGAATAAAAAATTAAAATCTGGTAGCCAAGCGGAATTTTTGGATTTTGAAGACGACCCAGTTGGTAATGATGATATAGATTGGGAATTTGCAGAAGATTTGGCATTTATGGTGTCTAATTCATCAGAGAGTAGAAGAAGGTAATTTAGTAAATATATACTTCGTAATACATAGTAATGCACATATTGTTATTGTATATATCATGTTTTATTTCAGAACATTTTCCTCCAGTACAACCGAGACCAGTACGGGCATAACAAACGATAATGCATCAATAGATATTTTGGATGATTCAATCTATTCATATGTAATACAAATTTTATTTACCTATTGCATTTTATTATAATTGTTTGAAATACTTATTTTATAACAGACAAATTCAACTTCAAAAAAATCAAAGAAAACAAGTGATTCAAATGATGTTATTGCAAAGGCGATTACAGACCTTGTACTAATAAGAAAGCAACACCAAGAAAAGATTACCAGCAATGAAGTTCAGGGTCCTGTTTTAAAATATAATTCAATGTTTGCTAATTTGGACAGGATGTTCCAACAACTGCCAGAGGACGTTGTTGAAGATTTAAATTTTAGATTTATTTCACAGACATATGATGAAATTAAAAAACAAAAAAAATGAATAAATTTATGGTAAAAAAATGGTTAAATGGTAAAAAAAATTATTTAAAAAAATGGTTAAAATGGTTAAATTTACCTACCTTGAAATAAAAAAAAAATTAAATTGAAATAAATAAGTACTGTTAATGTGTTTTTATTCAAACATTCATATATTATATAATTGTTATTTTAAAAAAATTATTGTAGAAATACGGCTTTGCGTTGCCATTCAACTGCTCCTATAGGCGAATTTACATATTCTTTTAAGTGGTCTCTGATAAATTTTCCATATTTATTGATGCGACCAATTGGAGCACAATTTGTTTCATTAAAAAACATTGAATCTGGCATTGTTTTTGATCGCCATTCTCCCTCAATTAATACTCCATCTTTGTAACTATCTGCATAGTTTGGTGGACAATAACTTTCTTTCGATGTTTTTAAAAGATAATTATGTAAATAACAGCATGCTGCTATTATTTTTTGCGCCCTGTCTGGTTTGCAAAACATTGTTCGTTTTAAGCACAACCACTTCGAACATAATATGCCAAACGAATTTTCAACACAACGTCTCGCCCTACTGAGACGATAATTGAAAATTCGCTCTTCATCTGTCAGCCTATTAGGCTTTCGTGGCACATAGGGCTTCATTATTCTTTTATGTAGCGGAAAAGCATCGTCTCCTACAAAATAATAGGGCAATTTTTTATTTTGCACTCTGGCATCATCTGGAAATGGCAGTGTATCTGCCAATATTTGCTGGCCAACCTTGCTGCTTGAAAAAACTCCCGCATCACCTTCGCTTCCATGAGCACCAATATCCACATAAATAAATTTATAATTTGCATCGGAAATTGCCATTAATTGAATGCTATGGAATTCCTGAAATTTTTTTAAGTAAAATTAATATAAATATGTTAATAATATTAATATGACTTTACTTTATAATTGTAGAATAAAGTTCCAGCATTTGGGGGACATTTAATGGCAACATGTTTCCCATCAATGGCACCAAGACAATTCGGGAAATTCCATATTGCATTGAAATCATTGGCAATGCTTATAAATTTGGCCTGGTCTAAAACGGGGATTTCTTCCTTTAAAACAATACATATGGCATTGGCGACATCATCCAAAATCTTACCGAAATGCTGTTTACTAATTCGGTAAATGGACGCCATATGGCGTTGAAGTGACCCACTAGCAAAATACCTGTAATATAATATTGCTTATTTCGTACACAATGTACACAAAATTAGATACATACTCAAGTACAACAGAAGGCTTCTCCTTCGGACTTATTGCGTCTTGCGGGTGTGATACTATTTTTGGTAATAGGTGCGGCTCCACAAGTTCCAAAAGAGTCTGGAAAACCTCTGACGATAAATGAAAATTTTCATAAAAAAAATTCTTATTGCTTTCCATGTCTTCAAACTAAAAAAAAATATATAATTTCAATAAACCAATATGAATATTCAATTTATATTTTTCAACATACATCTACAGCAAAACGTCCTTTACTTTTGCGTCCTTGCAAATATGGCTGAACACGACATGAAGGTTTTTTTTTTTTTTTTTCTTCAATGCTCCTTCTCACGACCAACGCTGCACCAAGGATTATTAGGTCATCCATTTCATCGTCCATTGCTATATTTTTTAATATTGTTGAATTCATTATTATTTCATAAATATCCACACAGAAACGTTTTTGATATGGCAAACTGAATATTTGAAATCCCAAACATAAACAGAAAAATATTTGAAATGCCAAACTGATTTCACATTAACATAGACGTCAAAATTTATCTCTACACAATATTTTTTCACAATATTTTATCTCTACACAATATGGAGAGTTTGGAGATCGCGTTAAAATTTAGCTAATCTTTAGTAGCATACTATACTTAATGATTGAAATCAAAACGATAAGTTTGAGTTCTGAATTATAACTGATCTTTATTTCATTTCAATAATTATAAACTAAATTCTTAAAGCAAAAAAAAAAAAATACAATCTTAAATGCGATCTTTGTAAATTGAAAATAATGCCAAGCGCATTAGATTTGCATAAAGAAATAATTTAAGTATCGCCTTACAATTATTTCTTAAGAAAAAACATCATGATGCTTGTGCAATATTTACACAAGTGTTTATTAAATTTACGTTCTCATCATATTTCTTATGAAAGAAATATCTATTATTTCTAATGCAAAAGTAAATAAGATTCCTTGCATTAGGAATAATATTATATTTAAGATAAGAACTAGAACCCACATATAACTCTTCCACCCTGAGATTCTTCCGTCTCGGGAGAACTAATTTTTGTGATTTTATCTTTTATTGATACGTTATTTATGATGATTTCCCTTTTTTTACAAAAAATATTTTTAAAAACTATAATAATTACAATTACAATTATACATATAATGAATGATAATGAAGAATGAATTACATTGCTTTTAAAATCTATAAAATTTAATGTTTCTCTATTCTTTATATTATTTATATTAATATTTTCCAATGTTAAGTTATTTAATTGTTTAGTTAATTGAAAATTTGACATAGGCATTATTATGCTAGTTTTAAATATTTTATCATTGTTATAAAATTTAAAATTATCAATTTCTAGTTTACAATTTGAAAATTTAATTATATTATTACCTTCTATTACGGTATTGTGTTTAATACAAGTTTGGTTTAACAAAAATTTATCAATATTTTTAGTTATTATCATACCATTTTCAATTTCTTCTATAATTTTTTCTTTATTAATTCTTATTTTACAAACATTGTTTTTTGATAATAGATTTTGAATACATTTATTTTTATGTAATTTTAAATCCTTTACAGTGGTTACATTATTATAAAAATTATAAACTTTATTTTCTGATATAATTATTTTTTCACTTTGAATATCTAATTCTTCGAATTTCAAATTTGGAAACGGTAAAATTAGTGCATTATAGAATATATTATTTATAAAATTAGGTATTAATATGACAAAGATCAAAGTATTTTCTTTTATTAACACTGAGTTTTTGATGAAAGGTAAGGTGTTGATAGTAATATTAAATTCTTCAGTTTCTTCAGTGGTTAAGATATCATGCGCGAGAACGTTTAATCTGCTAAGCAGTAGGTTGTCTTTGATTTTTTCAATTTCTTTATTTAAATTTGTTATATCAGAGTATATTTGTAAGGTATATTCAAATATATCAAACTTATTTATTACTTCATTTGTTAGTATAGTTATATTAGAGAGATAACCATTTATTTGAGTTTGTTGGGAGTTAATATGGTCTTTAATTTTTTCAACCGTATTTATTAAATTTTCATTAATAATTACTTGTTTATTTGATTGTTCGGTTAATTGTTTGGAATTTTGTTCTAAGGTGTTTAAATGATTATAAATCTCTTCAGCATCCTTATTGTCCATGGTTCCTATTAAGAATTTAAAACCTGAACCGATAATGTTTACTAATCCTCTTTTATATCTATGAGTTCTGGGTATTATACTATTGACATTACGTTTTAAATAATTTAATTCTCTAATGAGTAAAATATAATTCTGATTTGATTTGTTAAAAGATAAAGTTTTTACATTATATGTTAATGTTTTAACTAAATTATTAAATTCATTTAAGTCTATAATATGCAGTATTTTCGTATAGTTGTCGACAATTTGTATAGGTTCCATTTTTACTAATGTGTAACCATTGTCTTCATGAATAGGAGAAACTTCTAAATTTTGCGTGTTTGTTTGTATTGTCCATAGGAGTAATAAGGCTGTAGCAACTTCTAGTTTCATCTGCAAATAAAATAGATTTAAAATGAATGCATGGAAGAGCTGGAAATAATTTATGAAATAAAAGTTCGTTTCCGTTTGGACGTAGGTTCTGAGTAACCATTGTTATTTAAAGTCTGTTAGTATTATTGTTAGTTTCATCTGATAATCGAATGAACTTGATATTTATATTTACGTTTCTGTTGTGTCTTATAATATTTTGTATTTCTTTTGTTGGTCCTATCAACAACATAATTATTTTGTTTAGAATATTCTTTGAGTCGTTTATACTTTGGACTAATTTTTTGTATCTGCCTGTCTTGTACAATATTTTCTGTAATTTTTGGAATAGGATTTCTATTTTTGTTTAATTTTTCAGTTCTTTTTACTTTTTCAATTTCAAATTTTTCCTTTAGGTCATTTATATTTTTCCTGTCAAGGTTTTTTGTAATAAACTCTATTGGTTTTAATTGCGTTGTAGAGTGAATTGTATCATTATATATTCTAATGATCTTATGGAGTTTGTCATCTAAACCTTCTTTATTTCTATCTACTGTCAAAAGTCTCAGGTGTTCGTTTAGTGTTCCGTGCAATCGTTCTATGTCACTATTTCCTGTCTTATGTGATGCAGTAGTTTGGTGAAAATGTATTTTATTTTCTTTTAAAAACAGTACCACAGCATTGTGTAATATACATCTTTCACCGTCCGATATTAATTTGTTGATTTTTCCTAGATATTGTATTCTTTCTTTAAGAGCTTTTAATATTGAGATCCATGTTCTGTCATCCAGCTTGTGGATAGTAGCATATTTTGAAAATTTGTCAATAGTAGTTAGATAAGGTTTATTCCTTTCAGGAAACCAAATGTCGATATGAACAATGTCATTAAAGTTATTAGGCGTTTCCGTGACGTTAAAAGTTATTTTATTGGGGTTGCGGTCATGTTTTGAAAGGTTGCATGTTTCGCAATTGTTAATTATTTTACTGATTTCTACCGTTAGATTAGGGTAGTAAAATTTGTCTTTTAATTCCGAAAAAACTTCGTTTATACCTCTGTGATTTTTCTGTAAGTGTTCATTTTTAATAATAGTAAGTATTTCGTTTCTGTCCGAAATATCAATTAATTTAATAGAGGATTTCAAGATTTTTAATTTTTTATTATTAGAAAAATATTCTTTATAAATATTTTGAAATTTCAAAAATAGATCTTTGTTTTCGCAATAGATGCACATAATACCTTTATCAATAATAGTTTTTTGCATAATAGATAGTAGATTACTTTCTTCAGATACCACTATATTATTATGACATTTTTTGTGAATAATCTTCAAAGTAAGACTTTCTTTATTACCATAATATAAATAAATTTGATTTTTAAACAGATTTACCGGTCTGTCAGTTATAAAAATTAAATTAGAGTCATCTTCATCAGCACTATGAATAGTGGCATCAGTAGACATATTTTCATTATTATAGAAATTTTCTTCAAACAGAATAGACAAATTGAGATTCGAATTCGATATTGCTTCTTTGCTATCAAATTCATTTTCATTAATTATTCTTTCATTATTATTAATTTTTATTCTAGAAAGCCCGTCGGCAACGAAATTTTGTTTTCCCTTGACATATTCAATGTTAAAGTCAAACTCATTTAATCTAATTTTCCATCTTTGTAGCTTGCAATTGGGCTCTTTTAACCCATTGAGCCAAATAAGTGGACGATGATCTGTTTTAATAGTAAAGTTCCTACCAAATAAATAAGGGCGAAATTGTTTAGTTGCCCATACAATGGAGAGGAGTTCTTTTTCGATTGTAGAATAGTTTATTTCATGTTTATTTAAAGTTCTAGATATATAGTGAATTGGGTGGTTATTTTGCATTAATACGGCACCTAATGCATAATTTGAAGCATCGGTAACTAATACGAATCGTTTCTCATAGTCTGGGTAGGCTAGGATTGGATCTGTAGTTAGCAATGTCTTTAGTTTCTCAAATGAGTTAGTATATTCTCTGTCTTTTAAATCTATTTTTGCGTTTTTTCGCAAATATTTGGTCATTGGATGTGCAATTTTTGCATAATCTTGCATGAACTTTCTATAATATCCGGTTATTCCTAGGAAAATCTTAATTTCTTTTTGGGTTTTCGGAACACCGATTTTTAAAATAGCTTCTATCTTTTTAGGATTTGGTTTAATTCCATGTTCAGTAATAATGTGACCTAAGTAAAAATGAATATTTTTCTACTTGACATAAAAATGAACATTTTTCTACTTGAACCTTAAGATTTACTGAAGCGAGTTTTTTTAGAATTTTTTGTAGAGAATCGATATGTTCTTGAAGAGAACTTGAGAATATTAAAATATCGTCCATATAAACGATACAGATTTTATTTATGAATTCACCTAGGATTTCATTCATCATTTTCTGAAATGTGCTAGGTGCGTTTTTTAAGCCGAAAGGCATTCTCAAAAACTCGTAGTGACCAGTAGCCGTGGAAAAGGCGGTTTTCGCACGATCTTTTGGTTGGACTTCGACTTGATGGAATCCTTTCGCTAAGTCCAAGGAGGTGAAATAAATTTATCAAATATTCCGTCAATATTTGGTATAGGAAATCTATTTTCCACTGTAGCTTCGTTTAGCTTTCGATAATCGATGACTACGCGCCAAATTTGCTTTCCGTCTCGATTTACTTTTTTTGGTACGACCCATATTGGAGAGTTATAAGGTGAATTCGAATGTTGTATTATATTGCTTTTTAGCATTTCTTTAATTTGTTTATCTACTTCATCCTTATGAATTTGTGGATAACGATATAATTTAGAGTAAATAGGAATTTCATTTTTTGTTTCTATAGAATGTTTTATTTTATTTGTGAATGTTAAATCATCACCTTCTTTATAAAATACATTCTTATTACTTAAAATTACATTTTTTAATGCTTTTTTGCTCTTCTGAATTTAAATGTGAAAATTGAACATTATTTAAGATATTCGAATCATTTATTTGATTTGAAAATATCTCGACTTCTTCGTTAATATAACAATTTTTATTATAATTTTCTTCAGTTTCGTTTAGAAAAAAAGGAATTTTTGCATTACGCGTTTCTATAGTGCGATTTTTATAATTTATTACGGCATTTAAAGGAGCTAGAATGTTGTTACCGATTATTCCGTCGAATTTTGAATGAAATTTAATTTCTAGAAAATCAACAATGTAATCCTTTTAATTAAATACTTCAAAAAGTGGAAATCTATTTTTGAACTTACAATAACAATTATGATTTAAAGTTTTTAAACTTTGATAAATAGGAATTTTCCATTTTGGATTGCAAAGTTTTGGATTAATAATGCTTGATTCTGCACCGGTATCGATGAGAAATCTAAGAGTTTTAATAGGATTATTTATTGTTATATAGGGTAGTTGTTTTGGAGGCCTATTAATGGAAAATTTTCATTTACTTCATTATTTGATATATCCATAGGCTGAGGAGCATGATTATTATGAATATTAGTATTTCTACTTCGATTATTTTGAGAATAATTCCTAGATTGCCGCGAATTATTGTGGTTTTGTGGAAATCTATTTTGGAAATTTTGTATATTATTTTGAGGAATGAACCTTTGCTGGGTGTTACCTGATCTATTATCGAAATCATTATTTATATTCCTCGAATCGTTTTTGTTTGCAAAATTCCGATTATTAGTATAACTATTATTTTTACTATGATCAGTACTTTTATTGTAATTCTCATTTTTATGGTGATAATTATTATTTTTGTTATAATTATTGTTATTTCCATTATACCTATTGTTATTTTTATTATGGCCAAACTTTTGATAGACACCGCTTATTACGATTAAATATGCGTCGTCTAAAGAGGAGGGGTTTCTACTAAAAATAACACTTCGTAGGGGTTCTGGTAAATTGTTTTTAAAGGTCTGTAAAGCAATTCTTTTATTGCTTTCAATAACTTCGTTATCTATATTCCCTCTTAGAGTATAATAATTGTTTAACCTACACAAGTACTTATTAATTCTATTATAAAATTCTTCGACAGTGGTGATTACACGTGAAGATCTGATTTTATCAATTAAAATATCACAGGACAATTTCTCACCGTGATTTTTAATTAATATCTCTTTAATTTCTGTCCAAGAAGTAACGTTGCCATGACGTCTTAACGTAACTTTAGCATCGTCTATTATTTTGTCTATTAAATATCCCATAAGTATTTTTTTATTTGCTTGGTCGAAGGTATTAATTGTGGGGATTATATTATTTACCCTATCAATAAACTCAGGTAATAAATTTATATTTTTACCATCGAAAGCCGGAATGTGATTAATAAGATCTAACATTAACCGAAATTTCTGAAATGCACTAATTTCATCCATTTTTTTTTTTGTAGTTTTATATAGGTATAAAAAAAAATTAATTTCAGAAAATTTTTTTGTTAAATTTTACTTTATAAGTCAGTAATTTTAAAAAAAAATTATTCTAATTCGCAATAAAATTTATAAGCTTATTCGCTTTAGATTATATTCACTTAAATTTTTTTTTTTTTTTTTTTTTTAAGCAATAATTAAAATCCGTATTCTTTTAGTAGTAAAAAAAAATAAAATTGGAACAACTCACTTTGACTGATGTACTTAGATTCTTAGTAGATGACCTGGTAGATAAAATTGAGATTTGATGAAATGATAAAATGATGATCTCTGAAGACTGATGATGATGATTTCTGGAGACTGATGATGGTGATTTCTGGAGACTGATGATCACTGATTTTAAACTCTTTTATTTAACTTATTATCTCTGGATACAATAATATTTTTAATAAAATATTAAATTTTCTTGATAATTTTTCCTTTAAAATTATTTTTATATTCTGGATACAATAATATTTTTAATAAAATATTAAATTTTTTTTTTCATAACTTTTTCTTTAAAATTATTTTTATATTCTGGATACAATAATATTTTTAATAAAATATTAAATTTTTTTTTTGATAACTTTTTCTTTAAAATTATTTTTATATTTATAACTTTACACTTTAGTTAATTTTGCCGAATTTCTATAGTTTTTGAGATTGCATATTAAAATTATGATCTCATAGCACGATAGGTTCGTTTAAGGAGACTGCGCCAGTAATGATTGAAATCAAAACGATAAGTTTGAGTTCTGAATTATAACTGATCTTTATTTCATTTCAATAATTATAAACTAAATTCTTAAAGCAAAAAAAAAAGATACAATCTTAAATGCGATCTTTGTAAATTGAAAATAATGCCAAGCGCATTAGATTTGCATAAAGAAATAATTTAAGTATCGCCTTACAAAAAAACATCATGATGCTTGTGCAATATTTACACAAGTGTTTATTAAATTTACGTTCTCATCATATTTCTTATGAAAGAAATATCTATTATTTCTAATGCAAAAGTAAATAAGATTCCTTGCATTAGGAATAATATTATATTTAAGATAAGAACTAGAACCCACATATAACTATATGAATAATTTATATAAAGCTTACAATTAATATGAATAAAAAAATTAACACTAAATACTAATTATATTCTCTTATTATATGATATTAATAATATATTTCATTATATTAAAATTTTTTTTTTTTTTTCAAATCTTTTTAACTAAAAATACATATATGTGTATTTTTATTTTATATAATATAAAGTTATATTAATAGTTCATTTGTTCAATAATATCTGGAAAAAATAAATAAAATAAATGTATCGTATATATATGTTTATATATATTGTTGAATGCTTTTTTTTTCTTCTCCTTGGATTTTCGTACAATGTTCATGTATTTTAAAAATGAACTATGTAATTCTACTAATTTCCTGAAAATAGACTAAATTTAATTATTTAATTTCATTGATTAGTTAGAGAAAAAAAAAATACGTATAAAATAATATTTAGGTATAAGTTTTTAGTTATAAAATAATTTAACTCCATGTACTGTACTAATGCATATTTTTAAGATATGGTAGCTACTCGTTGAATAATTTTAATCGGTTATTATGTACATTTTTCTTTTTTCTTCCAATTTTTTGTAGTGGTCACGGGACCACGAACTTCATCCACTACATATGGACCAATCCAAATTGGAGAAAATTTCTGTTTTTTAATTGGATTTTTTAATAATACTTTATCACCAGGATTGAACAAAACTGGGTTAATATATTTATCGTAGCTTTTCTTTGACACCTTTTTGGCTAAATCTTGATTTTGTCTAGCTATTTGATGTGCCCTTTGCAGCTGATATTTTAACTGCAACGGATAACTATCATGATTGTATATTGGTGCAGGATTCTTTTTTAAAATTGTTGGCATTTCAAATCTTAACCATATAAAGAATTTAAAGCCGACAATTTGGTCGAAATGTGTGGCGTATTGTTATACACGTGCATAGCTTGCCTTAACCATTGATCCCAATTTTGTATATCGTTGCGTACAAAATTTCTTAAATATTCTGCCAGCGGTCTATGGCTACTCTCTAAGGAATCATTTGCCTGTGGATGGTATGCTGTTATATGCAGTTTAATTATTTGAAGCAGTTTACAAATTTGAGCAAATAATGTAGATGTAAAATTTGTGCTTTTATCTGTTATTAGAATTTTCGGAATACGGTATCTGGTTATTATTTCGTCGTAAAATGTTTTTACTACGGTTGAAGCTTCTGTGTCGAGTAATGCCGCACATGCCATATATTTCATCAGATCGTCCTGAAAAGTGAGTATATATCTATTGCCAGAGTATTAAAGTGGAAGAGGTCCAACAATATCCATATAGACTTTATCAAAAGGAAAATCTGGTGTGTCTGTAACGACCATAGACATTTTCGTTAATTTCAAGCTTTTATTAACTTGGCATTTTTGACATTTTTTAATAAATTCATTAATGTCTTTTTGCATATACTCCCAACGAAACTGTTGTCTAATTCTCCAATACGTTTTCTTCATACCTTGATACCACCAATATTCTGATTCACTGAATTATTATTATTTTGCATTTTATTATTTATTGTTGTTTAGTTAATTTTGCCGAATTTCTATAGTTTTTGAGATTGCATATTAAAATTATGATCTCATAGCACGATAGGTTCGTTTAAGGAGACTGCGCCAGTAATGATTGAAATCAAAACGATAAGTTTGAGTTCTGAATTATAACTGATCTTTATTTCATTTCAATAATTATAAACTAAATTCTTAAAGCAAAAAAAAAAGATACAATCTTAAATGCGATCTTTGTAAATTGAAAATAATGCCAAGCGCATTAGATTTGCATAAAGAAATAATTTAAGTATCGCCTTACAAAAAAACATCATGATGCTTGTGCAATATTTACACAAGTGTTTATTAAATTTACGTTCTCATCATATTTCTTATGAAAGAAATATCTATTATTTCTAATGCAAAAGTAAATAAGATTCCTTGCATTAGGAATAATATTATATTTAAGATAAGAACTAGAACCCACATATAACTATATGAATAATTTATATAAACCTTACAATTAATATGAATAAAAAAATTAACACTAAATACTAATTATATTCTCTTATTATATGATATTAATAATATATTTCATTATATTAAAATTTTTTTTTTTTTTTTCAAATCTTTTTAACTAAAAATACATATATGTGTATTTTTATTTTATATAATATAAAGTTATATTAATAGTTCATTTGTTCAATAATATCTGGAAAAAATAAATAAAATAAATGTATCGTATATATATGTTTATATATATTGTTGAATGCTTTTTTTTTCTTCTCCTTGGATTTTCGTACAATGTTCATGTATTTTAAAAATGAACTATGTAATTCTACTAATTTCCTGAAAATAGACTAAATTTAATTATTTAATTTCATTGATTAGTTAGAGAAAAAAAAAATACGTATAAAATAATATTTAGGTATAAGTTTTTAGTTATAAAATAATTTAACTCCATGTACTGTACTAATGCATATTTTTAAGATATGGTAGCTACTCGTTGAATAATTTTAATCGGTTATTATGTACATTTTTCTTTTTTCTTCCAATTTTTTGTAGTGGTCACGGGACCACGAACTTCATCCACTACATATGGACCAATCCAAATTGGAGAAAATTTCTGTTTTTTAATTGGATTTTTTAATAATACTTTATCACCAGGATTGAACAAAACTGGGTTAATATATTTATCGTAGCTTTTCTTTGACACCTTTTTGGCTAAATCTTGATTTTGTCTAGCTATTTGATGTGCCCTTTGCAGCTGATATTTTAACTGCAACGGATAACTATCATGATTGTATATTGGTGCAGGATTCTTTTTTAAAATTGTTGGCATTTCAAATCTGAAACCATATAAAGAATTTAAAGCCGACAATTTCGTCGAAATGTGTGGCGTATTGTTATACACGTGCATAGCTTGCCTTAACCATTGATCCCAAATTTGTATATCGTTGCTTACAAAATTTCTTAAATATTCTGCCAGCGGTCTATGGCTACTCTCTAAGGAATCATTTGCCTGTGGATGGTATGCTGTTATATGCAGTTTAATTATTTGAAGCAGTTTACAAATTTGAGCAAATAATGTAGATGTAAAATTTGTGCTTTTATCTGTTATTAGAATTTTCGGAATACGGTATCTGGTTATTATTTCGTCGTAAAATGTTTTTACTACGGTTGAAGCTTCTGTGTCGAGTAATGCCGCACATGCCATATATTTCGTCAGATCGTCCTGAAAAGTGAGTATATATCTATTGCCAGAGTATTAAAGTGGAAGAGGTCCAACAATATCCATATAGACTTTATCAAAAGGAAAATCTGGTGTGTCTGTAACGACCATAGACATTTTCGTTAATTTCAAGCTTTTATTAACTTGGCATTTTTGACATTTTTTAATAAATTCATTAATGTCTTTTTGCATATACTCCCAACGAAACTGTTGTCTAATTCTCCAATACGTTTTCTTCATACCTTGATACCACCAATATTCTGATTCACTGAATTATTATTATTTTGCATTTTATTATTTATTGTTGTTTTACTTCTAGTTTGAATAGCAAAAATTTTATTGTTTTCATTTTCATGTTGTGGGATTCTGCTTAAGATATCCCTATTTGTGTTGAATTCGCCTGGCTTGTATTCTATTTTATAATTATACTCAGACAATTTGTGGTGAAAACGTACTAGTCTAGATGTTGGGTCTTTTACATTAAATACACCTTTGAGTGGTCGATGGTCAGTATAAACCATGAATGGTCGACCTAAAAGGTAAGTTCGAAAATTTTTTGTAGCCTAGACAATAGCTAGCAAATCTTTTTCAATAGTTGAATATTTTTTTTCAGCTTCATTTAATATCCTGCTAGCAAAATCAATTGGTTTATCCAGCCCAACTTGCCCTTGGGATTGCACTGTCCCCAATGCTACATTGCTTGCATCAGTAGTCAGGATAAAAGGTTTCGTGAAATCGGGATAAGTTAAAATAGGCGGAGAAATTATAGAATGTTTTAAAATTCAAACGATTTTTGACACTCAAGTAGAATTGCTGTTAGGGATGTAGTAGAATTGATGTAGTAGAATTGCTGTTAGGGATGTGGGGTTATGAGAACAATTGAAAAGGTGGTTGGTGTCTGTAATGTATCTTCTTTACATTCGCAAGGTAAAAATAAAAAATTGATTACAAAACATAAGGTCCTTGTTCGGGTGCCATTTCTGTAATAAAAAATATTTTACCAAAACGACTTCGCGATGTGCGACTTGGCTGGGTAAGCTCTGGCCGGAAAATAGGGAGGTTCAAAAAATTTGCGAATAACATTACTAGAAAATTTTGCGTGCATATAGAAAAAAGAAAAAAAATCAAAAAAAAAATTGAAAGCTTTACGTTAAATGGTTCAAAATAGAATTACCGACAAAATCCATACTAACATGGGTCATCAGGGCATCGTCATATCTGCATGGGTTCGGCACTAAGCCATCTAGTACATCCTAATAAAATTTCCTATAACCATTGAGTACAAGGATCAATTACTCCTAATTCAGCGTACATACGTTGAAAAAATTACAAAAAAAATCTTTATTTGGTCTGGCAACAGTAAATAATTACTGTGATTCGTTGGAAGTTGCATACAATTTTATAATTTTAAAAAAACTAATCATTATTTATTTAATAGGAAATATAAAAAAAACTAATGCTAAGTATATATATTATATAGAAAAAAATAATAAAATTATCTGGTATTGTCTTCTTATAAGTTTCAAAATCCAAGATTGTCCCGTTGATGGTGTAAAACTGGCATGGGTGTACTGTTGTTACCACCCGATGATTTAATATTCGGCCAAATTATCGTGGGTGTACTGTTGTTACCACCCTAGAAAATAATATTAATCAGCCACGTTGTCGTGGGTGTACTGTTGTTACCACCCAAAAAATAATATTAATCAGCCAAGTTGTCATGGGTGTACTGTTGTTACCACCCAAAAAAAAAAAACATTAATCAGCCAAGTTGTCGTGGGTGTACTGTTGTTACCACCCAAAAAAAATATTAATCGGCCAAGTTGTCGTGGGTGTACTGTTGTTACCACCCAAAAAAATATTAATCAGCCAAGTTGTCGTGGGTGTACTGTTGTTACCACCCGAAGAAATTGCTTCACTAGCTGGCGTGGGTGCACTGTTGTTACCACGCAAATAAACCATCAATAATTTTCTGCAGCTTTATTCAAACTTAGAATTTTAATCACCACTTTATAAAAATCACAATTATTTATGATTTATTTTAACAAAAATTATACAAAAATCAATTTTTATCGACTGTATTCATACAATTTTATTTCAAAAATTCTCATAAATTATTGATAATCAAATTTTTCTAATCCACCAATAATTTAAAAAAAAAAATTTTATTAAAAAAACAAAACTTTTTTTTTAAAATAATTTTAATTGTTGAACAACATTTTTATTGATTCATACAAATCTAATTTTATTATATTACATAAAAATGGTGAATTTACGTTTAATTATAAATAAAAAATTTACATATACGATATTATATGTTTTTTTTTGATATATTATTGAATTAAAAATTACACCATTTCACATAAAAAAAATTAATATTTCCACGAAAATTTATAACTATTTTTATTGTTTTGTGTTTTTTTTTTTTTTTAAAAACCAAAAAAAATTTCACTGTATGTTTTTTTTTTTATTTTTTTAATATCATTTTTTTAAAAAAAAGATTTATTTTAATTTTTCTCATTTGATAATTTTTTAATAATATAATTAATAATTTGTTTCCAAAAGTTTTTTTTTTCTTTTAAATTTCATATCCTACTAAAATTCTTATTTTATTTTAATAAAATTATAACTTGTATGTGCGCGGACTTAACTTAAAAAAAATTTTAATAGTTAAGACTCCAACTGAATGAATGACCAACAATAAAAAATTTCCATCGCCAGACCAGAAAAAAAATCATAAGACTCACGCCACTTGTTTTCGGCCAATCAAAAAGGTTCTTATATCTGAGCGTCAGTCATTTCTTGTAAATGCCGATATAAAACCCTTTTCCATTGGTCAGCACAAGGCAAAAAAAATTTGATACTATTACGCAACAAAATAATTTTTTCACACTTGTTTATATGCGGCAACGATAAAATTATTTTGTTAGCGACAAAATCTCTTTTTCTTTTCTACTGTTTATACGCTACAAAATATATTTTTTCTTGCATTAATTCTACGCGACTAGCGACAAATTCTATTTCTTTGTTTTTGTTTCTTTTTATGTACTTGAGTTAATGCAAAAAAAATATATATTTAAACTGCCAATTTCAGCGCTTGCCAACCTTTATTTTGTCAATAAATTATCAATGCAACCATTACATGTCATGATTGTCTAGTTGACAATTGGGGCATAGGTGGTCTATGCCAGGAATTGTTCGAGCTTTGTAGATTTGAAGTATATGACACCAGCCAGACCTTAGCTGAGCTAGGGTTGTTCTAGTCTTTCTGGGAAGGGATTTTTCGTTATGTGTTGATGGTGTTATAAGTTCGGATCTGAAATCTGAAAATTATATTTTCTAATTTTATAAATTAATTAAAACACGTCTATATTGTTTAAGTAATTTTAAAAGACTCTTCATTTCTGCTTTACTTACATGATCTAATAATTTTAGCAAGGTCTGCTGGGTAGATTTTGACATTCGCCATTTTTTTTAAAAAATACGTCATTGCGGAGATTTGTTTTGAAGCAATTGTTTATATATATTTTAGTTTGCTGTTTTTTTATTTAATATTATGTGTTTTGAGAATTGTGCGTTTAAAAATAAATAAAATATATCAAATATAAACATAATTTAATATAATTATTAATTAATAAATGAATAATTATTATTTAATAAGTGAAAAACAATATATTTATGTGGTAAACAATTGTGTTGTGTTATTGAATTAAAAGAATTGGAAATGAGATATTGTGTAGTGAAATATTGCGTAAGCTGGAAAAAAAGATAATATTTAAAATATCAAATTCTTCACCTTTCCAAAAGATGTGAATTTAAGTAAAATATGGGTGAAAGCATGCGGCAAACCAAATATTAACACAAAAACAGGAAGAATGTGTTCATTACGTTTTATTGATCACGATTGGAGACTAAAAGACAAGCTGCTTAAGATTGATATTTCAAAAAGATGTTTGGATCCAAAAGCAGTACCAACACAAATGCTACCAGATGCTGGAAATGCAACTCCTAGAAGTATACAGCGAAACAACAGAATTTTAAAAAGATGCACAAAAAAAATTGTAGTAGAAGCTATAGAGGTATATGATTTAAGGTTTGTGTGTTTTTTTTAAAATTGAATAAAGTAATTAATATTTAAAAAAAGTTTCAGTTTAAAATTATAAGAAGTTGCTAATGAAAATAACTCTCCAACTGAAGAAAGAAATCAAATTTCAATTGAAGTTCAAACAGAGTAAATAAATTTCTTAAATGTATTTTGTAAATATAATACAATATATAATTTATATTTTATGGTTCAACTTGATTGTGCTAGAGAGCTCCAAATAATTGAGCTAAACAAAAAATGGAAATTATGCAGAAGGAAAAGGAACAAATGAAGCGACAATTTATTGAACTTAATAATTTTAAAAATTCAGTGCAAAATATTTTTACAGAGGGTCAATTAAAAAAAAAGCAAAACCCTGAAAAAAAGTGCACTGGTCATTAAATGATATAATCGGCTGCTACTTGCCTGCATTCTGCTGGTCCACGTGCATATAGATATGTATAACAGAAGTTTTCCATTACCAGGACTATCAACTGAGGTATCAGAAGGAGGATTAATAAAGTCATTACAACAATTTATGGATAAATTAGTATTATTAGAACACGTATTTATAAGAATTAATCAAAAAACTATTAATATCCGATGTAATTATTTAAAATATCATGTAAACGAATGTGATAAAATTGATATTCTTTTAAATGTTAAGTTATTATTTTTTAAGTGTAGATTATATTTTAGAATAAGAAAGTTAAATAGATGTAAAAGAATAGAAAAAAACCAAAAAAGAAAAATTAAAAAAACAATAACATAAAAACTTTAACAATTTCTTCATTTTTTCTGTAAGATTTTTTTTTGTTATACTAAAACAAAATTTGTTTATAAAACAAAACGATTTTTTCGTCCATATATAAAAAAAATATCTCCTCGATGACGTCATCATTTTTATCGATAGAACTGTCAAGCAGACCTATAAATTATTCGATCATGCTTTACTTATGCCCATTACCTATCAATTAAAATATTTCGGGAAGTCAGCATAAATTAAAGGTGAGAAAATTATTAAATTATTTTATTATAATATATATAAAATTATTCGTGGGAACATCCGTTTTAGAATTTATTGCAAGTAGTGCAATATGCAAATCGTGGGACAAATTCTAAAACGTTGTTGGTTTCTAACATGTGCCGGAATATTTTAATTTCAAGGCCAAAGTACAACAATGGGAGGAGGACGGGTTTCAAAGACTTTGTTTGGTTTGTTGGAGGATATAGAAGTTCACACTGTTTGTTGGTGAAGGATGTTTAGGGATAGGGATGTTTGTACATTCCAGGAATTTGGGATGAGTGTCGCTATGCTGTTTTTGTGGGTTCGGAAATCGGACCTAATACTGACCTAATACCTTGGGGTACCCCAATTTTTAGCTTTCGATGCGAGGAATTGGAATTTCTGAATTCTACATAAGCGGATCTGCCATTTAGGTAGGAAGAAAGGAATCTTTTGGTGGGATTGGGGAGTGTGGAGTTAAGAATGCCGGAAAGGAGGATAGGAATAGATACTGTGTCAAGAGCCTTTGTGAGGTCAAGTGCCACCACTATGGTGCGCTTGTGTGGCCGACGGTGATTGAGAGCGTCGGCTATAGTGGTCGTCAATTCTGTGAGCGCTGTAACTGTGCTTCGATGTTTTCTGAAGCCGCGTTGGTGATTCGCAAGGCTAAGGTGTTGTTGTAGCTGACTTAAGAGTAGAGACTAACGTTTTAGAAATTGGAGAGAGCAACGAGATAAGCCTATATGATGTTCCTTCATGAGATGGTTTGCCAGGTTTTGGGATCGGAACAACTCTGGCAACTTTCCATATGTTGGGAATGGAGAGATCTTCCATGGTTCTATTGTAAATTTTAGTCAAGTACTCAAGGCTGATAGGGCCGAGTTTCTTGAGCATGACCATGGAGATACCATCTGGTCCGAGGGCTTTTGATGGTTTGGCCTTTTTTATCGCCTCGAGGACCACTTGGACAATGAAGGATGCTTTGAGTTTGCGACAAACAGAACGGATGGTTTTGTCCTGTTCTAGGGGGTGTTCAAAGAATTGACGACAGAATTGCGAAGCACATTTTTACTATCACTGTGTTGGATGTTGTTAAAAGTGATAGCTGACTTGTTTTGTGCTTGACGTTTACCTACCAGACTTGAGGGTAGACCATAGTTTTTTGGAACCAGGTGCACACTGCACAAGATGACTGATCCCTTTGGATCTTCTAAACTCATTGACTTTCTTTATTGTTCAAAGTATTAATCAAAATTAAAACGAAATTTTTCAATCAATGAATCACCAATTTTAGTATCTAAATCTTTAATTGAATCTAAATTATCATATAACTTAACAAAATTGTTTACAAATAAACTATAATTATCAGTTTGTGTGTTGAGTTTATCTTCAATTTTGGAAACTCATCTCGTCCACATGCTACATTAACAAGTTAATATCAGCTTTTGAAAATTCTGATTATTGCGCATAATTGTTTTTTTTCATAGGTTCAATTTTATCCGCGAATGATTTTTCATTTGATTGCAAGCATAACGTGAGTCAGATTAATTGATTTACATTCTTTGCAATAGTATGTAAATCCATATTTAAAATCCTTTATATGTTTAATGTCTGAACGTGAGATACCAATACATTGTGGATGAAAAAGTTTACTACAAATCCCTTTACACGATATTAATTCAGAAATTATAGTATCTTTAGGGTCAGTACAACAATTTTCACCACTACACTTATTCATTATAAAGAGTTAATATGTATCAGAATATATTTAAATTTCAAGTTCAATATATTTAAATATCAAGTTCACTGAAACTATGACCACAAATGCTCAATGTAATGTAAAGACAAAATAAAAACTGACTCACATAAAATCAAATTACAGATAACATCTAAAAAATTATAATTTAATTAAATGCCACAATCAACAAATAGTTAATGTTTTCGTTTAATATTTTAAGTTAAACTACATATATTTAACGACGGGATCGGCGCCTGACCTGTCAAAGTTTAGAAGTGTGATTTTTAGCAGAGAAATAAATTAAAATAATAATAATAAAATATAGCAAGAATATTTATTTAAACAGCAATAACATAAAGAGGAACAAGTTAATTACTGATTGTGTATACTTGAATTTAGAAAATCATAATTTAAAATATATTAAAGAAGAATATTTGAAAATCATAAATTAAAATATATTAAAGAAGAATATACCAGCAAATAACTGATAACCTCTAAGGATTACTGTTAAGTACTTTTCAGTTTTATTATAGTGTATTATTTTAGATTCAATGTCGGGAAGCAAAGAAGAATTGGTGGATATAAAAAACCTTTTTGATCTGTTGAAGACAGAATTGGATGTTCAACTAGGAAGACATCAGAAGGAGACAAAAGAAGAATTGGCAATTCAATTAGGAAAACACCAAGAAGAAAATAAGGTCTTCCAACAAAAACTGTATTCCGAATTGAACAAAATTAATACAGCTACAACTGAAAAAATTACCGCTTTAGAGACCAAAGTTCATAATTTGGAAGCTAAAGTAGAAGAACAAGCGGTACTTATTAACTATCAGCAAGAAAGGTTCCAAGAAGTACGACAAAGAGCTGATAGGAAAAATAATTTAATAAGACCTATTTTAGTTACTTTGTCCAATTATAGGAAAAAAGAAGAAATTTTAAAACAAAAAAAACTATTGGAAGACACTCCCTTTGCCATAAAAAGTGATTTCACCAGAAACCAAAGAGAGAGTAGGGCTAGATTATTAGATGCTGCAAAAGAGCTAGAAAAGAGAGGAAAGAAAGTCGATATTAAAAATAATAAGATTATGGTAGAAGGTGAAGTGATTGATTTAATTGATATTGAAAAGCTGGGCAAATTATCAGATAAAGAAAATAGTAAGCGTGGAAGGTCAACACCTGAAAAAGATAATTCAAATGCAAATAAAATAAAGAAACGAAGCTTATCAAAATCAAAATTAAAATCAAGATCCTAGTCTGTTTGTAGGCCTAAGAAATTCATAGGAAATACTGCAGATAAAACTTCAGTGCAAGTGGGAAGTGAATTAGTTGTTGAAACTGTTAGCGGTAACAATATAGCTTAACATTAAAAACAAAAACTAAAAATCAGGATTATAAGATACGAGCAGACACGATTAACGGATTACGAGTTTGACTAAACGAAATTGAATTGTAACATGAGAAAGGCAACGGGAAACCAGCTCATGAATGTATTCCCTAGTAAAACATCATCAAAGAAAAGAAATAACATAAATAACAATAAAATAGGAACATGGAATGTCAGAAGTTTGCTGGAAGCGGGGAAGTTGAGTAACTTAGAGTCAGAAAAAAATCTTTATGGTTGGACATAATAGGAATAAGTGAGGTAAACTGGAAAGGTTGTGGTGAATTAAATACCAAAAATAACGTCTTTATCTATTCAGGCACAGCTGATGACCAGCACCATAGAAAAGGGGTTGGTTTTTTGATTAGCAAAAATCTGAAAGAATCAATCACCAGTGTGATAATGAAGTCGGAAAGAATCATAATGTTTCAATTGAAAATTAATACTGGCCATCTAAATCTTATTCAAGTTTATGCTCCAACCGCAGAATGTGAGTATAATATATGTGAAGATTTTTATATCGACTTAGAAGAATTGTACAAGCTAACAAAAAAAAGAGGAAACAACCATGATTTTAGGGGATTTTAACGCGAAAGTTGGTAGCGAGGCATTTGGAAATGTAATAGGTCAACATGGACTAGGTAAAATTAATAGCAGAGGCAACAGGTTAGTTGATTTTTGTTTAGACAACAATATGGTGATTAGAAACACATGGTTTAAGCTTCCAAACAGAAGATTGTACACTTGGACATCTCCAAGGAATGATAATAATAGAGTTATTAAAAATCAGATTGATTACATCATAGTGAATACCAGATTCAGAAATGCTATCAAGAGCGTCAAGACCTATCCAGGGGCTGACATACAATCAGACCACAATCCAGTAGTGGCAAAATTAGAAATTACATTAAAAAAAACCTGAAAAGAAAAAAGAAGTCCACATATCGAATCTTCATTTACTAGATAATCCAGAGATTAAGAATAGCATAACGTATAGGATAAACCAAAAAATAAAAGAAGCCGAAAACGTAATAAAGGCAGAGGTAGATATAGATAAAAAATTTAATGTATTCAAAAAACTTCTACTGGATATGTGTCTGGATTTAGCTAAAAATAAAGAAATAGTCGCAAGAAAAGAATGGATGACAAACGAAATCATAGCATTGATGAACGAAAGGCGTAAGTGGAAGGATAGAAATCAACTGAATTATAATAACTTAAACAGAATCATAAAGTACAAAATTAGAACAGCAAAAAACAATTTTTGGAGAAAGCAATGTGATGAAATAGAAAATCTTGACAAACATCACCATAGCTTCCAACTACATAAAAAAGTCAAGCAAGTTACTAACACTGGAAAAAAGAAAAATTTTGGCATACTAAAAGACAACACAGGAAAAATCTTACTTCATGCAGAAAAAAGACTGGAACAGTACAGTGGGAAAGATATATTGTGCACTTATTTGAAGACAGTAGAAGTGCAATAGTAGAACCACAATAGTAGAAATGAATAACAATATACATACCTGTTTCATAGATTTTGAAAAGGCGTTTGACACAGTCAAGCATGATAAACTAATAGAAATTCTGAATAGAAAAAATTTAGATTCAAAAGATATAAAAATAATTGAATTTCTGTACTGGAATCAAACAGCCGAAGTAAGAACACAGGATGGAGTATCTGATGAGATCGTAATCAGAAAGGGGTAAGACAAGGTTGTATATTGTCGCCGATACTATTTAATATATATTCGGAAGAAATATTCAAAGAAGCGCTAGAAGAAACAGAATTTGGAGTGAAAATAAACGGGGAGCTAATGAATAATATAAGATTCGCAGATGATTCAGCTTTAATAGCGAGTAATATTTCAGATTTGCAGAAGATGATAGACAAACTAAATAGGCACTGTATGGAGTATGGTCTGAAAATTAACAGTAAAACCAAGTATATAGTAATCGGAAAAATCAATACAGGTAACCAAACAATAAAAGTAAATAATGTTCAAATTGAAAAAGTTAAAAGTTACAAATATTTGGGAACTTGGATTGAATCCGACTCAGAAAACAGAACAGAGATCAACTCCAGAATAGAACAAGCACGGGTTGCCTTCAGAAAAATGAGTAACATTTTCTGTAAAAATGAAATCAACATCGAGCTGAAAATAAAAATATTAAAATGTTACATCTGGTCTACCTTACTATACGGGGCAGAGACATGGACACTAAAAAAAGAGATATGCAAAGAATAAATGCCTTTGAGCTTTGGATGTATCGTAGAATTTTGAAAATTCCGTGGACAGAAGAAAGATATCCTGGTTTGGAAACCTAGCAGAGTGGTTCAACATGTCTACGACCGAAATTTGCAGAGCAGCAAGATGCAAAAATACAATCAAAACGATGATGGTCAACCTCCATAGTGGAGAGGAACACTAAGAAGAAGATTAAAAAAAATTGCAACTAAGCCAAATTTTTGCACAAAGGTGAAGAAATATTTAGATGCTTAATTATCAATTAATTAATTAATTATTTATTTTACTTTCCTTTTATTGAATTTACAATTCATGTTTTCCTCACCAGGACATAGCTCCTAAACGGCTTTACCGATTTAACTCAAATATGAAACTTAAGCTCGTGTTATTAACCATTCGGTACTTTAATACCTTTCATGTCCCTTCGAGGGGCGGGGGGTTGGGCCTATTTTCTAAAAAGTCATGTAGGGTATCAAATTAAAGGTCTAGATGAGTACATATCGTTGGGTAGTGTATCGGGCAACTAGGACCATTGGGGCCCCCAAAAAATAGGACCAAAAATGAAAAAAATCATGTGGGGTGTCAAATTAGAGGGCTGGAAGAGTAGATATCTTTGGGGCAAGTAATGGAAGTGTTTGGGACAACGCGGGTCATGTGAAGCCTGAAATTATTATTAATTTCCTTTTATTAAAATTACAATTCATATTTTCCTCACCTGGGCATAGCTCCTAAACGGCTTAACCGATTTAACTCAAATTTAAAACTTAAGCTCCTGCGTTTACCCATTCGATGGCCCGGCGTGGGGCGGGGGTTGGGACCTATTTTCAAAAAAGTCACGTGTGGTATCAAATTAAAGGTATTGATGAGTACATCTCGTTCAGTAGTGTTTCGGGCAACGAAGGTCATGTGGGGCCTCAAAAAATGGGGCCTATTTTCAAAGAAGTCATGTGGGGTATTAAATTAAAGGTCTTGATGAGTACATCTCGTTGGGTAGTGTTTCGGGTAACGAGGGCCATATGGGGCCCCAAAAATAATAAAGATCACGAGGGGTATCAAATTAAAGATCTGGAAGTACAGGAATCTTTGGAGCAAGTAATGGTAGCATATCGGGCAACAAGGGTTATGTGGGGGCCTGATAAATGGGTCAAAAATAATAAAAATCATGTGGGGTATGAAATTAAAGGTCTCAATGAGACAACATCTCGCCGACTAAAAAGTATGAAATAAAAAATAAATAAAAAAAAACATTTTTTAAAAATACTTTCCTTTATAAATAGTAATATGCGATTAAAAACTAATAAATAAGAATACTAAAATTATATAATCTTACTTTCTTCTATCTAGAGTTTCAGTAATAGTCAATTGTAGTAGGGTTAACTGCAAACGTACTAGATTAGAGATTCAGTAAAGGTAAAGTATAGTAAAAGGGATTAATTCTCATAAGATCTCTTTATATATTAATTCTGATCAGATTTGCTACCATTAATTTTGATCAGTTCTACTACCCTTTATTAGGGGTCTATTTCCCTTTTACCTTTGTTCTTGATTTTCAATAAATAATATTGCACGAAACTCTACAAATTATCAACCGCGACAGTCAAAAAACAGCGACTTAGAATCTAGATTATCGCGACTCGAGAACATTCTTGAAAAATCCAATTTAAATAATAATAACTATAAAAGTAGAAACAATGGCTACGGGGCCGTTCATAGTAGACAATTTTCAAATAACAGATCACGATCGCGTTCTCAATCTGTGGTAATAAAATAAATAATAAAAATTATTTATTTTATTACCACAGAAAGTTCGGGGATAAAGATAAAAAATGTGCTTGCACTAAGGTAATTAGCTCCTCCCCTAAAATTTCACACAGTTCAGATCACCCAATTATATAATTTAAATTCTTTTTTTATTATTTACTTAATTTATTATTTTTCATTTTTATTGTTATTTAGTATTGTAAAGTAGTTATTTATAAATTATATCTTAGTCTAAGAAAGTGTATATGCTTTGATGACAAACAAATAAATAAATAAATAAATTATCGGTTAAGTTTTGATTTGCTGCGTTAGGTAATTATTCATATTGCATTCAGATATAATTTTGATGAGTGAAAAGAATCAAATTGATATTTAAGTTTATTAATAAAACTGTTGTTGCCATCAGAGGATAATTTGTCAATTTTATTTAAAAGTAACCCCATGTTTCAATTTGAGTCTTACTCTTGAAATTAAAATCATCAATTTTGCAACAAAAATTCGTCTATTTGTAATATAAGTGAATTAATGTTATCATCTGCTTTTTTATTATTAATACGAGTAAAACTTTTGATCTGTTCAGTTGTATCAGCAGATGATTTCAGTAGATCATTATTTCTTATATCCAGATATGTATTTTGTAGCAGAGTTTGAAAGACCAATGCATCGTAGTTGATATAATTTGGAGCTTATACCATTGCAAAGTTAAAACTGCTAAAAGTAAATGTATCGACAGCGGCGTCAATCCTAGCACCTTACCTATATGTAATAGTAACAATATTCAAAAAATCAGCAGATTTAAGAGAATTCAAGAATTGGCGTAGAAAGTTCTCAGTACTATAGCGAAAATATATAATCGGATTTTGACCAAGAAGATCATGTGTGGACCACATTAACACCAGGTAGGTCATGTGTGGACCGCATGCTATTTTTAGAGCTTTACGAAGAGCAAATAATAAATATAATCAAGTCCCTATACAATACAGAGTACTGTTCCTCATAGTGTTAGATGACGACTTGAAAGAAGTATCCAGCAAAATAAGTGGCCTGAAATGGACGTTAACTGAAATGTTAGGAGATCTGGATTACGTAGACGATATTCGCCTAATGGCGCACTCGCCGAAATATTTAAGAGAAATTATGAACCGTAAGAGAAGAAATAGGTAATATAGGACTAAAAATAAACATGAGGAAAACAAAAGTTATAAGCGCCAATACAAACAGAAACAATTCAACACATATAATAAAAATTCCACAATAGAAGTCCATAAAAGGAAATGGCGGCGCAGAAAATAACATCATGCAAGGAATAATTTAGGATAGACAGGCAAAACATATATTACTCACCACAGCTCAGTAGAATCCACAAAATACGAGTATATATAATGCGCAAAATCAACGCTTCTTTACGGCTGCGAAACTTGTAAGTAGACAATAGCAGACTCAACAAAACTCCAAGTATTTAGCAACAAGTGCTTTAGCCGAATACTGAGAATATTCTGCCCAATAACGATATCCAACGAATAACTATGCCGAAGAACACATTTAAAAATAGAAGTGAATATGCAGAGAAGAAAATGGACGTGGATAGTTGTATAAATAACAACGGACATCACCTGTATGGCATTCATATGGAAACCACAAGGACACCAAAATGTTGGAAGACAATCAACATGGTGTAGAACCTGTAAGAATCGAATTGTCAAATTAGAGGGCTGGAAGAGTAGATATCTTTGGGGCAAGTAATGGAAGTGTTTGGGACAACGCGGGTCATGTGAAGCCTGAAATTATTATTAATTTCCTTTTATTAAAATTACAATTCATATTTTCCTCACCTGGGCATAGCTCCTAAACGGCTTAACCGATTTAACTCAAATTTAAAACTTAAGCTCCTGCGTTTACCCATTCGATGGCCCGGCGTGGGGCGGGGGTTGGGACCTATTTTCAAAAAAGTCACGTGTGGTATCAAATTAAAGGTATTGATGAGTACATCTCGTTCAGTAGTGTTTCGGGCAACGAAGGCCATGTGGGGCCTCAAAAAATGGGGCCTATTTTCAAAGAAGTCATGTGGGGTATTAAATTAAAGGTCTTGATGAGTACATCTCGTTGGGTAGTGTTTCGGGTAACGAGGGCCATATGGGGCCCCAAAAATAATAAAGATCACGAGGGGTATCAAATTAAAGATCTGGAAGTACAGGAATCTTTGGAGCAAGTAATGGTAGCATATCGGGCAACAAGGGTTATGTGGGGGCCTGATAAATGGGTCAAAAATAATAAAAATCATGTGGGGTATGAAATTAAAGGTCTCAATGAGACAACATCTCGCCGACTAAAAAGTATGAAATAAAAAATAAATAAAAAAAAACATTTTTTAAAAATACTTTCCTTTATAAATAGTAATATGCGATTAAAAACTAATAAATAAGAATACTAAAATTATATAATCTTAC
Source organism: Rhamphomyia laevipes (assembly GCA_963920725.1). Taxonomy (NCBI): domain Eukaryota; kingdom Metazoa; phylum Arthropoda; class Insecta; order Diptera; family Empididae; genus Rhamphomyia; species Rhamphomyia laevipes. Next base: position 65,360,330 of record OY987255.1, read on the forward strand.
TTTCTTCTATCTAGAGTTTCAGTAATAGTCAATTGTAGTAGGGTTAACTGCAAACGTACTAGATTAGAGATTCAGTAAAGGTAAAGTATAGTAAAAGGGATTAATTCTCATAAGATCTCTTTATATATTAATTCTGATCAGATTTGCTACCATTAATTTTGATCAGTTCTACTACCCTTTATTAGGGGTCTATTTCCCTTTTACCTTTGTTCTTGATTTTCAATAAATAATATTGCACGAAACTCTACAAATTATCAACCGCGACAGTCAAAAAACAGCGACTTAGAATCTAGATTATCGCGACTCGAGAACATTCTTGGAAAATTCGATTTAAATAATAATAACTATAAAAGTAGAAACAATGGCTACGGAGCCGTTCATAGTAGACAATTTTCAAATAACAGATCACGATCGCGTTCTCAATCTGTGGTAATAAAATAAATAATAAAAATTATTTATTTTATTACCACAGAAAGTTCGGGGATAAAGATAAAAAATGTGCTTGCACTAAGGTAATTAGCTCCTCCCCTAAAATTTCACACAGTTCAGATCACCCAATTATATAATTTAAATTCTTTTTTTATTATTTACTTAATTTATTATTTTTCATTTTTATTGTTATTTAGTATTGTAAAGTAGTTATTTATAAATTATATCTTAGTCTAAGAAAGTGTATATGCTTTGATGACAAACAAATAAATAAATAAATAAATTATCGGTTAAGTTTTGATTTGCTGCGTTAGGTAATTATTCATATTGCATTCAGATATAATTTTGATGAGTGAAAAGAATCAAATTGATATTTAAGTTTATTAATAAAACTGTTGTTGCCATCAGAGGATAATTTGTCAATTTTATTTAAAAGTAACCCCATGTTTCAATTTGAGTCTTACTCTTGAAATTAAAATCATCAATTTTGCAACAAAAATTCGTCTATTTGTAATATAAGTGAATTAATGTTATCATCTGCTTTTTTATTATTAATACGAGTAAAACTTTTGATCTGTTCAGTTGTATCAGCAGATGATTTCAGTAGATCATTATTTCTTATACAAAATATGTATTTTGTAGCAGAGTTTGAAAGACCAATGCATCGTAGTTGATATAATTTGGAGCTTATACCATTGCAAAGTTAAAACTGCTAAAAGTAAATGTATCGACAGCGGCGTCAATCCTAGCACCTTACCTATATGTAATAGTAACAATATTCAAAAAATCAGCAGATTTAAGAGAATTCAAGAATTGGCGTAGAAAGTTCTCAGTACTATAGCGAAAATATATAATCGGATTTTGACCAAGAAGATCATGTGTGGACCACATTAACACCAGGTAGGTCATGTGTGGACCGCATGCTATTTTTAGAGCTTTACGAAGAGCAAATAATAAATATAATCAAGTCCCTATACAATACAGAGTACTGTTCCTCATAGTGTTAGATGACGACTTGAAAGAAGTATCCAGCAAAATAAGTGGCCTGAAATGGACGTTAACTGAAATGTTAGGAGATCTGGATTACGTAGACGATATTCGCCTAATGGCGCACTCGCCGAAATATTTAAGAGAAATTATGAACCGTAAGAGAAGAAATAGGTAATATAGGACTAAAAATAAACATGAGGAAAACAAAAGTTATAAGCGCCAATACAAACAGAAACAATTCAACACATATAATAAAAATTCCACAATAGAAGTCCATAAAAGGAAATGGCGGCGCAGAAAATAACATCATGCAAGGAATAATTTAGGATAGACAGGCAAAACATATATTACTCACCACAGCTCAGTAGAATCCACAAAATACGAGTATATATAATGCGCAAAATCAACGCTTCTTTACGGCTGCGAAACTTGTAAGTAGACAATAGCAGACTCAACAAAACTCCAAGTATTTAGCAACAAGTGCTTTAGCCGAATACTGAGAATATTCTGCCCAATAACGATATCCAACGAATAACTATGCCGAAGAACACATACAAAAATAGAAGTGAATATGCAGAGAAGAAAATGGACGTGGATAGTTGTATAAATAACAACGGACATCACCTGTATGGCATTCATATGGAAACCACAAGGACACCAAAATGTTGGAAGACAATCAACATGGTGTAGAACCTGTAAGAATCGAATTGCACAAAATCCAAAAGAACTGGGAAAGCCAACTGCGAAAATTCGAACTTACAACTATTTTAAATACATATAATTAAAACGGAACTTATAATATTTTTAATAATTAATAAACACATTTATTAATTATTAATAATTAATAAACATATTTTAGGTAAGCATTACAAAAAAGAGTAATATAAAGATGTTCATATGTATTCTTCTTCTTAAGGTACCGCTCCACTTTGGAGGTTGGCCATCCTCATTTTTGTGCTTTCTCTGGATCTCGCCGTTCTGAAAATATCTATTGCAGGCATGTTGTACCAGTCAACCAGGTTGTCCAGCCATCATTTTGTTCTTCTGCCCCTGTATTTTTTTTTTTTTTAAATTCATTTTCAGACCGAATTCTTGGCAATATTTATCTAATTTTTCCATCATTAACTGCAGATCATTCAAACTTTTTGCTAAAATAACTGCATCATCTGTGAATATAATGTTATTTATCCATTCAGCATTAATTTTGATACCCATTCCTATTTCTTCTAGCGCTTCAATAAAGATTACTTCAGAATATACATTGAACAGTAACGGCGACAATATACATGCTTGTTTCACTCCTCTCATTATGTTTTTTTCACTTGTTGTTCCATCTGGAGTTCTGACATCGGCGCTCTGGTTTCAGTGCAGGTATTTTATTATTTGTATATCACTTTCATCTAAGTTTTTATTTCTTAATATATCTAATAGCTTTGCATGTCTTACTTTGTCAAACGCTTTTTCGAAGTCGATAAAACAGGCATGTATATTATTGTTCATTTTAATAATTCTTTGGCTTAGAATATTCAGCATAAATAAAGCTTCTCTTGTGCCAAGTGCGTTGCGAAATCCAAACTGTGTCTCACTTATTCCTACGTCTAATTTCCAGCTTATTCTATTATAAATTATTTTAAGAAATAGCTTTAAGCCATGGCTCATGAGGCTGATTGTGAGTCTCCACATACTGATGCATTGGATTTTTTTGGCAAAATTACAAATGTTGACTTGAGCCATTCTTTAGAAATAATAATCTTTATACATTTTGTTGAACAATCTTGTTAATAAATTTACAACTTCTCATCATCCAATAGCTACAAAATTTCATTGGGAATCAAATCTGGTCCAGTTGCTAGCCTATTTTTTGATTGGCTGATTACATTTCTTACTTCATCTTCCAGTATGACAAGTCGCTCTACATTAAGTTGCTCAGAAATTATTATTCTAGTGTCTTCAAATAATTCGACAATATATCCATTCTCCCATTCTTGCAGCCTTTTTTCGGGTTGTAGGATAATTTTGCCATCACTGTCTTTCATAATACAAAATTGTTTTTTCTTGCCTAAATTAGTAATTTGTTTAACTTTTTTGTGAAGTTAAAAACTATTGTGTTGTTTCTCTAAATTTTCAATTTATAGACACTGATTTTGCCAGAAACTAGATTTAGCTTCTTTGATTTTATATTGTATGGTTCTGTTGATGTTCTTGTACTTTTGAAAATTCTTATTTTTCCAACTACTCCTTTCTTCCATTCATTTTCATTTCTTGATATTGGTAAGGTAGTTCTAGCTCTAGACAGTTCGATACACGCGTACACTAGTGGATCTCCCATTGTTTGTCAACATCAGCCTCATTATTAATTTCAATTTCTACTAATTTTATTTTGCTGTTAATATCTTTTTTAATTTTATTTTTCATTTCGGATTTCTCAAGTAATTGGAGATTCGGTTTTTCTATTTTTAATCTCATTATAGCTTTCTTCAATCTAATTTCTACTTTAACTACTACTGGATTGTGATCGGATTGTATGTGTGCTCCTGGGTATGTCTTTACTTTTATGGCATTTCTGTATCAGGAATTAACAAGAATATAGTCAATCTGATTTTTTATTATTCTATTACGGTCATTTCTAGGTGATGTACACGTATATAATCTCCTCTTTGGTAATTTGTACCATGTATTTGATAGATTGTTATCTATACAGAATTCTATTAATCTATTACCTCTCTTGTTGATTCTACCTAGACCGTGTTGACTTACCACTTTTTCAACAGCATTGCTACCCACTTTTGCATTAAAATCTCCTAATATTAACAGAATATCACTTTTATCTGTAGAATTAATTAGTTCTTCCAGGTCATTGTAAAATTCCTCGCACGCTTGGTCGCATACCATCTGCTGTTGTCGCATACACTTGAATTAAATTTATGAATCCTCTATTATTTTTCAATTGAATTAGAATTATTCTAGCCGATTTCATCACTACACTCGTAATTGATTTTTTTTAAAAGTTTATTGACCATAAATCTCACTCCTTTTCTATGATGTTCATCTTGATTCGAACAGGAATAAATAAAATAATTGTTTTCCGTTATGACCTTTCCAGTGCACTTCGCTTATCCGAAAAATGTCTATACCTAAACGTTTTTTTTATAAATCGTTAGTTCTTAATCGTTTGTCCTTTTTCTTTGCCGAATTCAATACCAGTTGGTCCGCTTTTTAAATAATATTATCCTTTACCTGTTAGCTGCGACAGATTTTTTACGCGCAATCTGAGGGCTTTCACTATTCTTATCGTCGTTTGCTTTGTTGCGTCTATTCCTATTCCAAATTCTCGATTTTTAGATTTTGTTTCTTTACTATATCTTTTAAGTTGTCAACCTTCTTCTCCAGGAATTCAACTTTTTCGTTGACTTTATTTTGGTTGTTGTTTATGTTTTTAATCGCTTCCTGTAGACTTTGGTTGAAATCACCTCTAATTTTAACTTTTAGGTTATCAATTTCAGCTTTTAAAACACTATTCAATTCAGCTTTTAAAACATTTACCAACTCACTAAAATTTCCGGCTGAATCACCCATTACAATATAATTAAATTATCAAATTAAAGCAATAAAATCGATAATTTCGTATTGATTCGTAATATTCGAAATCTATTCTATATCGCAACTACAAGTTTCGCTATTCAGTGTGGAGGGTGAACCCTATTATGTGAATTTCTTTGACCAAAAAAATCAATCTTTTTTCAAAAAAATATTTTTTTTTTATCTAGACTAGATCACGGCCGTTAATCTTAGAAGAAAATAAGAAAATGGTTTATAAAATTGATATTATTTTCTAATCCAATTTGTGCAGCGAGTTACATGTTCCCACATGTCACATTATATACATACCGAAATTCTAAACCTATCTTAATATAATATATTGCATCGTGAGAAACTACACAAATTATATTCACATAAAATTCTTTTAACATAAATTCATTGTATTATATTATCAAATCAAAATTGTTAACCTAATCATTTTTTCATATACATTTGTAACTTAATAGAATTAAATTAATTAAAATAAAATCAGTCTGAATTTGGAGCTTTTATAAGATAGATCAAGATCTTAAATATAATAATTAAAATAATAATCTGAAATAAAACATATTTTAATATAAAAAATAAAACATTGAGTTATTACTTTTGATAAATAATACAAAACATAACTAGCGCTAGTGTCGTTTTTAATTAATTAAATTATGGTAATGATGCAATGAATGCAATTTTAGTTATTTCGCAATAAATTAATAAATGTTTAATTTTGTTCTAATTTTTATTTTTATTATATACATAGGTATATATTTTTATTATCTAGGTAAGAATATGAGTTGACAATGACATATTAAAGTACCTTCACATAAAAACTTTTACTTTTCCTTAGAATACAGAATTGTTTGAAAACTCTACTTGATTTTTGTTTTCAACTAGAATTTTCAAACAACCTGTATTCTAAAAGAAAGGTAATAGTTTTTATGTGAAGTCGCTGCAATACTTCTAATTAAACATTTATTCCACTATGAAAGGTAACGTTTAATAAATGTTAAAATTTAATGCTTATTCCACTAGGAAAGTTCACGTTTATTCAACGAAGAAAGGTAACGTTTAATCAACCATAAAAGGAAGCGTTTAAGAAATTGTAAAAGATAATGTTTAATAAATGTTAAAAATCCAACGTTTATTCCACTATTTAATCTAAACGTTTAATTAACGATAAAAATTAACGTTTACTTATAATAAAATCAATCTTTTGAATAAAAATCAATCTTTTTTCAAAAAAATATTTTTTTTTTATCTAGACTAGATCACGGCCGTTAATCTTAGAAGAAAATAAGAAAATGGTTTATAAAATTGATATTATTTTCCAATCCAATTTGTGCAGCGCTAGTGTCGTTTTCAGTGTCATTTTATCAATTTTATATTTTGAAGTTATGTTTATGATTACAAACATTTAAAAACGTTTGTGTTCATGTGTTGATCAGTGTTGATAGATAATATATTTGTGAATTTAAATTAAAAAAAATAATAAAAGAAAGGAAAAGTGTATAAAAAATAAAAAACAAAGACAATTAAGACAATTAATTATAAAAATGTATGGAATTAAATGTTGTGTTCCGTATATAAAACTGCTAATATAAAACTACTTGTATAAAACTACTAATACATAATTATTGTTATGGACTCAACAAGAAACTTTCCGGTTCCTCGAGGATGCAGCCAGCAACGGATAACCCAATACAAAAAAAGCCTTAAAATATTATCAAAAACATTTTTGTAAAAAAAGAAAAATCAATAAAATAAAAAATTTGATATAAATTATTTTCTTTTATTTATTTTTATTTATAATTTAAAAAAAAAAAAAAAGAAAAAGAATATGGTTATGGGAGTGAAAAAAAAGAATAGGGTTATGAAGAATTTAGTTCTCAATCCAACATAAATTTAGGAGTGGCGCTGTTGTAGATATTTGAGAGTTGGCGCTCTATTAAGTATATATTATCTATGGACTAGATCAATTATTAAATTTCTTTGACCAAAAAAATCCATTTACCACCAATATACTTTTGGTAATTTTGAAGTTTCAATTGTCAAGTGGTATAGTTAAAAAAAAAATGAATTTATTTTGGAATTATAGTGTTTGTCCAGAAAAGTATTTAATATTAAATTATAAATTAACTGAATAAAGTTATGGAATGTGCCTTAGCTGAAATATTTGCTCTTCATCAACTTAAATTCAACTGTCAAACCACAGAAATACAAACACAAAAAAAATCAATCTCGTCGCAAATTTCTTTGACCACATAAAAGCTCAAATATTTTGATCTGGTCAAAGAAATTTAACATTAATTTGCAGACAGTCATTGACACCTAGTGACACTTATTTTATTTATTAGGCGGGAACTTTAACTACAATACTACCAGGATGCTGCGAATGTGTGGTGACAATAGAAATATAACTACCCAGCAAAAAATGTAACGTGTCAGTTACGTTGAAATCACGTTAAATGTCATCACTTCCCATGATCGAAAAATTATTAGATCATGATCACTTCCCCAGTTTGTATTTAACGTAAGTTTAACGTTCTTTCAACGTTTATCCCTAATTTATTTTTTAAGAACGATGTCCTAGGGTTCTCCTGTATAAGTAAACGTTAATTTTTATCGTTAATTAAACGTTTAGATTAAATAATGGAATAAACGTTGGATTTTTAACATTTATTAAACATTATCTTTTACAATTTCTTAAACGCTTCCTTTTATGGTTGATTAAACGTTACCTTTCTTCGTTGAATAAACGTGAACTTTCCTAGTGGAATAAGCATTAAATTTTAACATTTATTAAACGTTACCTTTCATAGTGGAATAAATGTTTAATTAGAAGTATTGCAGCGACTTCACATAAAAACTATTACTTTTCTTTTAGAATACAGGTTTGTTTGAAAATTCTAGTTGAAAAAAAAAAATCAAGTAGAGTTTTCAAACAATTCTGTATTCTAAGGCAAAGTAAAAGTTTTTATGTGAAGGTACTTTAATATGTCATTGTCAACTCATATTCTTACCTAGATAATAAAAATATATACCTATGTATATAATAAAAATAAAAATTAGAACAAAATTAAACATTTATTAATTTATTGCGAAATAACTAAAATTGCATTCATTGCATCATTACCATAATTTAATTAATTAAAATCTTTAAATATAAATAAAAATTGCATTCATTGCATCTTAACATGAATTAATTATATGAATAGAAACATAAAAATCACATTCTTTGCTCTTAATAATAAAAGTTTTGTTTTTAGTAATTAAATATTTTTTTGTTTTTAATAATTAATGTTTTTTTTTTTTTTGTAATAATAAAACTGTGTTTTTTTTTTGGAATAATTAATTTTTTTTTTCTTTTATTTTTTTAATAAGAGATTTTTTTTTGTTTTTAATCGGGTTTTGTAACAGTTTTTGAAACTGGTGTTTTGTCTATTTTCTCTCTTAAATCGTTTCATTCTTGCAGTATACATTTGAGCCCGGATGGATGTTATGTACATGTTGAAATTGTTAATATAATTTCCTTTCCAAGCATCTAAATTTTAATTCTTTAAGTTTATTTTTCGTAATTTTACCAAACAAAGCCAGATTCAGTGATTCTAAATTTTTAAAACTTTCTTCCATGTGATCCATCCCAGTTATATTTGGCTAATTCTTCATCTGGAAAAATCCTTGCTAACCCGAAAGAGTTTGGGCATGCATTTCCTAGTGGTTTAAATACTGCCAGTAATTTTTTCTGTAAATAAATTAATATTAATGGAAATTAATTTGTTGTATAGTAGTTATACATACAAAACGTCGAGTGAATTTTTGGTCATTCAAAATTTTGGAGTTTAATTCAAGTAGATTTGTTGTTATTGGTATCAGAAGTGATTCTTCATTTTAATCAATATGAACTTCGTTTTTGATATGTTTAATATCATTTCTAATTTCATTTAAAGTTCCTTGAATTTTTTCCAAAGCAGCAACCTGTTTAATAGTGTTTTCAGATGTGTTGACTTGTGATTGTGATGGTTCAATGCCATTTTCATATAAATCTGAATATCGAACTGCATCTATAGAGGAATCTATTAAAAAAAAAAAAAAAATTACAAATTATTATAAAACTAACTATCTGATCCTGGTGAGCTGGAAATCATCGTTGTGGCACTTTTTTTGCTATAACATTTTATCCTTTTTAAATCTAAATGGGTTAAAGGTTCATCATCTTCACTGGAACGACTGCTATGTTTGGATATTCCTAAAATAAAATAAAATAAAAGTTATATATAATATATATACTGACATATGTATTTTTTTTTACTTTATCACTCCTCCTGGGAGCATAGGGCTTCCACTTAGCATCTCCATCTCACTCGGTTGGTTGCAGCTGTCTTTATACAATTCCAAGTGAGGTTGCGTTTTCCTAGTTCCAGAAGTACAGATCGTCTCCAGGTGTTCTTGGGACGGCCTCTGGATCTTTTGCCTTGAGGATTCCATTCTAACGTCATTCTGGTTATACTGTTCGCTTTTTTCCTGATGGTATGTCCAATCCATTTCAATTTGCGTCTCTTAATCTGTCTCACAATTGGTTCCTCTCTTGTCATTTCTAACGGATCCACGTTGCTGATGATGTTTGGCCAGAATATTCGACATTTGTTGATGAATACCTGTAATGTTGTTCGAAATCAACTAGGTTTCGCTACCATATGTTAGTATTGATTTAACACATGAGATGAATATTCTGAGCTTCGTGTTTCTGGAAATCTGGGAACCCCTCCATATAGGTCGTAGTTGTCCGAATGCTGACATTGCTTTTCGAAGTCTGTTATCAACATTAGCTTCTGCGCCGTCGTCTGTTGTTATTATACTACCTAGATAGCAGAAAGCTATCTACATATTCGACGGGGTTTCTTTCGATGGTAATGTCTCCTCTGTTGCAGGTGTTAATTCTCATGGCCTTAGTCTTCTGGATATTTATCTCTAATCCGACGCATCGTGCTAATCTTGCGAGGTGTTCTAATTTAGCTTGGATGTCGCTGAGCTTGTGTGAGAGTAGACAAATATCGTCCGCATAGTCTAAGTCCTCGAGTTGTCGTGTGAGACTCCAAGTTATTCCACGTCTCTGCATGCATACTTCGCTCATAATTTTATCCAGGACAATTGTGAACAGTTGAGGTGAGAGTGGGCATCCTTGCTTTACTCCTGTGTTTGTAGAGAAAGAGGCACTGATGTTTCCATTATGCAGTACCGCGAGATCCGCATCTTCGTACATTGCACTCCTTCCTTACTTAATGCTCTCCATATTGCAACTCTTTTGATGGTGTCAAAGGCCTTCTGGAAATCGATGAACAGCAGGTATGGAGGTGTACGCCATTATATAGATTGTTCGACTATTATGCGCAGAGATATTAAGTAGAATTATTCCTCTCCAGTTGCTGCATTCTTTCAAGTCATCCTTCTTAGGTATTTTCACGATTATGCCTTTCTTCCAAGATGTGGGTAGACTTTCTTCTTCCCATGCCTTTCTGATGTGAGGATATAGAAGTTCAGCTGATGTTCTGCTGTCAGCGTGTAACGATTCGGCTGCGATACCATCCTAGCCAGCTGCTTTGTTACACTTCAGCTTCATTATAGCCTCTTTTATCTAACTGGGTGGTTCACACGATATTGTTAAGTTGTTGTCTGTGTGGCTGTTGATTTCGTCTGCATACCGTATTTCGTTGTTGTCAGCTACGCCTACGGTATTGCTGATTTCTTCGAAATATTCCCTCCATCTTTGAGTTTGAGCATCTATGTTCGCCAATAGCACGCCGTTGCGATCTCTGACTGGTTGGTTCCTATTACACTTGCGATTTGTGAGACTTCTTATAATCTGGTGTAACTCTCTCATGTTGTTTTGTCCCGCAGCTGTTTCTGCCGCCTTGGCTAATTTTTCCAGGAACTGTTTTTTGTCTCTTTTAGCGGCTTTCTTTACGTGTCTGGCAACGATGTTGTATTGACTGCTAGTTGTTGTGTTGTTAATTAGCTGCCGTTTTAGTTCCCTTCTTTGAGATATAAGGTTCCATGTTTCATCAGAGATCCATATTTTCCGTTCTGGCTGTGCTATACAAAGTGTTTCTTCTCCGACCGCTACAATGTCATCCCATGTATGATTTTCCGCTAATGTTGATGTCTTCTCTAGTAGGTTGTTCAATAGTTCATTTCTCGTAGGTACACTTTGGAGTTGTTGGAGGTTTAAACGTGTTCTTCTTCTATGTCTGGTTGTTCTTTGTGCTTTCAACTTGATCTTAAAGTTACCAGTGATAAGTTCGTGGTCACTGCCGATATCTGCAGCTCTTCTATTTCTGACATCGGATAACGAACTACGCCATCTTCTGCTTACGCATATGTGGTCGATCTGATTGCGTGTGCAGCCACCAGGTTACGTCCAGGTATACTTGTGTATATCTTTGTGGGCTAAGATGGTGCCACCGATAATTAGTTGAAATGCTTGACATAGTTCGACTATTCTCTCTCCATTGTTGTTTCGAACTCCACAACCATGTTTTACCACGATGTTCTCTTGGTTGGTGTTTCCTACTTTCGCGTTGAAATCTCCCATTAGTATAACTGACATATGTATATTAAGTAATAAATAAAAAATAAAAATTAAATACCTATTTTATCAACTATATCCTTAAGTTTATTATTGCATTTATTTAATGGATTGGAGGAATCCTCTTTTTAATGATTTTTTGTATAAGATTGATTGTGAGTTGTCAAAATTTCGGTTTTCTTTATCTGTCATAAATATTTAAAATTTTACAAATAAAGATAATAATTTCATATTTTAGTATAGACTTACTATTTTGCGACATTATTTTAGATAAAATTATTGCATACTGTGCAAAATTGGCGGTTTTATGAATTTTTCTTAATACGATAATATCATGCACTTATATAAAACACTATTAATGGGAAATTCTTCAATAATTGTATGCAATTCAGCTATAAATACATTAAGAAATGTTTTTGATGAAAATAGTTTTTGAAAAAAATCTGAGCAATTTATAAATCTTTTTCCAGTTATATATTCATCTGAATCTTTTTTTGTTTGAATTGTTAAAATTCTTGAATTTAATATCTTTTGTTTTTTGAGCTACTAATCGCCTAAAATATCGTTTTGAAATCCCAAAATGTTGGAACTCTTTTGCTCTGTTGAAATCCAAAAATGTTGAATTCATTTATATAAACGATAAATTTGATTTTTATCAAAAAAATTTTAACAATTTATAATATAAACAAAATAACAAATTTGAAAAATTTGTATTTCTTTATAGTTAATATTTGTATTTCGTATATTTCTTTAGTTTTTTCTTAAAAAAGACATGTTTAACCAAATTTTACAAAATATGCACTTTTACCAAATCACTATTATTTTTGAATGTAAACGTATGTTTTATCTTTATTTTCAAAATTTCTAATTTTCCAGAATTTAAATTAACTATAGACATTTTAATTTTTTTAATTGTTTTCTTGAATTGAATTAAATAAATAATAAAATTATATTAAAATAAATCTATATCAAAATTTTCCGATGACCACAAAACCAAAATAACTATAATAAACAAATATGGCTGCACTGTGTAGTGTGTCGGTCGATTTTATCATTAAATGTCCCCTCCAATTTTGAAAAAAAAAATCCAAAGAATACAAAAAAGTAATACTATCTCTTTCTCTATACTGTATACTATATATTTATATCCCTTTCATCATTCTTCGTTGAAATGTCAACTACATTTCAACGTTACCGTATTTTATACTGGGTAGTTATATTTCTATTGTCACCACAGTTAGTTCTAGGTTTAGAGAGGCAGTTAAGGGTCAATCCCACCAAAAACAGAAACAGAAACTTTTTTTTTTTTTATTTTTTAAACTTACGATATTTTCCAATTTACAGGGTTTGTCAGCTAAAAATATTTGTAAAATAATATAAAGTAACAAACAATATTTGTCTAATTTATTTTTATTGCTTGAAATCGCTTTATTTTTATAAAAAACGATTTTATATTTTTTCTGTTCCAAAATTCGAATTTTTCATTTTTCTGTTTTTCAATTTATCGGACAGAAAATGAAACTTTTTTTTTAAAGTTTCAATTTCTGTTTGCAGAAGTTTGCAGACGCACATTTCTATCAAATTTCGTTTGCAGCAATGACATTATGAAAAAAATTAGCTGTTTTGGTTGTCAAAAAAGATAGTTTTTCTGTTTCTGTTTCGGTTTTTGGTGGGTGTGCAATGTTAAAACTTGAACAGAAAAGTAAAAAAACAAAAAAAAAGTTTCTGTTTCTGTTTTTGGTGGGATTGACACTATAGTTCTAGGTTTTTGAGGCAAACATCTCACATGCAAACATTCGTACAAAACTGTCATTTGAAATTAAAAATCCAATAAGCATTAGCAAAATAAAATATTGTTCTGATCCCGACTTTCTTATGGATGTCCTGTGAATAATTATCTTTATAAAAATTTCAAAATAAAAGAAATAAAAAAAGCAATTATATTTTATTTTTATTTTTATATTTAATTAATAAAAAAATTTTTTTTATTGGTACAATAAAAGTAATATATTTTGTGTTTATTTCTAATTAATGTTTTATATGTTTATATCTATCACTATAACCCAGAAAATATGATCAATTTTGTGTATTACTGCCTGGTGGTTATTTTTAAAAATTTATAATTTTTTTTTCGCAATATGAAATACCTTTATATCTTTATAGCTATATGAAATAGCTTTATATAATAATATATCTAATTAAGAAATATCTATGATTTTCTAGATGAATATCAGTCTCTAATATATGGTCCTCTATATTACCAAAAATCCTTCAATGCAGCACCTACGCACCATTATTATTTATTTTAAAATAATATAAAACTAGCGAAATAATTCAATAACTGATTCTATTAATTAATAAATGATAAATTCACACGCAAAAATTAAACATTATTACTTATTTACCGGTAAAATATTCAATGAAAAATAAAAACAAAAACGTATTAAGCCTACCAAGATATTATTTGTTTTAGAAGAAATTCAAAAAAAATATTAATTTATACTCCATTCGAATTTAAAAAAATTACAGTAGTAATATAAGTAAAACTTGCACGTATTTTTATGCATTTTAAAATATTTCGTAAGAATTTTCTTTGTATTAAAATTAAATAATATTATATTATATATCAATGTACTTTGTAATATTTTCGTACATTTTTGCAAAAACTGTCAAAAACTACATTGGTACATTGAGATGTTTGCTTCAATAACCTAGAACTACCGGCCATTCTATATACTTATACTTCTATTGTGGAGACTTGCATTTTTGTGGCTCGTTTTAACAAATTTTCCAATTGAGCCGAAATGGGACCTACTTCTTTCTCAGAAGTCTCAATTTATTTGTTTACAATTCAATGATTTTGTTTTAAATGCACATATATAGCACAGAACCTGTTCTCCTCAATAGTGTCTTGTACCTTTCTGATAGTGACTTATGTTACCACTATTACCACTGCAATTTAATATTATGCACTTATATTTATCCTCAATTCCACCTCCTTTTTTTTTGCTCCTAAATTTCCTACACTTGCAATTTTTTTTTTTTTTTTTGATAATAATTTAATAATAACTATTTTCGATTTTAATTTTTATTAATTCTAATAAGATATATTATTTAATACGGAACCAATTATTCAATTTTTTTTTCTAAATTGAAATTTTACTTTGAATTTATTTAAAGAGCTTTATTTTAAAGAAATATGTATTATAGTATGTGATATTCTTCTTCTATTGATGAGAAAACTATAGTATAAAGAAATTTCTTAAGTTTCACTGAAAATATTGAAGAAAATTATATAATATTAAATTTATATAATATTTTTATACTTTAATTTAGGCTGTTTATATCGTAGCCGAATTACAAGGTTCAACAATAGCAATTCAAGTTACCTCATCACAGGACTCAATATCACCACTAAGACCTTGTTGTCTTCGTCTTCAAGATTCCTTGGAATTTGGGATTGATCATATAAATAAACAAGATTCGATGTTGGAATCAATTGACTCAGAGTCTTTTGTTTTTGAATTTTCTGATTTTCATGGTAAAAATATAGAACTTTTAGATGATCGGCGAGGCGCCAAACGAGTAATATCATATAATGAAGCTTTAGTATTTCTCACTAAACCGTTATCTAAAGGCCATAGTGTTAGTGTAAGTTCAATGTTTCATTATAATACAAAATTTAAGAATTCAGTTTCTTTGTAACAATAGATCAGAATTGAATCCATAAATACCAAATGGAAAGGTACTATTGGTGTTGGTGCTTTAGGAATTTGTCCTCAACAGAATAATTTTGATTTTCCTGGTTCAATAGTTCTTTGTAGAAGACCATGGTGATTTTATTTGAAGTTAAAAATTTAGAGAAAATATATTTATTTTTAATACAATTACAAAGTTGGGTAGCTACTCATGACTACATTAATATAAATGGCATTAAAATTACTTCTACTTATGCTGAAATATTAAAAGAAGTTAATCCCGGAACAGTTATTACAATGTCTTTATGTCACTCAGGAGCGCTTACTTTATCAGTTGGTCAAACTAATTTGCAAGAATTAGCCGCTGGACTACCAAATCATATATATCCAGTTTTTGATTTATATGGAAAATGTGACAAAATCTCTATAATTAATGGTGAAATTCGAAATGGAACACCAATTATTGAGGAAGTGACTTTACAACAAGACCAGTTTGTTGAAATAGATGGATATGTACCACAGTGTGAAAAAGCTAATTTAGAAGTACATGAAAAAGAAACTGAAAGCAGTATACATACAAGATCACATCCTATTACTGATAATTTAGAACTATCTGCAAGTACAGATTTAATGAATCCTTCATTTATGATAAATAGTACATTGTAAATACATATTATTTATACAACTATCAAATTAAAAAAAAAAAAAATTTCAGGAATCGTTCTGTAATGGAAAGTATGTCTGAAAATTTATTACTAAATATTTCTATTAAAAATCGTTCTCTTGAGTTGAGAAATGAGCCGAATTCATCAACTTCTTCGTCTTCGTGGTAGGTTTAAAAGCTGTATTAAGTAGTAAATAATTATATGCGTTATTAATAATAAATTTATATACATATCTCTAGTTGTTTACGTGACTCCTTGCAACTCCAACATAATACCAATCTGAATATTCAGCGCAGTCAAAGTACTCAACGTTTTTCTACAATACCAAATAATGATACTAACAAAGAACAAGTTGAGCCTCCATGTCAAGATGTAATAACACTCTTGGTATCTGGCGTAGTGCCGTTGTCATTACCCAGCATTATTAGTTCAAGAGAGGATTTACAGATTTTAAATGATTTAGATGGAGCTGAAAGCAGCACTACAAACAATTTAGATAATACTCAATTCCAATCAAATCATGATTTCAATCATACTATTGAAACAAAACAAATGTCATCTTTTGCTGAATTATCTCACGACTTTTCTGAGATCCCAATTAATTCACTCAACACTTATAAAAGTTGTTCTGAGCTTGATTCCATACCAAATATCGAAACCAAAGATTGCGAATATTTAAAATTGGTTTGTGGATTTAAACGTACATTAGTTTTGCCAGATGCATTCTTTCTATCTAAACCACCTATTTGTTTTTGTCGAAACTGTTATGCAGCCGGTACTAGCCGTCTTTGCGAAAATGCTCATTACTTAATTAACTGGGTTTACTTCAAATTAAATTCTCAAATAATTCAACCAACTGAGGCAGCATTGCACCACCACATTGAGCCTTCCGATTGGATGCGATTGTATTATGTGACGGGAGTTGATAAAATTCGAGCCATTTTAGATAACGGACAACCATTTTCAGTTGAACCTAAAACAAATTCTCATTTAGACGATTCAAGTAAAAAAGATGAAACCGTAAAACATTTACTCCTGCATTGGTATCCACCGGAAATAAGCTCTTTTAATTGCGCCCATAGCTATATTTCAGGAACAACTGGATATACGATAGAAGCAATTTTTGAAGTTATGATTAAGAAACAGTCCATTTGTCTCGCAAGTCAAGATCAGCAGCAAAGATTTGGAAATAGCACAATAGCAGGTGAGGGAGAAGATGAACAAATTATAAATGATGATCCGGTCCTTCTTATCAAAGAATCTGGATCTTGCACGCTCACTGCATTGATATTAAAATTAGACCCTATAGAGGATGGAATATTAGAGGGTCATCACAGACATCTTTAGAAATATTTTTTAATTTATTAAAATCTAGTCATATAAATTGCTGAAAAGCACTTTTACATTAAATAAATTAATAAAAGGAGTTTGTTGTATGACATTAAATAAATGAAAATATTTTCAAAATGAATGTAAACTAATTATATATTATTTGTAATGTTATATTTAAATTACCTATTTTTATCAATTACATATAACGACTCGTTATATAACGACCCTAATATGAATAGCAGCATATTTTGGTACAATATAAATGTATACAAACCTCAAATCATATTTACTTTTGATATAATTTATGTCTGATTTATGATTGTTACTTTCCAGTAAACAAAACTTTTCTGTATATTCCCCCATTTTCACAAAGTTGTATTCAGTGGGTTATTTCAGGGAATAAACCATTGGAAAATCAATATTAAAATACGTAGAAGAACAATTATTTACAATTCTGGATACAAAACAACAGGTAAATGGCGCCTTCCATAGACCGTTTGCACAGCGAAATTTTGGCATTGGAGGGCAAGCAATGTATCGCTTAGAAATTGTATTAATTATGTATACCATTTTCAGATTAAATTAAAGATTTTCAAAGTAAATTAAACATTTTCCAAAATACTTTAAACATTTTTCAATATTTTTTAAACTTTTTTCATATAAAATTAAACATTTTTCAAATAAAGTTAAACATTTTTCAAAATATTTTAACATATTTTTAAAATCAAAATAATGTATTTTTTAATCAAAATAAAAACTATTTCATTTTTTAATGTGTAACAATAATACTTATTTGTAGTGTTTATCTGTAAAAATAATGATGTAAGAAATTAGAAAAAAACTTACTCTAGTGGCAGGGTTTCCCTAGCAGTAGATAGCTTTCTAACCAAGTACTTACATTACATAACAAGTACTTACCTTCTTCCTCAATTAAGTTAATAAATGTTTCATTTGTCGTGTCAGTATTTTTTTTTTGTATTTTCTTTTTTGCAAGCTCTTCTATTGGATTTTCATCACAAACAGTTTTTCTGGGGTGGTAGCCTCATAAACATGACGTTCAATATTTTTGGTTAGATTGCAAAGGCGTTACGACTACTTGTTTGGTAGCCTGTAAAACGAAACGCTCTTTCTGAATATTACCAAAGTGATTCATATTAAGTTTACTACAATTTATGAATTGACGTATTGTTTGACATAAAAAAAATTGATAAAAGTTGATATTATTGTTATTTTTTTTATTGTGTTATATTTACGTTAAAAATAAAGTGTTTGTTTTCAATTAAACTGTGTTAAATAAAATATTAAAATGATTTTTTTTTAATGGAACAGAGCGATGATGATTGTGTAGACTTGACACTGGAAAGAAGAATTTTAGGTCTGTAACTTCAGGGGGTCCATGGTAAAATTTCCGATTAAATTTTCGTATACTCTAGTCTAGAGCATATAGTAATTTTCATCTAATTAGCATAAATTTTGGTACATATGATAGTTTCCGTATGTACTTGGTGTCTGTAAAATTTAAAGTCGATACTTCAGTGGGTCCATGTAAAAATCCGTAATTACTTTTCATAAGTTCAACTCTCTATATTTACAGTACCTTTCACCCAATTTCAATGATATTGAATACACAGTTTCATTTAGTTATCTATTTGATACTCCACAAATTTGTAGTTGGTAGGTATAGTACGTTCATGGGAAACTAATATATGAGCAACTTAGTTTCCGAAGAATATTTGCTTTATGTTCTACAGCGTGTAATTATCCGATTTCAATGAAATTTGGTACACAGGTTGAGTTCATCATTCTGCATGTGTTGAGCAAATGACAGGTTAGTAGGATTAGGGGGTCCATGTTAAATTTTT
Source organism: Rhamphomyia laevipes (assembly GCA_963920725.1). NCBI lineage: Eukaryota > Metazoa > Arthropoda > Insecta > Diptera > Empididae > Rhamphomyia > Rhamphomyia laevipes. The sequence goes on from OY987255.1 coordinate 65,379,465, forward strand.
GATTTCATTTATAATTTTTTTTTTCATATGTTCTACAATCTACAGCATATAGTAATTGTTAAGCGATTTCAAAGATATTTTATATATATAGGCTAATTTTGTGATCTAGTTGGCTCTTTGTGATCTAGTCTACCTTTTGTGATCTAGTTGGAGACCTTCAGGGGGTTCCTAGAAAACAGTTTTAGTTTCCAAATTTTATATAATTACGTGTTTTATAGCATGTAATTATTATCTGATTTTAATGAAATTTGGTACAAAGGTAGACCTACTGATTATGCATGTGTTGGCCATGATAGAAGTTAATACCTTCAGGGGTCCATACTAAAATTTCCGGTTAAAATTTCATATGTTCCAGAACATATGGTAAATATTATTCAATTTCAATGAAATTTTGTACACAGGTTGGATTCGTGATTACGCATATGTAGACTAAGGTAGAAATTAGTAGCCTGAGGGGGTCCATCCTAAAATTTCCGATTAATATTGCATATGTTCTAGATCATATGGTAAATATTATCCAATTTCAATTAAATTTTGTACACAGGTTGGATTCGTGATTACGCATATTTATACTTATTATAGTTATTTTAATAATATTATTTATTATTAAAGAAATAAAAATATAAAATTAAATCAATAAATAATAAAGATGAGCAATTTTGAAGAAAGCACTGTTTGTTACAAAGATAATGTTAATTACAAAAAACTTTTGGACATAAATCTCTGTTAAACAACATACTACGAGTTATCTGCTCCCCCTAGTTAGCAGCTTTTTTTTTTCTTTCAAATAGTATCAAATAATAATTATTGTTATAGAAGTAAGCAGTTATAGAACAATAAATAATCAGGTCTATCACAGATTCCACGCGATCGAGAAAATATTTCGATTTATTGCCGGTCGGACTTTTTGCTATTCCAGAAAACGACGGAACTGAAATCGAATTTCGAATTCGATTCCGTTGAAAAATAATATTCCAGATTCCGATTAGAATCGAGATTTCATATGAAATTTCTCCATCAAAAATTTCTAACGGAGTGTTTACTTTTTTGTATTGTTATATAAGTAAATTTAAATTTTTTATAAAAAAATCGTAGTTCACAGTATAAATATATATATTTGTATAAATTGTATAAATTTTCTTTTTCTTCTATGAAAACAGTTTGAATTTAGTTTGGATTTATTGCTTTATATATTTAAATTTGAAGGTGAACAGTTTGAATTTAGTGCTTTATATATTTAAATTTGAAAAGTTAGAATTTAGTGCTTTATATATTTTTTGCCAATTATAATTTTATTTGTTTTTAAAAAATAATAAAAAAATGTCTAGAACAACTAACAAGGAACAATATCAAAAATTAGTTGATTTGTTGTCTCAAAATGTTGATATTGCACAAGGGTATACCAAAAAGGAAAAACCTGAATTAAATAAGTTTTGGGGAAAGTGTGCTAAAGAATGCAATGCATTGGGACCTCCAATAAAGGATGGATCAAGCTGGAAAAAGGTACCTACCAAATAATTTGTGGTTTATAAAATTAAAAAATTATTGTAATGATTTTCTTTTATTTTTGTAGGTTTGGGTTGATTATAAATGCTATATCAAAAAGAAAGTAACACATAACAAAAAAGAAATTAGTACCACAGGTGGTGGACCGAATAAATTACATACATTTACGGACATAGAAAATGATGTGATTCGTTTGACAGGGATGAAAACAAAGGTGTCGGGGGTCCCAAAAAACCCTTGTTTTGGTTTAGAGGACGACACTTTAATTCCGAAAGAATGCGCTAGTAATTACGTACGTAATTATCTAATTTACATTAAATCCTTATGTTTAAACAAAAAAAGAATTTAACAGGTAACGTATCAATGTAGAGGAAACCATAATTTGAACTTGAAGGAATCAAGTGATGTGCTTGACGTCTCTATGGAATACATAAATGAAAATCGTGAACGCTCAAGATGCGAATCAACTGGAAGAACCACCAAAAACAATCTAGTGAACTTTTGAAAGATCAAATTCAAAATCAACAATAATTTTACGAAAATGTTTCCAAGTTCTTTAAGAAGCAAGAGGATCAGCATTTGGAAAAATATACAGATCAATTGATAAACTGTATGATATTCGTAAAAATGAAGTAAATGAATTAAAAAGGCACAATCAAGTAATGGAAAAGTTAACAGCTGAAAAAATTGCCAGTAACTTAGAAATGCTGGAGATTAGTAAATCTAATATTAATTAATTTAATGATGTCAAAGTAAAATGATGTAAATAAAAATGAATTAAAATATGTGTAATTATTTTTTTTTACTTATATATTTTTTTTTAATAAAATTAATGAACTTAAATTTTTGTTTTTTTATTTACAATGAATTCATAACGTTATTTCTAATTGTGATAGCTTCATTTCGTATATTTTTTGGGGTTGTAGTACAAGTGTTTGTCTTTTGACGGCGGAAATATTTTATATATGTGTTCCATCCACACACATAAAAACACCAGGTATACCCGTTCGATTAAAAAAATATGATTTGGATATTTCATTCTCCTTATTAGTCATTTTAAGTTTAATCCATTTTGGACACAATTTACGTTCTAAAATATTCAACGTTTACGACATTATTTTAGAAATCGTAGATTGTGCCATACCAATGTCAAAATCCTTTCCCACTCCATGTTGATAGTTGCCTTCAGCTAGAAAACGTAGTAATGCACACAGTTTCTGTTTTGGTGTCAGAGCAACGACTTGTATATCGGTGGCATTTCTGTTTCCAGCTCACTTAATAGATAATTAAATGCATCTTTATTTAAACGGTAGTTTTTTATAAACCTGTATATGCAAATATATGTTAATTGACTCAAATAAACATAGACATTTGTGACACCACCACAAAAGCACCCTAGCGGGAAATTTTTTTATAATGCTCTAGAGAGTAAATGTTTATAGGTTTTAGTGTAGCCAGCGCACCGGCGCCAAAGAATTAGAGAGGTAGAGGATTTCCTGTAAGAGGGTTTTTTTTCTGTGGATAGACAGATAAGAACACTTGCTGAAAAATAAATTTTTTTAATATTTGTTATAGTTAAGAAAGTTAAGATAATATTCAAAATATTTCTTATATTATATGACAAATATAAAGTGGTATGGAATCCACATACCAATGATTAGTATATCAGTTGGTGAAATATAGCAAAAAGAATAGAACAACACGTGGCGGAAAAAAGAAAAAAATAAGAATTCATAAAAAGGGAAGACAATTACCACATATAAGAAAGTCAAGAATAAAAAAAAACCAACATTTGTTGCTGAAAAAAATATAAAATAATATCCCTGAACATAAAGTGTGGGTACTTATATGTATGTTCAGCATAATCGTGGTCCTGTCAGTTTCCTTCATAACAATGGTTAAATTGTGATTTTTTATAATTTATAATATAAATTAATAGTAATAAAATTTGTAAAAGCTAATCAAATAAATTTCAATTATATTTTATAAATATTGTAAATTAAAGTAACGATTTTCAATAAATAATTTATGTATATGATATATAAAAAAAAAATAATAATAGTAATAAAATTTGTAAAAGATAATTAAATAAATTTCAATTATATTTTATAAATATTATAAATTAAAGTAACGATTGTCAGTAAATAATTTATGTATATGATATATAAAAAAAAAATAATAGTAATATAATTTGTAAAAGATAATTAAAAAAATTTCAATTATATTTTATAAAATATTGTAAAGTAAGAATGTTCAGTAATTAATTTATGTATATGCTATATATATAAAAAAAGATTTTTTTTTGAAATTATGTAAAGCAACATAAACATATGGATAGTATAAAAAGGTATAGGTTATGTTTATAAATTTTGAATTTTAGCTCAACCATGAAACTGCGTGCACACAGCTTCATCGATGGAAATTGATATGTGAGCAAATAAAATATATATATAATTAATAAATATACTTATCTAAAAATAAATTCGTTTCAAACGAAAATAAATTAATAATAAAACAATATAGTAATTCAAATTAAATTTATAAATACATATACATATTTTCAAAGTTATAAAAAAAAAAAAAAAAAACATACAATAAATTAATATAAAAGGTAATAAATCAATTTCTAAATTTTGATAAATTTTATATTTAAAAAAAAAAAAACATACGATAAATTAATATAAAAGATATTAAAACAATTACCAAATTTCGATAAATTTTATTTAAAAAAAAACATATACAATACATTAATATAAAATGTATTAAATCAATTACTAAATTTTTGATAAATTTTATTTAAAAAAAAAAAAAATATATATACAATAAATTAATATGAAAGGTATTGATTTAATTATCAAATTTTAATGTTATTTAAAAAAAAAAAAAAAATATAAATTTTGTTGTTAGATTATAAAAAAAATATATAAAACATATAAAGTTATATGAATTCATAAATATATATAATCATTACTCATTAAATTTCTTGAGATTTTTATTTTTCGATAGAATGCAGGATTAGGACTTTATTTCAGGGTGATGATGTGAAGATATAAAAATGATCATGTGAATTAATTTAGGGAATTATAAGCATAAATTAGATGATAAGCATAATTTAGATGACGCCTAGCATAATTTAGGGTGGGAACCGTCATCGGGAGTTGTAAAACATCATTCCTTCATTTCATGTAATTATGTTCTACTGTGCTGTGTTAGAATTCAAAGTGGTATGTGTTTGTTTGTTTTTTTACGCTATACTATCTTTCTTCTCTTTCTTTTGTCATCTATTTGTAATTGGGTAACCCAGTGAGCGTAGCCGGTGGACACAGGCCAGCCCTATATGCATAATAGAAACATTGTGACAAATGGCGCCCAAGTTTTGTTTAGATGTTATTTTTTTGTAATTGACTGTTTTCTTTATTTATTCGTTTTGTAGTATCAGTTTTTTTTTTGTAAAACGATAATCATTTCAAGTAGTCTTTTTTTTGTTATCGTAGTTATTTATATGCATTTTTTTCGTTTAGATTTTGGAAAAATTTGTTTCGGTTATGTAAAGTTGTAAATAATAAAAATCGGTTAAATAAAATATTATTTGTTCGATTGTGGATTTATATTTTTTTTGTTTTTTTTTTGGTTATATTTTCTAATTGAAAGTATATCTAAAAATAAAAAAATTTATTTTGATATATTAATATAAATGATTAAAGGTAGATAACCAAAAACATATAGTTATGAAATGTTGTGTTTCAATAAACGAAATTCATTTTCGGAATCATACCGTATGTCTGGAGTGGTCGGGAAAATGATTGCTTTTCATTGCGACGGGTGAATTTATGGAATTGATTTTGTTTATTTGTAAATATAAATGGTATTTATTTTGTGTTCGGATAGTGAATATTTATTTTTCGTAATCATACCGTATGTCTGGAATGATAGGTAGACGGTTGTTTTTCATTGCGACGGGTGGAGCGTAAAAGTTATTTATTTATTCGTCGATAAAATGTTACAACTGATGTTGTAAATTGCGAGATTTTATTGGGTTTTCAGTTTACGTGATGGTATGTCATAGAAACGGAATAGTTCTTGTTTGCATTTGCGACTATCATGGGGTTAAAATCTGTAGAATCGGGAAAAGAATTTGATTAGCGTTGGTCATTTATTTAATTAAAATAACAATGAAATAAATTTGCACGTTACATTAGGTTCTAAATTCGATGTCCATGTTGGTTATCTAGTTAATGTTTGTTTAAATTTGCAATTTAATTTTTTTTGTAAAGTAGACTATAATGAATAAAAAAATTTTTTTTAGCTAGTTGGTAATAATTTATAAATGACCAAATAAACTGTGGAGAGGACAGGGTTTAATATTTGGAGTCATTTGTAAATTTGCCCCATTTAGCATTTATTGCAAAATGATGTACTAGAATAAAATATAAATACAGCACAGAGGATAATAATGGTATGAACACAATAAGCGAAATTATGATCATTTCTAAATCAGATATTCTCATATCATCACCTTGTTTTATGTATGAAAATATTAAGTAGGAAGTCTATTTAAATATTGTAGAAAAGATATATTTGAGGTCTTTATTGTTATTTATAGTTTTGAAAAGTAAATTGGTAGTTATGTATAGTAGTCATTGAATAGTATTGTCAGATAAAAGAAATATTTATAGTTTTGTTGGCTCGTGTAGTAGTGAGAATTTGTTATTCATATTGCTTGATCAGCTTAAACTAAAGTTTAACTGATTCAAGTAAACCATTGGTTTGTGTTAATCACTGTTCGATTTTCGGTATTTTGAAAATTAAATCAGTGAAGAAATTAAAAATCTTTAATATATATATTTGCTCTTATTAAATGTAAATATATATAATTATTGGTTAAATTTTTCTTGAAATATTTAATACTTATGTAAATTTATTTAATAATATAGCGAATAGAATATACATTTTTTCGTTGGGGTAAATTAAAATATAATTTGTGGGATTTATTTATTAGATAGGTTTTAGTTGTTAAAGTACACAAAAAAAAAAGGAATAGTTTTTTTGTACGAATTATTTGTTATATTGTATAAACAATAAAATTGTTTTTGTAGAATATGTCAATGTTTAGAACTCCGTCTAAAAACGATTCTGTGAACGAAGGTACAAATTCGTTAAATTGTACGTTTGAAAAATCCGGAATTATGCAAGATCCTCGAGCTAAAAGTGGTGCTACGGGTTTGTCGAATGTTGGTGTTGGTAGAGTCCAATCCAATCATACCGGTACGAAACCTAAAATTGGTAAACAAAATAAACTGAAAAATAAATTAAATAGCTCTTGGCAATCATCTTATAATCTAAGATATAATAAAAATGGTAAAGGATATACTGAGTTTATACCTACGGGTGGGACCAATATAAATAATCCACCGTCAAAAAGTAATGAATTAAATGATGTAATTCATATTATTGATCAAAATACTTATGGTATTATGAATAATAATAATAATTCAGGTTTAGTAAATGTAGATAGTAGTAGTAAACCTGACAGAAACCCTGTAGACAATATTGAATTAAATGACATGGGAGCGAATGAAGCAACTGGATTAAATATTCGGACTACAAATTTCGAACGTTCAAGTTTGTTGAATATAAGCGATACCATAAGAAATATGAATGTTGATAATTCTAAAAGTGATAATAACAATTTCGTGAAACATAAAATCGGTGAATTAGAAAATAACATCCTCCGTATTATTGAATCGAATCAAGAAGATATTTATAATCATATCGATTCAGAAATTTCTAAAATCGCGTCACAGTTTATGGAAGTGCAAAATAAGCAATTAAATTTGACCAAAGATTTAAAAGCTAGATTAAATGAGCAAATAATGATACGCGATTGTGGTTTAGAAGATTTAAAAATAAGTATAAACGAATTAAGAATAGAAACGAAAAAATTTAGGTAAACGGTTCGATAATAAAATAAATCAATTAACTGAATCGCGTTCACCAAGTCATTTAAACAATAATAATAATAATTCTAGACCAACACATAATAATATAAATACGAATCACCAACGTAACTATAATTACAGGAATAATAATAACAATTTAAATGACAGTCTATTTTCGTTGAATAATTTAAACCAAAATATTGATAGAAATTGTGGGAATCTTCGTAGTAATAATGAATGGTAATGGTCAGATGGATCAAAATGGTAGAAACGGCAATAACCAAAACGGAAATATGTTTGCTGATCAATTGCACTGATAACGTTGCGAGCTACAGTATCTAATGATGCTCAATATCTTAATGGTCATCAATCCCAAAACAATCAAATTCCGAATAGTAATTGGTATCCTAATAGTGTATATGATTTAAATCCTAGTAGTCAAGTTAATAACGCGGGTAGTGATAACTTTACATCACATAATAATAATAATAATCATAATTCATGGAAAAGTCCATTAACAACATGGGGATTAACATTTGATGGTAAATCATCGGTGGTTGCGTTTATTGAAAGTGTTCAAGATATAGCTCACGGTAAAGTTTCAATGGAGCATGTTGTTGAAAATTTCTTTTTTTTTAATACAGGGTGAGGCTAGAACTTGGTACATTATGGAATTTAAAAAACAATTAAAAGCCCAGAACAAGCAAATAACCTGGGAGTTGTTAAAAAATTCGTTGCTCCGAAGATTTCAAACACCTAAATCGGTAGCGATTGTAGAACGATCCATAATGGAACGTAAACAAGGGGATATGGAACCGTTCGAAAAATATTATTCTGCTATTATGGCTTTGCGTAATCAAACGACAGATTATATCGAAGATCATAAGATAATTGATATGATGCGGCCAAACATTAGATATTCAATTTATACATTAATGAACGCAATTGACATAACGGATCTAGAAATGTTTAGACGTAGATCTGTCGAAGCTGAATCACAAATAATGATGAGGAGAGTTAATCAACGACCGACTTACGCACAAAGACAGATTAATGAAATTGATGCAGGGTATATTGACGAACAGGGTGTAGAGTTTAATGCTGACGAGTGTAATGTGGATGAGTTTTTTAATAGTAATAATATGAATAATAGACGGATAGATTATAGTAAAATTAAGTGTTGGAAGTGATAAGTGATAAGTTAGGCCATTCACATTTATATTGTAAAGAAGTTAGACAAATTTATTGTTTCTTGTGTGGTGAGAAAACGTAATTGCACCAGAATGTCCGAAGAATCATATTAATAGGTCGGAAAACATACATACACCGGGGAACCGCGCTTGTAAGATTCAAAACCGGTGATAGTGATGTAAATTTAGGAATATATGAACAATATAATATATGTTTAAATAATAGTAGTAATAATCAAATAGATAGTAAGAGTAATTATAAGGAGGATATGGTAATAGTTAGTAATACATTAGTAAATAGTAGTAGTAATAATCGTTATTTAAAGTTTAAAAGTGATGGGTATTATGATAAAATTGTTGATAAAAAGATAATTACATATAAATGTTCAAATATTATAAAAATGTCGATTGGTAATATGGAATTCCAAAGTAGTTCGGAGATTATAAATCATAGAAATTCGTGTTGTAAGACAAATGAAATTTATGTTAAGAGGGATTCAAAGTCAAATAAATATATCGAAGATCCGGTAGAAATTTAAAAAAATAAATCGGTTGAGAAAGGGTTACCGTGTGAGAAAAAGTTTAAAAGCTTACAACAAAGACAGGTAGAATATGACGCGGCTAGGAAAAGAATTTTTGCAGGTGAAGAATTAGAATTTAAAGTTAATAAAAGAATTTTGAAGTGCAGAATCAGGTTCAGACGAAGGAAACTCTTACGCGGACAGTTAGAATCAAGCGTCTTCGCAAATTCTGGTGATGGTAGGGTATTTTTGTCAGTGCGGCTCAATGATGTGTCGGTTAAAGGTCTTCTTGACAGCGGAGCATCAAAGAGTTGCATTGGTAAAAACGCGGAAGAATTACTGAATATATTAAGGCTAGATCCGAAACCCATTCCGGGATCTGTGAAGGTTGCTGGAGGACAAATGGAAGAGGTAAAAGGATTAGTAAAGATTTCCGTAACGCATGGTGGTAACACTAAAGATGTTGAGTTTTTGGTGGTTCCGTCATTATCTCAGGAATTATATTTAGGTGTTGATTTCTGGCTCCAAATGTAATTTCCGAAATTGAATCTATTCCAAACGTGCAAGAGATAAACAGACATATTTTAAACGCAGAACAAAAAGATAGGTTAGACAGGGTCATAGCTAAATTTCCGTCGAGTAATAATTTAGGATTAGTAAAAACAAATATATTAATGCATAAAATTGACACTGGTAGCGCTCCTCCATTTAAATTTTCGTATCCGGTACAATCTCCATATAAGCAAGCATTATTAGATAAAGAAGTAGAGCGTATGATAGAGATGGATGTGATTGAAGAGAGTGAGAGTCCATATTGTAATCCAGTTATGCTTAGGATCAAACCAGATAAAGTTAGGTTATGTCTTGACGCGAGGAAGTTGAACGCGGACACTAAAAAGGATTCGTATCCGCTACCGCATATTAACGGACTGTTAAGTAGATTGGGAAATACTAATTTTATATCGTCAATAGATCTAACAGCAGCATTTTGACAAATTCCTTTGGATGTAGAGTCACGAGAAAAAACTGCTTTTGCAATTGATAACCATCCATTGTATCAATTTAAAGTCATGCCTTTCCAGATTAATAGATAAGGTAATACCACGGAAATTAAGAGATATAGTTTTTGTATATATTGATGATTTACTTATAACGTCAGCCACTTTTGATGAACATGTAAAAATTTTGGAAGAGGTAGCTGTATGCTTACGTAACGCAGGTTTAACAATTAATATCGACAAATCTAAGTTTTGCCAAAAACAATTAAAATATTTAGGATATATTGTAGGCGAAAGCGCGTTGAAAACGGATCCAGATAAAATCACGGCGATGATAGATTATCCCACACCGAAAACTTATAAACAGGTTAGGAGATTTTTAGGGTTAGTAGGGTGGTATCATAGGTTCATTAAAGATTTCAATTCCGTCGCAGCTCCGATTTCCGAATGTTTAAAAAATATGAAAAAATTTACATGGTCAGAAGAAGCACAAAATGCCTTCCAAAATTTAAAAACTTTATTAACGTCTACGCCAATATTAGTGAATCCCGATTTAAAAAAAATGTTTTACATTCAATGCGATGCGTCAGGTTACGGAATTGGTAGTGTGTTGTTCCAAAAAGACGAGGAAAATAATGAAAGGGTCATTTCATATTTTTCAAACAAATTAAATAAATGTCAGAGAAATTATTCCACTAATGAGTTAGAGTGTTTATCGGTGATAGAAAGTGTGCAAAAATTTAGACCGTATGTTGACGGTGTGCGATTTGTGGTAATAACGGATCACATGAGTTTGAAATGGCTCATGAAAACAAAAGATTTGAGTGGTAGATTGGCTAGGTGAAGTTTAAAACTTCAACAATTTGATTTTGATATACAACATCGACACAAAACGTGGTTGCGGATGCGATATCAAGAGCATATGTTGATGAAATGAAATCTGTAACTTTGTTTTCAGAAATATAATAATAATAATAATAAATATATCTTTATTTTCCTCTATTGACAAAAATTTACAAAATATTGTTTAAAAAAAGAAAATATAATATTATGCTACTTTAAAGTAATTTAATTATTTACATTAATTTTATAAGAATTCAAATTTAAATTTTAATTTTTTATTGTATACTAAATAAAGGTTTTCTTTTTCTTTATAAAAATTATAAGTGTTTTTCAATTAGAGAAAAAAAAAGTTAGAAAGCATTCTTTATTAAATAAATAATAGTATCGAATGCCCCATCAAATTAATTTACAAACAAAATTTAAGTGGGGTGAGATCATTTTTATATATACATTTAATGAAATCTGAATTAACTTTAAATAAAAAATAAAAAATTTAAAAAAATTAAAAACTACATATAAAGAAGAAAAAAAAAAAAAATATACAAACATTAATAAGTGATGAAAGAAAAATACAATATATAATGGTAAAAAATTGAAAGAAATAACCAATCATAATTTGTCAAACAAGTGCCAAAACTACACTATAGCATTCAATAGAACCTCAATTTGCGAATGATTATATTGTAACAGCCAGATTTTAACCTCACGCAAAAAAATAGACAACACACGTAAATTTCTAGTTGCATCATTTAATTTGTTAAATAATTTAGGTGCAGTAATTGTGTAAAATTTAGCATAGTGTGTTCTATTAAATCTAGGTACCAAAGCAATATTTCTTGTATTAGCTCGTAGGTTATAAACCGATACATATCTATTTTGGTAAAAACCGCCACGGATAAAGAAAGTTTTTAAAGTTTTATAATAGTATAAGTGCCTGATGGGAAGAATTTTTAGACTGATAAAATAATTAAAACTACTACATCTACGATTTATTTTACAAATAATTCTAATTATGTGTTTCTGAGCAATAAGTAGTGGTTGAATTTTATTAAAATAACTACCACCCCAACAGACTATACCATATTGTAATTTAGATTGAAATAAACTATAGTAAATCATCAACAGAATTTTCTCTGTGCAGTAATTCCGTAGGTGGTAAAAATGTTTTACAGTTGTAAAAAAGTATTTTTTTAAAATATCACAATGATCAGACCAGTTAAGCTTATTATCAATTGTAATCCCTAAGTATTTGAACGAATCAACAATCTCAATTTTAAAACAATCTGATGAACAATTACAGTTTTCGCAAAACGATTGTAAGCTATGGCGGTCACAATTTTCATATATTTTTATAAATTTCTCACATGAAGCTGAGTGATAATAGAAATTATGATCAATATTTTGATCACCCGAAATATTGAAAAACATAATTTTAGTTTTATTACTAATAATCAGCTTATGTTTATCGAACCATTTTCTAAGTAAGTCTAAATCAAAATTTATATCCGCAATTAAATTAAAGTAGTTAACACTAGCATACGCACAAGCTATGTCATCTGCAAAAGCTGTATTATTAGATTTAAATTCTTGTTTTAGTAGTGAATTAATAAAAATTAGGAACAGAATTGGGCCCAATACTGAACCTTGAGGTACACCAATATTAATATTACGAATACTACTAAATTTATTTGAAATTTTAACTTTTTGTGATCTATTGCTTAAATACGAACAAAACCAATCATACATAAACCCTCTAAACCCTGCATTATACAATTTTTCGAGTAGTAATTTATGGTTTACCATATCAAAAGCTTTAGTTATGTCAACAAACAACGCTGCAGTATTATTACTACTATTAATTTCACCATAAATATACTCGCAAAAGTTTAATAGAGCATCTTCTGTAGATCTATTTTCACGAAAACCAAATTGTTTCTCACTAAAAAAATTTGTTTTATTTAAGAAATTAATCATACGATTTTTTATGACTTTTTCAAATAATTTCGAAAAAGTGGATAAAATAGAAATTGGTCTGTAGTTATTAATAATTCTCCTATCACCTTTTTTAAAAAGCGGTATAACTTCAGCAGATTTAAGTGCAGATGGAAATATTCCTAAGTTAATGCTTTTATTAAAAATGTAAGTTAAAATATCCACAATATTAAAAGAAATTTTCTTAAGAATTGAAGTTGAAATTCCATCTTGCGTACAAGAGTTCGAATTTTTCAACGACATAATTAACTTATGCAATTCAGAAGGTGTTATGTGGTCAAAATAAAAAGTGTTCATTTGATAATTATCTTCAACTAAACCAGAGTTGCAAGAATTACAATTACTGGAGCAATTTCTAGAAATTGAGTCTTCTAAAACGTTTACAAAATAATTGTTGAAATGATTTGCAACTTCTTCATTATCAATAACATTTATATTATCTAAAAATAACTCATAAATTCTATTTTTATCTTGACCTCTATTTAAAATATCATTAACAACCTTCCATTGACCTCTTACATTATTCCTGTTTTTATTAAGTTCATTTGAGTAAAAATTTTCACGACAAGCAGGAATTTCAGATTTTAACTCATTACATAGCTTTAAATAATAATTTTTAAGTCTTGTATTACCGGGATGTTTCAAAATTTTTTGTCTTAATTTATTTTTTTTAGAAACTTTATCAATTAATTTTTTAGACATCCATGGTTTAAGTCTTTTAATTTTTTTCCTAATAGGAGGTTGAAAACTACAAGCATTTATTTTATTATGTAGTATTATTAGAAAATTATCATAAGCTACAGATGGATCATTTTCAGAATAAACATCTTCCCAAAATTCATTAAAAAGTGAAATATTCAATTTATCAAAATCAATAATTTTAGTGATAGCAACTGGATCTTTTTTACTTGATTTTTTTAATTGGATATTGTTGAGAAGCAAGCTTGTCATACAGTGATCTGTGATATTAAGATCAAAAGTTGTACCACTATATGAAAATTTTTGACTATTTTGAAAACGAACAAATATATGGTCTAAACATTTACCAGACACTAAACGAGTAGGTTTATTAATTACACTTTCAAGACCATTTGCAGCCATCAAAAACAAATATTGATCTACTATATTCGATTTAGATAAAATATCAATATTGAAATCTCCTACCAAGATTAAATTTTTATTTCGTTCATTTTGCAACAATTCCTTAAATTCACCTAAAAATACCTCTTTATCTAAATTATTTTCATGTAGTCTGTAAGTACACAAAAAAACTATTTTTTCATTATCAATATTGCAATCTAACCTAATTATATCGGCACTACGCAAGTTACAATACGAAACATTACAATGGTAATCAGACCTGACAAACACTGCTACACCACCAGATGCATACGAATTATTACATAATGCAAATAAGCTATAACCTGGTATATCATAATCATTTTTCTCGTAATCATAAATCCAAATTTCAGTTAAAAAAATGAAAAGTGGTTTATTAGAGAAAGATTCTAAATGTGCCAAGAGTTCAACAAAATTTTTTCTAAGACTTCTAATATTTTGTTGTATGATGCAAATATTATTTGACAAAATATGATTAGGTTGAAAAACACTTTCACAAATATCAGAATTACTAAAAAAAGAATTATTGTTGTTAAATTGTAGAGGATCAGTTTCAAAATTAGAATTAAAAATATTCATAACAAAAAATTAATAATTATTTTAATTAGTTATATTAACAAATTTAGATCATCTAAAGATTTAACAACACAAACTTTAGCAGTATCATCTTTTCTCATCCTAATCTTTCCATAACGATACCACAAATATTTGTAATTTTTTTCTTTCTTCAACTTTTTTGCAGCGATAAATAATTTTCGATTAGATGATGTTAAACTCTCATTTATAAAAACTTTAATTTTTTTGTCATCGAAAATACAGCTGTTCAAACGAGTTTTATTCTCTATTTTTTTTTTCAAAATTTCTTCTTTTAATTTAATTGAATTGAACTTAACACAAACAACATTCATAAATGACGAATTTATATTTTGTTCTTCATCGGAATCTTGTTTTGTTTTGATTTTTTTAACAAAACATTTATCAATATCGTCATCAATAATTCTCACACCCACAGCTTCATCGAGAATTTTTTTTACATTCTCAATTGCATTGTTGTTATTAACATTTGGCAAACCAACAATTTCTATAGAACTTTCAAGTTTGTGCTGTTCAAGAGAATTTACTTTTGTTTCCAGGTCGTTAACTTTGTCTAACAGCTGTTTCTTGTCTTCTTGAAGTTGATGTATTTGTGCGAGTGCATTAGTGTTAATATTTTTTAAATCTATCAATTCTTTATAAATATGTTGCAAAGTTATTGATTGAGGCATAACTACGTCACTGATAGATTTAATATTTTCAATATTTCCTATGGACTCAACATTAGATTCAACATTAGAAATAGATTGTTGCAAATGCTCTGTGGTAATAAGAGTTTTTGGTGTTGATGGTAAATGTAATGATTGGCGGCGTAGAACATTACAGCGATCGCAACGATATGGTTTTTTATTTTTTGTCATAAATTCTATATCGCTTACCAACAAATTAACGCATTCTGCATGAAACATCGTTTTGCAATCACTACAAGTTATTTTAGCATGTTGTCGGTCAATTTTTTTATTACATAAACACTGCATTTTATTAATATTTATATATGTAAATGTTATTTCAATAATTTATTTAAATAATTTATTATACGGTTTAGTTTTTACTGTTTTTTCATTTAAATCTCAAAATATGTCAAAGTATATAAAAATATTTTTTTTTTTTCTTTTTTTTTTTAATAAAAAAATACGAAAATATTAATATTTTGCACTATATTTTAATAGTTTTTCAATTTAAAAAAATAAAAACAAACACTTTTCTTGATTTGATTTAATTTAAATTATTTTAGTTTATTAAATTTCAAAGATATACTATAATTAAAATCTCAACTTCGTGTGCACCCCACAACACTCAGAGAGAGAGAGACTAATAGTAGATTTCAATTCTCCAGAATTTTCATCGAAAGAGTATGTAGAATTGAAAGATACTATAAATGAAAATAAAGACAGATTGTCGGATTTAAAAGTATCAGACGGTCTAGTATATAGATTATGTAAACCACGTACGCGTAATGTAATATTAGATGAAAAGTTGTGGAAGTTGTGGATTCCATCCGGTTTATTCGAAACTGTTATTCGAGGGTTTCATATGCCAGAAAAATGTAGTCATGGTGGAATCGGTAAAACACTACATCGCATTCGAGAATTTTTTTATTGGCCTAATATGGTAACGCATGTAAAGCAATTCATATCAAATTGTGATATTTGTAAGGCTTCGAAAGATCCAACTCACATATTAAGACCACAAATGGGAAAACAAATTCCGGTAGGAAGAATTTTCCAACATTTATATATCGATTTTATTGGTCCTTTTCCGAGAACCAAACAAGGAAATAGCATTATATTTATTGTGTTGGATAAATTTTCAAAATTTGTATTATTGCAACCTTTAAAAAAAGCTACATCAAGCTTAGCAATAAAATTTTTGAAAAATCAAATATTTGATATATTTTCGGTTCCAGAAAAGATCATGTCTGATAATGGGAAGCAGTTTATTTCACGTGAATTCCAATTATTTTTAAATATGTACGGTATTAAGCATGCAAAAACTCCCGTTCATGCACCACAAGCTAACGCTTCGGAAAGAGCTAATAAATCTATAGAGGCAGCTATAAGAGCATATGTAGATAATGATCATACCAAATGGGATGTGAATTTATCTGATATTGCAAATGCACTTCGTACATCTTTCCATGAAAGCATTAAAACTACACCATATTCTTTAGTATTCGGAACGTCGTATATTCCACACGGTTCTACATATGAGCTAATAAAAAAATTGAATTCGTTAAATGATGAGGTGAATATCCTACCTGATAAAGATAAACTACAAATTATACGTAATAGAGTTGTGAAAAATTTGTTAGAAGCTCATAATCGAAATGAACGAAGCTATAACAAAAGAGCTAAAAAATAAAATTTATACCTGGTCAGGAAGTTTGGCGTAAAAATTTCGTACAAAGTAATTTTGAAAAGAACTTTAATGCAAAGCTAGCAAATAAATGGGTGAAATGTAGAATCAGATCTGTACTAGGAAATGCAAGGTATGAAATAGAAGATTTAAACGGGAAATTTTCAGGTGTATTTCATGGTCAACATATTAAACAATAAATATTAGTAAACAGAATATGTATAAATTATAAATTAAATATAAATTATGTTGTAAAATATATATGTTTACATATAGCTCGGCTAACGCGGTAGGTAGAGCATGAGACGTAATTAATCTCAGGGTCGTTCTGGGTGTCCCCACGTTAAAGTTAAGATTATAAATAAAATAGTTGGTGATGTTTTCCAAAAATAAAATGGATTATAAATAATATTTTATTTTAGGTTTGTGACACCACCACAAAAGCAACCTAGCGGGAATTTTTTTTATAATGCTCTAGACTAGAGAGTAAATGTTTATAGGTTTTAGTGTAGCCAGCGCACCGGCGCCAAAGAATTAGAGAGGTAGAGGATTTCCTGTAATGTACCGACCATAGCAGAAATTTCCTTCCGTCTAAAAACTCCTTTCCTTTTTTGACATGTATGTTTTGTATGGAGTTTTTTGCGTTGCATGATGTCTAAAAAAAGAAATGTATACCTGATTTCTTTTTCCTGTATGTAGTAGTGAGCTTTGACAATTCAGACATTTTACAATTTAAATTGTAAAACTAAATAAATAAATAAAATATTAATAAAAATGGAATCGGACACAAATAGTTTTGTAATAGACTCTTATGACAGAGACATTTATTATAATATTTGTGCAAACAAAGTGAAATTATTCTTAAAAATTACGTTGTCAGAAAAAGCCACGATGCTTCCGGCATCTGTTGTGATCTCAGAAAAGCCATGCGATTTCTCATTATAGATGGCGCTTATCAAAATTTATATGAAAAGGAAATTTCCAAAACTTATGGTGGTGTGTGTAAATTTCTGCTCTGGTCACAGCATAAGAGGGTTTTTTTCTGTGGATAGACAGATAAGAACACTTGCTGAAAAATAATTTTTTTTAATATTTGTTAAAGTTAAGAAAGTTAAGATAATATTCAAAATATTTCTTATATTATATGACAAATATAAAGTGGTATGGAATTCACATACCAATGATTAGTATAACAGTTGGTGAAATATAGAAAAAAGAAGAGAACAACACGTGGCGGAAAAAAGAAAAAAATAAGAATTCATAAAAAGGGAAGACAATTACCACATATAAGAAAGTCAAGAATAAAAAAAAAAAACAACATTTGTTGCTGAAAAAAAATATACATAATATCCCTGAACATAAAGTGTGGGTACTTATATGTATGTTCAGCAAAATCGTGGTCCTGTCAGTTTCCTTCATAACAATGGTTAAATTGTGATTTTTTTATAATTTATAATATAAATTAATAGTAATAAAATTTGTAAAAGCTAATCAAATAAATTTCAATTATATTTTATAAATATTGTAAATTGTTACGCGTCACGTAACCGTTATGAATTAAAACAAAATTTGTTTCTTTATTTTTAGATTATATTTATTTATTATATCAAATTTGTATTTTTTATTTTATTTATAGTTATTACTTCAAATTTTTATTTTATTAATTATATGATATTTAAAAAAAATTACAGTTATATTTTTTAGTTTCTTTCACTAGTTTAAATATTATTTATTTAATGATTTGTTCTTTAGCGATTTTTATTACTTAATAAACCGTACTGACTGACTTATACTTTTTATCAAAATTCACTTTTTAGACTTGTTCTTCGGTTATCGTCTTTTAATTATTAACTCTGCCTGTTATCGGTGCATAGATATTATATAGTTATGGCTAACAGATCTTCCCCTCTATTTTCATTTCTTTTCTGACCGTTCCGTTCTTAGTCAATTAATTGGTTTTTAGAAAAGAATTTAGAATAAAAATAAGAGTTGAGAATGATTATAAATTCTTTATGAATTTATTGAATATTAAGAATTAAGAGAGCGAATTTAAAAATAGGAGTTGAGAATGATAATTAATTCTTTATGAATCTATTGAATATTAGGAATTAAGAGAGAGAATTTGTTTGCACACGCTTATAATTTTTAAGTGTGTGGCTTGGCTTGAGTTTTTTTATGTATATAGATTTTCTCTCTTTTGCGTTGGCATTGAATATTCCCAAATAATTTGGGAATATTGAACTGCAATCTGAAACTCTTGTTTTTTTTTCCGTTTAGGAATAATTGAATTGCATTTGTTTGCAATTATATATATTAATTTATTGGTTTCCTTTAATTTATGGGAAATTGAAATTTGAATATTTAAAATTATTTGTTTATACAAATAATTTTTTTTTAAATATTTTTGGATATTTTTGAATTTTAGGCATATTCAATAATTGGATATAAAAAAAAATTAGTTAAGTGTGGGAAAGATAATGTTTATGAATTTATTTCTTACTTATTTATAGGGTAGGTATGGTAAATGATGGACAATCATTACACCTTCACCCCTAAAGAAAGAAAATTTTATTGTAAATTAAAATTTTCGTAAAAGAAAGATAATTGTGAGTCAGTATGATTCTATTAAGTATTGTAATAAATTTTCCTTTAGTTACATATGTATATATTTTGTATATAGTAAATATTTTTGTTTTTTTATTATTACCTGTATAGTGAATATAGCTTTATTATTACATGAAAATTTTTCTTTTTTTTTTTAGATTTTATTGTTGCTTAACCGCTACATGATTTTGAGAAAAATTTTCTTCTTTTATTATTATTTTTTTTTTCTTAACATTATTTGAAAGAAAAACTTATATGCATATAAAAAAAATTATTGAAATCTATTTATAGAATTATATATTTATATTTATTGAATTAGAATACAAAATTTATAATCAAAATTTTTGTTATTGATCATTATTTTTTTTTGAAGAGCATCAAAATTTCATCTATAATTAAAATTTTTTGTTATTAAGATCATATTTTTTTTTGAAGAGCATCTCTGTTTTTTGTATTTAAATTTTTCTCTTAAAAAAGGAATGTATTATGTATTTTTTTTTCTTAATATTATGAAAGAAAGACTTATATGTATATAAAAAAAATTATTGTTGAAATCTATTTATCTATAGAATAATAGAATTATATATTTATATTTATTGAATTTTAATACAAAATTTATAATTTATAATTACAATTTTTATTATTAAGATCATTTTTTTTTTTTGAAGAGCATTTTTTTTTTATTCTTTTTTTTATTATTTATATATATATATATCTTTTTCTTAAATCGGTATCCTTAAAAGGTTGCTTTGCAAAAAAGGGGGCGAATTCTCAATTTTGGTTTCAATTTTTAGGTGCAATATTATAGTTTGGTTATCTATTAAGTGGGTGTTGCCGAAATAATCAGCCATTATTGTTTTATTTTATGATGGAGTTTATATGGGATTATGTGGTGGATCATTAGTAGTCGTATTAGTAGTAGTCGTATTTTTTAGGTTTATTCCAATGTATTCGGGATTTGTCTGTGGTATGTGTCCTGTAGTGTCCTGGGTTAAAATTTGTGACGGTTTATTTAATTTATTTCTATTCATAAATATTATAATAGATAATATTGTTAGGAAAATTAGTATAATGTATGTTGTAGTGTAATGGTGTATATTATGTATTAAGTGAGTGTTTTTATTTATTTCGAATTCATATTCTTGTTTCTTCTGCAAATCTATTTGATTTTTAATATTTTCGACTTCATTGCTTAGGATAAAATGTTCGAAAGTTTGGTTAGAAAATTTTAATGTATTTTTATTTAATTTTAGAGAAGCTGTAAGATTTATGTTGGGTACAAAGTTATTGTTTATAGAAATGGTTTGTATATTATGTGCTTGTATGTATAATTCTTTAGATTTGATATGACAATTATTTGGAATTTTTATTGTACCTGAGTTTGACAATTTAATAGTTTTCATTGAATCATTACAAATTAGATTTACCGTTTGTTCGTTTGGAAAAGAATAAAGCCATTGGTTTGAACTACTTAAAGGAAACCAGTGGTTTGTCCTTTCTGTTATTTTAATTCGGCAATTATTTGGCAATATTTCTATATGCCTTAATAATTCTATTTCGCAAATATTGTTTTCACTTAAAATATTGTAAATAGGATGCATTAGTTTGCATAGATATTGTTTTTCTTTTGTGATTATACATTTTCTGATTTATATTTCTGTTAGAATACAATAATATTCTCTGTTTAAATCTACTATAAGATATTTCATATTTGGGTCGATATATGCGAAGGATTTTTCATGTAAAATGGGAAGTGGAATTATATGTAAAAATTGGTAATTTTCTCTAAAAGGTAAAGGAATTTTAAACTCGAAAATTACTTTGTTTTTAATTATAGCAGTGTTCATTTGACCTAATCTAAAAATTTTTAAAGCATCATTTTCATTATTTGATATTGGTAAAGTTACTGTGGTTGGAATTTCTTTTCGTATTTGTGTTAATATTTCTTGAATTTGGTTAATAGTAAGTATGTTTGGATTTGGTTTTCCATGTTCTACTTCTGTTATTTGATTTAAAAGTTCAGTTTGTGTATTTTGATATTTCATCATTAAAAGTATTGTAAAAGAGATTAGGGTTTCTAGTTCTGTGGATAACACATTTTCTTGGTCAGTTGCGTTTGTTAATGCGATTAGCCTTCTTAATTTATTTTCCATAACTAAAAACTGTTTGGCTATTTCTCGCTCAGTTTTATTATAAATATTTAAGGTTGATTCTACTATGAGTGTTTGATTTTTTAATAGTTTATAGATATGATTCTCGTTATTTTTTATATTTTCTATTTCTGAATGAAATTTTACTGCGTCGTCCTCATTCAAAGTTCCGAATAGCGTTTTACTAAATGATCCTACTGCGTTAAAAAGTCCTCTTTTACTACGATTATTTATGGGTTTTAGAATTAGATTTTGTAATTCTTTCAATTGTGTTATTAAAATGTTGTTTATATTATTACAAAAAGGTGTATATCCTTGCCTGGTTAGGAGTTTGTAGCATAGATTTTGAATTTCCGTCGTATAATGTCTCAGCTTTTCCCATTCGTCAAAATGATTCTATATCATAATATACTATGATTCGCCATTCATTTACAAATAGGTTAACTCTGCCTATTTCCTCGAAATATATTCCGGGATTGTTTTTTAATTCGACTATTTCTGGATCCGTAGAATTTATTATTTTAAAAGTGGCAATGATTGCCGTCCATATAAACCTATCGAAGAGAATTTTCATTTAATTATTGTTCGAGAAGTTTATTTTTTTTTTGTATATTTATGTGATAAAAAAATAATTGTTGGTCTAACTAAACATATACAAAAAGTTTTTTTTTTTTTGCTAAGTAGTAGATTTATTTCAGTCCTAAACATTGAGATATATTATTTTTAGAATTTATAGAATTTATTGATGATATTGATTACAATTCAAATCCAAATTCAACATTCAATACTAAAAATGGGGATATATCATTTGTTCAATATTACGAAGTGTTGTTCACTGGATTCGAACCGAGTATCTTTCGTTTGAGAAGTAAGCGCTCTACCAACTGTGCTACATAGCTTGGTTGTGTTTATCATAAACTATAGTATTATGTGTATATAAAATTTATTTGTGTAAGGAATGGTATTATTTAGTTAATCCTAAAAGTATGCTTAGAAATATATTATGTTGATTAATTAAAATAAATATCTATATATGTATAGTTATCATTCAGAGAAAAGTTTTAGATGATTATTATGAATTTTTTTGTTACGATTTTTTACTTTAATTGTTGAATTTTCATCAGAGTCTATTCGTATAATAGTATATGGTCCAGTCCATAATGGTGAAAATTTATTCTTTCTAACTTGATTTTTCATCAGGACCTTCTGTCCGATGTGAAATCTTTTTCCTTTTGTATTTTTATCATAATAATTTTTGCTTGTGGTTTTTTTGTTTGTTAAGTTTTCCCTGGCTATTTGATGACTATGCTGTAATCGTAATTTTAGTTCATTACTATAGTTATCATAATTATAATTTATTGTTGGTTTTCCCGTTATTGAAGAAGGTATAACTGCAGGGAAACCATATAACAATTCGTGTGGTGAAAAATTTGTACTAGAATGTGTTGTTGTGTTGTACACGAATGTGGCGTATGGGATCCAAGTGTCCCATGTTAGAGCGTCTCTGTCTACGTAATGGCGTAAAAATTCAGCCAATGTACGATGACTTCTCTCCAGAGCTCCGTTTGTTTGTGGGTGGTATGGAGTTGTTTGTAATTTGCGGATTTTTAATAATTTGCACATTTCACTAAACATCACACTCAGAAAATTACTACCTTGATCGGTGAGTAAAGTTTCTGGTATTCCATGTTTACACACGATTTCAGTAACAAAAGCTTCTGCAATAGTTTTTGCTTCGGCGTTTTGCAATGGTATTCAGCACGAGAATTTAGTTAAATCATCCTGAAATGTTAGTATGTATTTATTGTTAAGGTAACTAATAGGTAAAGGTCCAACTATATCTAAATATACCTTTTCGAAAGGTTTCGAACTTGTTGTTGTGATTTTCATTGGTATTTTTGGATTTCCCTTTAATTTGTTGGTTTGACACGATGTGCAATTTTTGACAAATTTTGCTACATCGGAGTTTATGTTATCCCAATAGTACATAGTTTTGATCCTTTTTTGAGTCCTTGTTACTCCTGGTGTCCACCTACTGGTGAATTATGAAATATTTACATAATTTCTTCTTTTTCGTCTTCATTAGTTATAATTATGATTTTAGATATATATATTAATAGTATAATTTTTATCGAATGTTTGAATTATATTTTTGTTTATTTCTGATACGATATTATTTTCTAGATGTGTTAAAGATATGTTTATTTCAGTATAATTATTATTTTCACAATAATTTTTTATATCTGCTAGAATTTTTAAATTTATTTCAATGTCATTACTATTTCTAATTGGTAGATTTGTTTTACATATTATGAATTTACAGGTTTTTGTAGTTTTTATGTTTATTTTTCCAATTTTTAATTTTATTTCGGGAAAAGTGTCCTTTAAGGCTATTTCCATTTCAGTTTCGATTAGTGGTAGAAGAAATATTTTTAATTTTTTTCCTTTTAGATTTAATAAAGAATTTTGATGTATTTGTATTTTAGTTTCTAATGTTTTACTTGGTTTTTGTACAATTTCTGGTAAATTGTCGTTATTATTATCTATTGTTTGTTGTTTTTGGGTTTGTGATCTCGTTACTACGTTTATTTTATTTGTTTCTTCTGGTATTCTGCTGAGGGCGTCAGCATTGGTGTTTATTTTACCAGGTTTGTATCTTATTTCGTAATCGAATTCTTCTAATCTAATTTTCCATCTGAATAATCTTGATGATGGGTTGCTAAGACTCATTATCCATTTAAGTGGCTTATGGTCTGTGTAGATTATAAATTTTCTTCCATATAAGTATGGTCTAAATTGTTCTACTGCATAGACAATTCCTAATAATTCCTTTTCGATAGTGGAATATCTTGTTTCGGCTGGGTTAAGGGTACGGCTTACATAACATATAGGCCTATCTTTACCAACTTCACCTTGCGACAGAACTGCGCCTATGGCGTATTCACTGGCGTCGGAAGTTACGATAAATTCCTTATCAAATTGCGGATATATTAGTATTGGTGGTGTAACAAGTTTTTCTTTTAATATGTTAAAAGCTTCATCACAAAAACAACACCATTTAAATTTAACATCCTTTTTTAGTAATTTGGTTAGTGGTTTTGCTATTTTAGCCATTTCAGGTATAAATCGCCTGTAATATCCTACTAATCCAAGAAAGCTTTTTATACCTTTAGCATTTTTTGGTTTTGGAAAATTTTTTACTGCCTCGATTTTTAAAGGATTTGGTTTGACTCCTTCATCATTTACAATATGACCCAAATAAGTTATT
Source organism: Rhamphomyia laevipes (assembly GCA_963920725.1). Classification (NCBI taxonomy): domain Eukaryota; kingdom Metazoa; phylum Arthropoda; class Insecta; order Diptera; family Empididae; genus Rhamphomyia; species Rhamphomyia laevipes. The sequence continues at coordinate 65,404,544 of OY987255.1, forward strand.
TCGGTCTTTAGAAAATTACATTTATCTGGTTGTAATTTTAAATTTGCTTGTTTAAGCCTTTCGAAAACTTGTATTAATTTTTCATTATGGTTTTTTAAATTATAACCGTAGATAACTATGTCATCTAAATAAACGAAACAATGTAAACCCTGTAAACCTGTTAGTACTACATTCATGAGTCTTTGAAAAGTAGCTGGTGCTCCTTTTAATCCAAATGGCATTCTATTAAAATGGTAATGTCCAAATGGTGAGCTAAAAGCTGTTTTTTCTTTATCTTCTTCGCTCATAGGGATTTGATGGAACCCGTTTGCTAAATCTAAAGTAGTGAAATACTTAGATTTTCCTATTTGATCCAAAATATCAGTGATATTTGGTAATGGGTACGCGTCTCCGACAGTTATTTCATTTAATCTTCGAAAATCGACTACGAGTCTCCATTTCTTATTTCCATTTTTATCGGCCTTTTTTGGTACCAATAGTATGGGTGCATTCCACGGACTTTTGCTTGGACTTATTATATTATTTTCTAACATTTTATCAATTTGGTCATTGATTTCTGTTCGTTGTGTTTCAGGTAGTCTGTATGGTTTTACATGTATGGGTGGTAAGTTTTCGGTTGTTTTGATAGTATGTGTTATTTCATTTGTGTGACTCAAATAGTCGCCTTCTAAATGAAACAAATCATTGTATTCCCTACATATTTTTAAAAAACTATCTTTTTCTTCTGTATTACAGTGATTTAGATCTAATATTTGTTCTAATTTTTTCAATCGGTCTTCTATTGGGTCTTTTCCCCTATCTAAATTTATTATATCGTAGTAATCTACTTTGTAACTATTTTTTTTTTATGTCTTTATATGACAAAATTACATCGTTTTCATTGGCGTTTAAAATAGGAATATATTCTATATTTTTTTTTGGTTTGGTAATCACATTACCAATATAAAGTGAAGGTAAAATCTCTGTTTTACAGTAGAATTTCTCTTCTTCATTGTCTGTATGTACGCCTAATATTAATTCTGTTCTAGCAGGGATTTTGATTGTTTTTTGATTTTTTTTTTAATAAAAATATAGATTTAATTTTTGAGTTATTTTCATTATTCGTATTTTTTATTTCTACTCTGCATAAATATGTGTTATATTATTTCCTTCTAAATTCTGCCTATCTATTGTAGGTGTTTAATTCCCACAATAATAATTAGTATAGGTTTTAGATATAATTTTATTATTCCCACAATAATAAGTAATGCATTTTTTAGATATAATTTTACATAATTTAAAATTAATATTTTGCAAATAAATTAAATTTGGGGGTTTCAAATATCCGTAATTTTAGTGTAACATGATACAAATTTAAAGCAAATAATATATTTTTTTTTATTATAATATTAATTAGATTGATGGGAAAACTATTTCAAGAATTTATGTATGCAAATTAATATTATGGGAATTATATTTAAGGTTGCATTCTAGAAATTAGAACTAAGTACATTATGTGAATTATATTTTTTGGTAGTATTAAGTGCCAGCTTGCAAATTTAGGATATAAAAGAAGCACAATTTGTAATTAATAAATCATTCTATTTAGAACTGTTCCAAGACTTACTTATTGTTTTATTTCTGTCTTTGAGTCTGAAGACAGACAGTTCTACAGTTTTATTAAACTTTACAGGTCCGACCGCGACAAGTATAATTAATCTAAGTTCCTAGTAGGAACCAATTTATTCATCAACGAATACTCACGCGGTAGAACAAAAGAGTTCTATCGCTCTACAAAAAACATTGGTGACCCCGACGTGATTCTACGTGCTACAACGTCAGAATTATCACATTTTACGAAAACTTTTGCTAAGTTCCATCATCATCACGACAACTGCGCTAGACGCTGCCATACTGAGGCAATCAGAGATTGGACAGGAGATCGAACGTCACTACATCAATTACAACAAGGATTCCAAGGAACGGAAACAGAAGGTAGAATATTTTAAGAACAGACTTGAGATTCTACAAAGCTTATATGAAGAATTTGGTGAAAACCATGCAGCGATAATTCCCGTATTAGATTCCGATCATGCCTATCTGCGGCAAGGTTACAAGGAAAAGATCGAGCAGGCATATATTAAATATAAAGGTATTCTGGAACTACAAAAGTCACTGTTGGAAGAATCTATATCTAAATCTGCCGTGTTCCCCGCAACACCAGTACAGAGCCAATCCGACATCAACCAGCTCACTAATGAACCAACAAATGAGGCTGAAGTACTACAAATAAAGTTACAGAGAGTTGCTATGACATCCCTAGAGAGATTGCTGCAAGGTTTGCAACAAGATATTGAGAAGGACAGCGCAGTAGCGTACCTCAATGCAAAGTTCGAAGCATGCAGCAAATATTACGCTGACGTCTCAGCACGGCATCAAAACTTAATGTGCCAAACCTATATGGGAGACTACAAAAGCGATTATTTTGAAACTTTAGAGGACCAGTATTTTGAAATTACAGCCAAACTAAAAACAGCTGTAGATCATTCGAATATGGCTCCTAGTACAAGCAGTACCAACGCTACCCATTTGAAGCTCCCAAAAATTGTTATACCAATTTTTGATGGAAATAGCAGAAAGTGGAAACAATTCCAAGATATATTCGAACAAATGATACATAGTCAGAAGAGTATCAGTGCAATTGAGAAATTTTACTATTTCAAGGCCAATCTTGCTGGCGAGGCAAGTCGCTTAATCTGCCATTTATTAGTAACAGAAGAAAACTATCTTACAGCATGGGATACGTTGCTCAATCGTTACGACAATCCAAGAGTGTTAGTTTCATCATGTTTGGCAGATCTGTTAGCCACACCAGCTTTAACAACAGAAACTCACTATGGTCTAAAACGCTTCCATGACCATACCAAGGAATGTTTGCTTGCCGTGAGAAATTTGGGTGTTGATATTCGCAGTTGGGACTCATTAGTGCTCCAAATTTTGCTACCAAAACTGGACGCTGAGACTCGTCGCTTATACGAGTTGTCGCTAAAACAACCTAGAGAACTACAAGCGCTAGATGATTTCTACTTATTTATTGAATTACGTTTTCAATCATTAGAAGCTGCTGGAAACAGAGTGCAACAGAGCTACCAATCTCGAAGCGCTACCAAGGTTCCCAACAGACCTTCTGCACTGTTGTCAAAAGAAACGCAGTCAGTTACTTGTTCCAAATGCAAGGGATCGCACAAATTATACAAATGCGATGCTTTCAGTCGTTTATCTGCAGCAGAACGCTTAAATCACGTTAAGCGCTTCAAGTTATGCATGAATTGCCTGGGAACTGGCCATGGTGCATTGAATTGTTCGTCCAGAAATTGTATGAAGTGTCCAACTAAACATCATACCATACTTCATGAGTCATTTCCACAGCAACAAGCTTTAAAACTACAATCATCTGGTAATCAGCAAAGTTCATCGAGCCTAGCAGCACAATCCAATCTGGCAACACAATATGTATTTTTAGCAACCGCAATGGTAATTTTAACGGACAAAACTAACAAGTCGGTCAGCTGCCGTGCGCTACTTGACTCCGGCTCGCAGTTGAATTTTATTACCGATAAGCTTGCGAAAAAGCTCAATATAAGAACTACACCACACAGCTTAGACATAACTGGAATCGGAACTCAGTTGAGCAAATCGCAGCGAAGAATTAATGTAGAACTTAAATCTAACATAACAGGCTATACAACACGATTAGAAGCATTTATTTTACCAAAAATTTCTACTGACCAGCCTCATCGTCATATTGATACAAAGTCATGGAATATTCCGAACAACATACAATTAGCGGATCCAGCATTCAACCGACCACAAACAATAGACTTGCTAATTGGCGCCGATATTTATTGCCAACTAATGTCTGTTGGACAATTTCGACCAAGAGAAGATGCGCCTATGTTTCAAAATACTCTGCTCGGTTGGGTTGTTCTCGGAAGAGCCAAAAACACATCAGCTGGTTCTATGTTCTGTGGTATAAGTACTCATGAAGAAATATCTCTCAACGAACAGCTGGCTCGTTTTTGGGACATAGAGGAAGTTGGAGAGGATAGCAAGACTATGACAACCATGGAATTAAATTGTGAAGACATCTTCAAGAAAACGATGCAGAGAACCGAAACTGGACGGTTTTTAGTACGGCTACCGTTTAAAACTCAAGAAAAGCTGGGTGAATCCAAACAGGTTGCCTTACAACGATTTTTTAGCTTGGAAAAACGTTTGTTAAGGCACACCTCGTTGAGAATCGAATACACCAAGTTCATGCGTGAATATGAAGCATTGCATCATATGGAAGAGGTACAAGAAGCAGACATACCTACCGGTCACTACTTTCTACCGCATCACTGCGTACTCAAACCTGAAAGTAGTACCACCAAATTAAGAGTGGTATACGATGCATCAGCCAAAACAACAAACAACAAGTCATTAAATGACATATTAATGACTGGTCCCACGATACAGGATGATCTTTTTTCAGTATTGATCCGTTTCAGACTACATACATACGTCTTTACAGCTGACATTTCCAAGATGTACCGGCAAATTTTGATCAAGGACACTGACACTTGGTATCAACTCATAATATGGAGAGAAGGGCCAACCGAGCCGCTTAAATATTATCGACTTAAAACAGTAACATATGGAACCACCAGCGCTTCCTACCTTGCGATCAGATGTTTACACCAATTGGCGGATGAGTGTGCTAATGAGTTTCCACTTGCAGCACAGATAACAAAAAGAGATTTTTACGTTGACGACGTTATGACCGGCTGTGATGATTTAGACAAGATTTTAAATCTGCAAAACGAGCTAAAAAAGCTACTCGCAAGTGGTGGCTTCATATTAAGAAAATGGTGCGCCAATCATTCAAAATTACTTCGAAATGTTGATTTACAAGATCGAGAAGAGCTCGTTACGATAAAAAATTCCACGGAAGGCAGCATTAAGACATTAGGTCTAACTTGGCTACCAACCACCGATCAGTTTAAATTTCAAACTATTTGGCCGGAACGCAAACAAATTACCAAACGAACAGTGACGTCCGATGCGGCCCATCTATTCGATCCATTGGGATTAGTTAACCCGGTTATAACATTGGCCAAGATCTTTATTCAAGAGCTCTGGAAATTGAAACTAGACTGGGATGCTGCATTACCATTAGAGCTTCATACCAAGTGGACTCGCTTCCGAAATGAATTGACAAAAATACAGAACATCGATATTGAGAGGCACGTACTTAGCATTGGAAAACGCAAGTGTACCCAAGTACATATATTTTCAGATGCCAGTGAAAAGGCATATGGAACAGCAGTATACTTGCGATCCGTCGATGAAAAAGGAAGGTTCAAGGTGCGACTGCTGTGTGCAAAATCAAAGGTGGCCCCCACAAAAACAACAACACTTCCACGTCTGGAATTGTGTGCGGCCAAATTAGCAACGCAGCTCGCAAACCGTTTAAGGAAAACACTGTGTGTCGAAATACAGGAATGGAAATTTTGGACCGATTCCACCATTGTGTTATCTTGGATAGCAGCACCATCAGCCTCTTTTCACACATTTGTTGCCAACAGGGTCGCTTATATTCAAAAAAGCACCAATATTAATCAATGGCGCCATATTGCCTCTAAACAGAATCCAGCAGATCTTGCATCTCGCGGAATGTATCCTGAACAACTACTACACTCCAGCTTATGGTTTGAAGGACCTGAATTTCTTGGTTTATCAGAAGATAAATGGCCCACAAATGTGCTCGCTCTTACTGAAGAAATGCCTGAAGCCAGATGCATAAAATCAGCTTTGCTAGCAACAACAAAAGAGAGTGTGATTGACTCAATTAAACACAACAACAATTTCCAGCGCTTACAAGAAACACTGGCATTTATGACACGATTTTGGAAAAACGCGAAACAACCTGAGGATTTGCGGATTCTGAGTATGAAACCCAACCCTCAATAAATGGAAGACTCACTGGAATTGATTACAAAGCATATCCAAATGAGAAATTTCAAAAAGGAGATTAAGGAGTTAGCATCCAAAAAAGTCGTGTCAAAGGATAGCAAAGTGGCCTCGCTCACACCCTTCATAGATGACCATGGTGTTATACGCGTGGGGGGAAGGCTTGAAAAGTCATCGCTTCCTTTCAATGCAAAACACCCAATTCTTTTGGCAGGGTCGGATCCATTTACAAAAATGATGGTACAACAGTTACACTTAAAACATTTGCATGCAGGGTCGCAGGCATTGCTAGCGATCATACGACAAAAATTTTGGCCTACTCATGGAAAAAGCATAGTACGTACTATCGTTAAGCAATGTATCAAGTGCTCTCGGGCCAAACCGACCACCATTCATCAACTAATGGGCAACTTACCAGCAGAAAGAATTGAACCAGCGCGCCCTTTTATGAATGTCGGTATAGACTTCTGCGGACCAATAACAATCGATTACAAAATTAGAGGAAAACGTCCTACAAAAACATATATTGCTGTTTTCGTCTGCTTCGCCGTCAAGGCGGTACATCTGGAGCTAGTGTCAGACCTAACAACAGCCAGTTTTATTGGAGCCCTTAAACGGTTTATCGCTAGAAGAGGATGTCCAACGAAGATTTTTTGTGATAACGCTACAAATTTCATTGGAGCCCGCTCTGAAACCCAGAACCTGTATGAGCTATTCCAGAGCGAGCATCATGAATCAGAGGTTAAGAAAGAATGCTCTCGTCAAGGGATTCAGTGGCATCATATTCCACCTCGTTCACCACACTTCGGAGGTCTATGGGAGGCTGCAGTAAAATCAGCTAAATACCACCTAAAGAGAATTACCAGTGCAGCAACTCTTACTTACGAAGAATTGGCTACTATTATTACCGAGATCGAAGCCGCATTGAATTCTCGCCCGTTAACACCGCTATCAGCCGACCCTAACGACGTACAAGCCCTAACACCTGGGCATTTTCTAATTGGTGAGCCATTAAGAGCTATGGAAGATGCCTATAGGAAGGAGCGCAATATCAATAGCTTACATCGGTGGGAATTAGTAAGTCGGCTACGTCACGAATTTTGGGACAGATGGTCGAAGGAATATCTTCAGGAGCTTCAGATCAGAGCTAAATGGAAAGATGGAACCTGCTCGGTCAAGGTTGGCAGTCTGGTACTGTTAAAAGATTTAAATCTACCTCCATTACAATGGGTCATGGCACGTGTCATCAAAGCAATACCCGGAGATGACGGTCGAATTCGAGTGGTAGACTTAAAAACTTCCACAGGAACATTTACTCGTGCCATACATAACGTTTGTCTGTTGCCAGACGTGGATCAATTAGATGCAGTTGACTCGAACCAACCCGCAGTAAGGACATCAAATGAAACCAGCACGCAACAAGAGGCGAATACAGAAACCAAAACGGACCAAAAAAATAAGAAGGTCGACAGAACAGCAGCTACCAATCCAAAGGGTCAACCCAGATACAAGATCCCTAAGTTAACTACAGCAGTTACGACTCTATTGTTGTTAACGTCACTCGTCATGCCATCGTTCGCGGTTGATCCAGTTGAGGTAGTCCCATTTAACAACACACCTGGCTTGTATTTTGAAAATTTAGGGAAGGTGCACCTCATAGCTGACGAATGGAAAATAGTTGTCTACTACGATCTGAAAACATACTGGAATGAAATCGAGGGACTGAGACAATGTATTTGGGCCTTAGATGAAATTTGCAGTATCACGGAAGAACATAAGAGCCATTGCAAGGCTGTCGCAGCACACCTATCACATCAGTTTGAGGTTATTAAACACATCGACGATCTCATACTGACTGGACATGCAGTTGATCGAAAGCGCTCCAAGCGTTCACCATTTGATTTTATAGGTAGCCTAGCAAATGGATTATTTGGTATATTAGATCAGAAATATGCTGACAAGCTCCAACAAGAAATTATAAGAAGTCAGAACAACCAAGAGCATCTATTGAACCTTATTAAAAATCAAACATCGCTGATAGACGCTACTTCCAATATACTACACAAGGTTGAAGATGATATTAACCAGCAGTTCGAGAATATTTACAGTCTACTAAGCAATATTACAAATCAGTTGAATAAACAACAAGATGTAACGCAGGCATTCAATACTCTATCAACTCAAACTATGGCAGTAGCAAATGATTGTCGCAACATGCAGAATGCATTCATTGATCTACTAACGGATACGCATCATGGTCGAATAAATCCATTGCTAGTAACACCCGATCAGCTCAAAAATGAGGTTTCTGTTATAAGAGAGATCTCCCTGCTAATACAATAATACCAGGAGGCGCAAGCGGTACAGAGCTATTAACATTGTACACATTGATGAAGGCTAGAGGAAGGATGACTCTCCAATATTTAATCATTACCATAGATCTTCCTTTAGTGAACATAGAGCGTTATGAGATGTTTGCAATAACACCATTTCCAATGCGTCACCAAGGCGCACTCTTATTCATACAGACTTCACTCAGATATTTGGTTTTAAATATACATCAAGACAGCTACTTCGCTTTAACGGAACAACAATTCGGTGGATGCGTCACTGTGTCCGAAGGGAACCTATTCTGCAATCAGCAATACCCGATATTCAAAAAGGGATCGCAGGCTTATCTGTGCGAAACGTCGCTTTTATTTCAAGAAAACGACCTTTCTCATTGTGAAGTTGCGCAAACGAAACTAGCAAACTGGTGGAAAGCATTACACAGTGGAAAGGAATGGTTGTTTTCATTAACAGAAGAAATATCATTCACGGCTATATGCGAAGAAGCCACAATACGAAAAAGCATCAAGGAGGATGGGATACTCAAGCTGAATGCTCCATGCGTTATAAGGCATCCATCGCTCAGCATCGACTAACCAGCGAATAAGACTAGCAGCCTGAAACTACCAATAATAACATCGAATATCAGTAAAGGATTCACTATCAAGAAACATCAGCAAGTAAACCTACACCCACTGACAATAAACAACAGTGCAGACATCAGCACACTGAAGGACGCCATACAAAATCTCCAAAATAAGGAACAACTGTCTACTGGTCTAAACTCACATGATATACATCAGTACATTGTAAGCTGCTCGACAGCAGCACTATTTTGTCTGTGCGCAGCAGGTTTTGTTATATGGAAATGTTGGATAAAATTTCAAAGTCCGACACCAGCACCACGGAGATTACAGCACTCACACCCTACCACCACATCGAGAGATGACTTATTTGAGTTACACGAAATTGTTTAAATCCCTAGCAGCTTTAAAGGTGGGGGAGGATGTTTAATTCCCACAATAATAATTAGTATAGGTTTTAGATATAATTTTATTATTCCCACAATAATAAGTAATGCATTTTTTAGATATAATTTTACATAATTTAAAATTAATATTTTGCAAATAAATTAAATTTGGGGGTTTCAAATATCCGTAATTTTAGTGTAACATGATACAAATTTAAAGCAAATAATATAATTTTTTTTATTATAATATTAATTAGATTGATGGGAAAACTATTTCAAGAATTTATGTATGCAAATTAATATTATGGGAATTATATTTAAGGTTGCATTCTAGAAATTAGAACTAAGTACATTATGTGAATTATATTTTTTGGTAGTATTAAGTGCCAGCTTGCAAATTTAGGATATAAAAGAAGCACAATTTGTAATTAATAAATCATTCTATTTAGAACTGTTCCAAGACTTACTTATTGTTTTATTTCTGTCTTTGAGTCTGAAGACAGACAGTTCTACAGTTTTATTAAACTTTACAGGTCCGACCGCGACAAGTATAATTAATCTAAGTTCCTAGGGTAGGAACCAATTTATTCATCAACGAATACTCACGCGGTAGAACAAAAGAGTTCTATCGCTCTACAAAAAACAGTAGGGTTTGTGTTTAAAATTTGCCTATCTATTATAGGGCTTTCATTTAAAATTTGTATATTTTGCCTATTTTTTGTAGGATTTTCTTTAAAAATTTGTATATTATGCCTATTTTTTGTAGGACTTTCATTTAAAATTTGTATATTTTGCCTATTTTTTGTAGGACTTTCATTTAAAATTTGTATATTTTGCCTATTTTTTGTAGGGCTTTCATTTAAAGTTTGTATATTTTGCCTATTTTTTGTAGGACTTTCATTTAAAATTTGTATATTTTGCCTATTTTTTGTAGGGCTTTCATTTAAAGTTTGTATATTTTGCCTATCTTTTGTAGGGCTTATTATATTATTTAATATATATATTTTGTTTGATATAGGGAGGGATTCGCTGTCATTGGAGATATTCAACATTAGATTTCCATTTTTATAATCCATGATAGAATTATAATTATATAAGAAATCATGTCCTAAAATTCCATCATACAGTAAGTCATCGCATTCACTAGTCACAACAAAATTATGAGGTAATTGAAAATTTTCGTTTTCAGCCTCTATAATCAGTTCCCCCAGTGTGGTGCCTACTGAAAATATTTGATCACCACTTAAGGATGTCAACTTTATTCCAGCCGATGGATCTACAAGTTGTTCATCTCGTAAGCATGATAATTTTAAGATACTGACTTCGGCTCCAGTATCGATCAAGAATTTTAGTGGTTGTTCACCTGACAAATTTGTCGAAATTTCTACGTATGATGACGAATCGCTCATATAAATTGGAATATTTAATTTTGTATATTGCTGGTTACCTCGCGGGAAACTTCGATGGTTTCCCGCGTCAATTCGTTTCCCTGAGGATTTGTCGCGTTATTAGTTAACGAATCGTTAACTATATGTCGTACTTGGCGCGTTGGTGAATTATTATTACTACTATTATTGTTGTTAATATTATATTATTATTATTTTTGGCGTTATTTACGTTTCGATTTCCTGTATACGGTCTATTATTTTGACCAGTATAGGATCCATTGTTTTGACCTTGAAAGAGTCTATTATTTTGACCTTGAAAAGGTCTATTATTTTGACCTTGATAAGATTTATTATTATTATTATTATTGGTACTATTATTATTGCTATTATAATTATTTGTGGGCCGAGGCTGAGAGCTTGTAGAGCGCCTAAGCTCTTCATCTCAACCTAGTTCTACATTCATTTCTATGGTGATTGGGTTTTTGACAATAGCCACAAACAAGATTTATTTCCTTTTTTATAACGCGATCGTTCGCGAATTTTGGTAAATTCTTGTTTAAAAAACAAGTATTTTTTGTATGTCCCTTTTTATGACATATTTCACATGTAGGTATACTTGGATTATTTGGCTGTCTAGGAGGAGCTAATTCGTCTCCTAGTCTGTCAGCCTGTTCAATGACGTATTGACAAAGTCTTTTGAAATTTGTTTCGTTTTTTGCCCGAATTATAATTTTTAGGTGAATATTTAAAATACCATCTTCTAGGTATCTAATCGCGGTTTTTTCATTTTCGGCGTTTAGGTAGGATACTACAGTTGCTTCGGACGACTCCTTACTTGTAGCAGTGTGGAGTTCCGAATATAATTCAGAACACCGATAAATGTATGTTTTTGTAGTTTCTTTTTGGCTTTGTTTTAATTTAATGATTTCATCCAAAACAGAACTTCGCGTCCTGCATTGGGTGAATTCGACATTAAATTCTTTTTTAATGTCTTCCCAACTCGTCAAGTTTTTAGTCCGACAAAGCTCGTATGCGGCGCCATTTAACCGACTTTTTAAAATATTTATAAATAACGGCATATCCGCGGCTTCGGTTAGTGTGGCGATCATTTCACCACAAGCCAGAAATTTATGTAATTCAGCTGAATTTCCATTAAATTCGGGTTTTTTTTATATATTATAAATATTTATTATTATTTTTTTTAAAAAAATTTTTTGTTAAAGATTTTATACACTACTAAGGAGAGTTTAAGTCAGTCTATCGTTGGTACTTAGTAGAGATTTTTCTTTTGGTATTAGGAAAGATAATTAATAAAACAATAGTAAAAGAAAAGAATTTGAACACGAGCAACCTTGTAAGGATTCAATAATGAGAGAAAAATCAAATATGATATATATTTTTTTTTTTATATATATAATTTAAATAAGATGCTCGTAATGCATATAATATATTTATGTAAGATTTTTTTTTTGATAGTTAAAATTTAATAGAATTTAATTAATATAAATATATATATGTATATACTAAAAAATATTTCTTATATTTTATTTAGTTTTCAAACAAAAATTTTCTTTTCTACTTTACTTTTTTCTTGTTTATTTATTAGATTTTACAATTTTTATATTTTTATGTATATAATTTTCAAAATTAGTATAAAATATGCACTTACATAAATTGCATTTTTCTATTATTTTTTTTTTGAACTGCTACTGATGAGGTGAGTTGATTTGTTGATGATGAGTTGAACGTGGAACGTTGATCTGTTGATGATGATGATGAGTTGAGCGTTGATCTGTTGATGATGATAATGATTTTACTCTGGTTAAACGGTGCGCTGGGCCTCCGTTTAAAAATTACCTCTTTAGCACAATTTTCACTTTGATTTTATTGTTTTATATTTTTTTTTTTATTAAATTATTTGGTACTGTCCGCCAGACTCAGCGGGACATTAAGCAATAGAAGTCTCTTTTCTTGACGAAAAGTTTGCAATACCAACACGAAATAATTATTTATTATATTTATATGTATATTGTTTTTGGGAAATTGGTAGTCGTACTTACTATCCAATATATCCCACCGCTGCCACCAAATTTGTTATGCGTCACGTAACCGTTATGAATTAAAACACAATTTGTTTCTTTATTTTTAGATTATATTTATTTATTATATCAAATTTGTATTTTTTATTTTATTTATAGTTATTACTTCAAATTTTTATTTTATTAATTATATGATATTTAAAAAAAATTACAGTTATATTTTTTAGTTTCTTTCACTAGTTTAAATATTATTTATTTAATGATTTGTTCTTTAGCGATTTTTATTACTTAATAAACCGTACTGACTGACTTATACTTTTTATCAAAATTCACTTTTTAGACTTGTTCTTCGGTTATCGTCTTTTAATTATTAACTCTGCCTGTTATCGGTGCATAGCTATTATATAGTTATGGCTAACAGATCTTCCCCTCTATTTTCGTTTCTTTTCTGACCGTTCCGTTCTTAATCAATTAATTGGTTTTTAGAAAAGAATTTAGAATAAAAATAAGAGTTGAGAATGATTATAAATTCTTTATGAATTTATTGAATATTAAGAATTAAGAGAGCGAATTTAAAAATAGGAGTTGAGAATTATAATAAATTCTTTATGAATCTATTGAATATTAGGAATTAAGAGAGAGAATTTGTTTGCACACGCTTATAATTTTTAAGTGTGTGGCTTGGCTTGAGTTTTTTATGTATATAGATTTTCTCTCTTTTGCGTTGGCATTGAATATTCCCAAATAATTTGGGAATATTGAACTGCAATCTGAAACTCTTGTTTTTTTTTCGTTTAGGAATAATTAAATTGCATTTGTTTGCAATTATATATATTAATTTATTGGTTTCCTTTAATTTATGGGAAATTGAAATTTGAATATTTAAAATTATTTGTTTATACAAATAATTTTTTTTAAAATATTTTTGGATATTTTTGAATATTAGGCATATTCAATAATTGGATATAAAAAAAAATTAGTTAAGTGTGGGAAAGATAATGTTTATGAATTTATTTCTTACTTATTTATAGGGTAGGTATGGTAAATGATGGACAATCATTACAAAATTAAAGTAACGATTTTCAATAAATAATTTATGTATATGATATATAAAAAAATAATAATAATAATAGTAATAAAATTTGTAAAAGATAATTAAATAAATTTCAATTATATTTTATAAATATTATAAATTAAAGTAACGATTGTCAGTAAATAATTTATGTATATGATATATGAAAAAAATAAATAATAGTAATATAATTTGTAAAAGATAATTAAAAAAATTTCAATTATATTTTATAAAATATTGTAAAGTAAAGTAACAATGTTCAGTAATTAATTTATGTATATGCTATATATATAAAAAAAGATTTTTTTTTTTTGAAATTATGTAAAGTAACATAAACATACCCCCTTGTGGGTCCTCACCTTGACGTGGTGGGGGGGCTTGAGTAAGGACCAGAGATCTTCTGAGCTATGGTGGGGGGAATGGCAACATTCTCGGTAGGTCCAACCATGCCACAAAGGTCAGAAGATTGATGAAGGTACTGAAACCAAGAGGACCCTAGAAACGGAATGAATATGGACAACGATAAAGAAAAAAAGCGTACTGGGATATCAGTACAACTGTCGGAGGAGGTCGTGGCTGCGAACTTCGGCAGTGGCATGGGGGTTAAACCTCATGTCGCCAGTAGCCTCACAGGTAACCCTTCTAACACGGTGATTGGAGCAGGTCGTGTTGGAAGTATAACTACTGACTTTACAACTAGTACGGTGAGCTTGTCAGGCTGTACTAGTGGTCTAGCTACTGGCATACAACAAAAACTAATAACAGACACTGCCGATCACTCTGATCAGGAAAGTGCGAAATCTATTTTCAGCAACGAAGAAGAGGAGCTGCTTCGTTCACCGAGGGTTGGAATGGATACCGGCAGGCCTAGTACCTCCAGGTCCAGACCGACACGGGTGGGCAGGCAAGCTCTGGCTAAATATAAAGCGGCGCTGAAGCTAGAAGCGAACCTTGGCCATAAATCAGAGCATACAACTAAAGAGTTGGTGAATTTGACGTGGGCAAGAGGAGTGATAGCCGAAAGCAGAGCTCACTTCGAGAAGAAGAAAGGTTGCAGTGCGAAGAACCCAACCTTCTGCAACAAAATAGAGGAGATCACCAGTGGGAAGCTATCTGAAAAGAAGCGACTGAGATCAGCTGAAGAAACACCACCAGCTACTCAGAAAAAGCGACGCAGCAGCACTCCACTAGGTGGTCCCGCTAACATACAAGCAAATACCAGCAGGGCGACGTCTTCAAGGTCGGACCTGCCGAAGAAACAAAACTCTAACACCGACAAGGCGGCATCTACGATGGCGGACTTGTTGAGAAAACAACTACTGGTGGCATTGATCGACCGCAGTGACCCACTTGGACGTATGTCCTTAGAAAGGTGGAAAATTGTGGAGATGAAGCTACTGGAGCATATGATCAATTTGGCCGAAACTGATTAAGTTATGCCAACGTTTGATGGAGCAGGCTGGTACAGAGACGTCAAATTGATCAAATGTAAAGATCAGTACACTCTCGAATGGTGCAAGAGGACGGTTCCGCTCCTCAAGGACACCTGGAACGGCGCGGAGTTAGCCATAGTGGACAGAACGGATATACCATCCATTCCTAATGCTAAGGTGCTGATTCCAAGAGTACTCCCACCAGAATGCACCCTCAGACTACTGCAGCGGCAAAACCCGGATGTACCCTCCAGCGAGTAGAAGGTACTGAAAGTATGTGAACCGGTAGCTGAGGACGGTGGACAACAATTCATCCTCCAAATCAATAAAGAGGCGGAGGACATACTATACCCTAGGTTTCGTAAGATGGTTTGGGGATGTGGAAGCGTTTTTCTACGTCTCAAAAAACGTCGACCAGACGACGAGAATGTGAACACCGTGGAGAACTTAGAGGTGGAGAAAGATCTAGGTTTGATCTCTGCAGCCACAGCAAACATCACTCTGGGACCGGAAGTAGATAGCCCATGTATTGACATGGAACTAGACGGCGCTCCGGCCCCAACGAATCAGTCCGCAACACCATCAGATGTTGCGAGTGATTCAAATCAACCTACATCACAGTAGTTCAGCTTCGGCTGAACTACTCCTCACCCTGGAAAAAGGGAACTATGACGTGGCGCTAATACAGGAGCCGTGGATCTCTGGGAAGGGGGATATCAAGGGACTAGCGTCACGTGCATACAAACTACTACATTCTAAACAGGAAGGTAAGAAATGTTCAGCCATTTAGGCCAAAAAGAATATTAATATCTTTCTAAAGTCTAATTACAGCACGAACGATCTAACGGTGGCCCTGTGTGAAGGCAGTGACGGTCAAATACCACTCCTCCTAGCATCAGTTTACATGGCGCATGACAGGGAATCACCGACGTCGGAACTCCAAACGCTGGTGGATGATGCTTCCACACGAAAGCACAACCTAGTGGTTGGAGGAGACGTAAACGCTCATCACAAGATCTGGGGTAGTAAAGATGTCAATACAAGGGGTGAGTTACTACTTAATTACATTTTATGCTCCAACCTATCGATAGCTAATCGGGGTAATGTATCAACGTACATTGGCCCGACTAGTGAAAATGTTTTAGACATTACTCTCTACTCAGACAACGATACCTGTGTGCTTGACAATTGGATGGTGTTAGAGAAACCATCAATGTCGGACCACAGGTACATCAAGTTTGATATAAACTTTAAATCTAGTAGTACTCCTAGACCATTCAGAAACCCAGCTAAAACAAACTGGGAGCTGTATGTTAAACTAGTCGAGCAAAAACTCGAAAACAAATGTCCAGCAGCTATCTGGAAAGTACAAAATCTGGAAGCTACTGCCCAATTTCTCACAAAAACTCTGAGAGCAAGCTTCGAGCAAGCCTGCCCTCTTAGTAAACCCTCTAGTAAAACCTCTCCACCTTGGTGGAATAAGAATTTGAAAAACCAACGTGATACGGTCCATAAATTGTTTGCCCAGGCAAAACGCAAAGACGAGCCGGGCTTGTGGGCGGAATATAAAAACAGCCTAAAAATTTTTAAAAAAGAACTCAGAACTGCAAAGAGAACTAGCTGGAGGGAATTCTGTAACAAAATGGAGAGTACCTCTGAAACAGCTAGACTAAGCAAGATCCTCAAAAAAGCGCCTTCTCAACCGGTACTTCTGAAGAGATCGAACGGGTCCTGGACGGAAGGCAGTAAAGAAACGTTGGAGGCTCTTTTGGAAGCTCACTTTCCGGGATGCATCAGTCCGCCGGTTTGACCAGTCGATCTAACAGTCAAGAAAAATAATCGCAAAAAACTTGATCTTAACCTTATAACGCGGAATCGTCTATGCTGGGCGGTAAGCACTTTCGACCCTTACAAATCACCAGGTCCGGACGGTATAATACCGGCCATGCTGCAGAAAGCAGCTGGACTAGTGATCCCATGGTTGCTGGTGATCTTTAACGGATGCCTAAAACTGAGCCATGTTCCTGAGTCATGGAACGATGCTACTGTTATCTTTATACCAAAAGCGGGCAAGATAAGTCATGTCAACCCAAAAGACTATCGGCCAATCAGGTTAACCTCCTTTATGCTAAAAACAATGGAAAGAGTTCTGGATGCGTACATAAAGGAGAGTATAGACCCTTCAGTACTATCCAAGTCCCAACACGCGTATATAAAAGGCAAATCGGTCGAGACGGCTCTTCACGAGGTAGTCTCAGTCATAGAAAAAAGTCTTTACTACAAAGAATATACTTTGGGAGCCTTCTTAGATATAGAGGGGGCTTTCAACAATGTCACGATTGAATCAATAGTCAGGGCACTCAATTCAGCACGTATAAACAAAGTAGTTAGCGGTTGGATTGAGGTTCTCTTGAAAAACAGATTAATCACGTCGCAATGGGGGGGCACTACTGCAACAATTAAGGTTACCTGTGGTACACCACAAGGCGGAGTCCTATCACCACTCCTCTGGAATCTTGTTCTGAATGAAATTCTAAAAACACTGCAAACGAGTGGGGTCAAACTAGTTGCCTATGCTGATGATGTAGTAGTACTTGCTGTAGGTAAGTACCTAAACACCATCAGCGAACTTATTGAGGGAGCCCTGGAAAAGCTCAGCAAATGGGCGAAAGCCAGTGGCCTAAAAGTTAATCCACAGAAAACGGAACTTGTACTCTTTACTAAGAAATACAGGATTCCGGAATTTCAAGCTCCTAAACTGAGCAACATTACTCTCACACTTTCCAAACAGGCCAAATTTCTCGGCGTCATCTTGGATAGTAAACTAAGCTGGAAACTAAACCTAGAAGAACGGGTTCTTAAAGCGCACAATGAGTTCTACACTTGCAAACGTATGTTTGGAAAAACGTGGGGTCTAAGACCCGAACTAACTCGGTGGATCTATACAGCCGTGGTCAGGCCTATCATGATGTACGGGGTTGTAGTATGGTGGCCGGCCATGGAGAAAAAGGCGTATATATCAAAACTCGCTGACACTCAAAGACTAGCGGGGCTGGGGATCACTGGTGCCATGAGAACCACATCCTCAGACGCGTTAAACACGATACTTTATCTCGAACCGGTTGATATATTTGCTAAAAACGTGGCGAATAAAAGTGCGCTCCGTCTGAAGCAAACAGGTCAGCTAATATGTAGGGAGTTCGGACACTCAAGGATCGGCTTAAACCTTAAAGGTGAATCCGATTACATGGTTCCCTTCCTCTCACTACGTCGCAGATACAGTATTGATTAACTAAGCAGCGAATACTGGGCGCAAAGAGGCCCAGACCCTGCTGACTCGAACAACATCTATACGGATGGATCTAAAATGGACACTGGAGTGGGTGCGGCAGTACACTCTCCAGACCTTGAGATTAACCTTAGCTACAAATTACCAGATCACTGTAGCATCTTCCAAGCAGAAATTCTGGCGATCCAGAAAGCTGCTGAAATTGCTCACGAGCGCGCAAATATTCACACAAACGTTTATCTCTACATAGATAGTCAAGCCGCTATTAAAGCTCTGGCTAGCGCGTATATTAAATCTAAGCTGGTGCTTCAGTGTCATCTAGCACTTCAGACTCTATGTACTAACAAGAGTGTGGTGTTGTGCTTGCCAAGAATGGTACTAACCTCTTGGGAGCCACGCCTGAGCACGTTCTTCCTTCGCTACAAACGTATAAAAGAAATCTCGACAGCAAGGCTCTAGCACAGGCTAGACTGCGCTGGAATAAACTAACAACGTGCAGGATAACTAAGATTATGTGGGGCACGTACGACGCGAAAAAAACCGCTTCAATTCTTTGCCTATCACGTGTGCAATGTAGGAAAGTAGTAGGTATCTCCACCGGGCACTGCTTGATTGGCAAACATGCACACAGGATGGGTCTCACCACCACAAACCTCTGCAGATACTGCAACGACACGGGGCAAGAAGAAACCCTAGTGCATCTTTTGTGCTGCTGTCCGGCTCTTGCACGCAGAAGGTCGCTAATACTTGGTCGCGCATTCCTCACAGGTCTGGATGAGGCGGCCAAATGTGGATTGAGAGTTATTCTCAAATTCGCGGAGGCTACCAATTTCCTAGACCTGATGGGAGACAACTTGTCAAATGTTCACTAGCCGTTTAACAGTGGTATCGCTAAGGACCCATGGTGGTCTATGCGTGGTTTTTCGACCGCCACTTCTAACCTAACCTAACCTAACATAAACATATGGATAGTATAAAAAGGTATAGGTTATGTTTATAAATTTTGAATATTAGCTCAACCATGAAACTGCGTGCACACAGCTTCATCGATGGAAATTGATATGTGAGCAAATAAAATATATATATAATTAATAAATATACTTATCTAAAAATAAATTCGTTTCAAACGAAAATAAATTTATAATAAAACAATATAGTAATTCAAATTAAATTTATAAATACATATACATATTTTCAAAGTTATTAAAAAAAAAAAAAAAACATACAATAAATTAATATAAAAGGTAATAAATCAATTTCTAAATTTTGATAAATTTTATATTTAAAAAAAAAAAAAACATACAATAAATTAATATAAAAGGTATTAAAACAATTACCAAATTTCGATAAATTTTATTTAAAAAAAACATATACAATACATTAATATAAAATGTATTAAATCAATTACTAAATTTTTGATAAATTTTATTTAAAAAAAAAAAAAAAATATATACAATAAATTAATATGAAAGGTATTGAATTAATTATCAAATTTTAATGTTATTTAAAAAAAAAAAAAAAAATATATAAATTTTGTTGTTAGATTATAAAAAAAATATATAAAACATATAGAGTTATATGAATTCATAAATATATATAATCATTACTCATTAAATTTCTTGAGATTTTTATTTTTCGATAGAATGCAGGATTAGGACTTTATTTCAGGGTGATGATGTGAAGATATAAAAATGATCATGTGAATTAATTTAGGGAATTATAAGCATAATTTAGATGACGCGCTTGTAATTTATTGGTAGGGTGGGAACCGTCATCGGGAGTTGTAAAACATCATTCCTTCATTTCATGTAATTATGTTCTACTGTGCTGTGTTAGAATTCAAAGTGGTATGTGTTTGTTTGTTTTTTTACGCTATACTATCTTTCTTCTCTTTCTTTTGTCATCTATTTGTAATTGGGTAACCCAGTGAGCGTAGCCGGTGGACACAGGCCAGCCCTATATGCATAATAGAAACATTGTGACAAATGGCGCCCAAGTTTTGTTTAGATGTTATTTTTTTGTAATTGACTGTTTTCTTTATTTATTCGTTTTGTAGTATCAGTTTTTTTTTGTAAAACGATAAGCATTTCAAGTAGTCTTTTTTTTGTTATCGTAGTTATTTATATGCATTTTTTTCGTTTAGATTTTGGAAAAATTTGTTTCGGTTATGTAAAGTTGTAAATAATAAAAATCGGTTAAATAAAATATTATTTGTTCGATTGTGGATTTATATTTTTTTTGTTTTTTTTTTTGGTTATATTTTCTAATTGAAAGTATATCTAAAAATAAAAAAATTTATTTTGATATATTAATATAAATGATTAAAGGTAGATAACCAAAAACATATAGTTATGAAATGTTGTGTTTCAATAAACGAAATTCATTTTCGGAATCATACCGTATGTCTGGAGTGGTCGGGAAAATGATTGCTTTTCATTGCGACGGGTGAATTTATGGAATTGATTTTGTTTATTTGTAAATATAAATGGTATTTATTTTGTGTTCGGATAGTGAATATTTATTTTTCGTAATCATACCGTATGTCTGGAATGATCGGTAGACGGTTGTTTTTCATTGCGACGGGTGGAGCGTAAAAGTTATTTATTTATTCGTCGATAAAATGTTACAACTGATGTTGTAAATTGCGAGATTTTATTGGGTTTTCAGTTTACGTGATGGTATGTCATGCAAACGGAATAGTTCTTGTTTGCATTTGCGACTATCATGGGGTTAAAATTTGCACGTTACATTAGGTTCTAAATTCGATGTCCATGTTGGTTATCTAGTTAATGTTTGTTTAAATTTGCAATTTAATTTTTTTTGTAAAGTAGACTATAATGAATAAAGAAAAATTTTTTAGCTAGTTGGTAATAATTTATAAATGACCAAATAAACTGTGGAGAGGACAGGGTTTAATATTTGGAGTCATTTGTAAATTTGCCCCATTTAGCATTTATTGCAAAATGATGTACTAGAATAAAATATAAATACAGCACAGAGGATAATAATGGTATGAACACAATAAGCGAAATTATGATCATTTCTAAATCAGATATTCTCATATCATCACCTTGTTTTATGTATGAAAATATTAAGTAGGAAGTCTATTTAAATATTGTAGAAAAGATATATTTGAGGTCTTTATTGTTATTTATAGTTTTGAAAAGTAAATTGGTAGTTATGTATAGTAGTCATTGAATAGTATTGTCAGATAAAAGAAATATTTATAGTTTTGTTGGCTCGTGTAGTAGTGAGGATTTGTTATTCATATTGCTTGATCAGCTTAAACTAAAGTTTAACTGATTCAAGTAAACCATTGGTTTGTGTTAATCACTGTTCGATTTTCGGTATTTTGAAAATTAAATCAGTGAAGAAATTAAAAATCTTTAATATATATATTTGCTCTTATTAAATGTAAATATATATAATTATTGGTTAAATTTTTCTTGAAATATTTAATACTTATGTAAATTTATTTAATAATATAGCGAATAGAATATACATTTTTTCGTTGGGGTAAATTAAAATATAATTTGTGGGATTTATTTATTAGATAGGTTTTAGTTGTTAAAGTACACAAAAAAAAAAAGGAATAGTTTTTTTGTACGAACTATTTGTTATATTGTATAAACAATAAAATTGTTTTTGTAGAATATGTCAATGTTTAGGACTCCGTCTAAAAACGATTCTGTGAACGAAGGTACAAATTCGTTAAATTGTACGTTTGAAAAATCCGGAAATATGCAAGATCCTCGAGCTAAAAGTGGTGCTACGGGCTTGTCGAATGTTGGTGTTGGTAGAGTCCAATCCAATCATACCGGTACGAAACCTAAAATTGGTAAACAAAATAAACTGAAAAATAAATTAAATAGCTCTTGGCAATCATCTTATAATCTAAGATATAATAAAAATGGTAAAGGATATACTGAGTTTATACCTACGGGTGGGACCAATATAAATAATCCACCGTCAAAAAGTAATGAATTAAATGATGTAATTCATATTATTGATCAAAATACTTATGGTATTATGAATAATAATAATAATTCAGGTTTAGTAAATGTAGATAGTAGTAGTAAACCTGACAGAAACCCTGTAGACAATATTGAATTAAATGACATGGGAGCGAATGAAGCAACTGGATTAAATATTCGGACTACAAATTTCGAACGTTCAAGTTTGTTGAATATAAGCGATACCATAAGAAATATGAATGTTGATAATTCTAAAAGTGATAATAACAATTTCGTGAAACATAAAATCGGTGAATTAGAAAATAACATCCTCCGTATTAATGAATCGAATCAAGAAGATATTTATAATCATATCGATTCAGAAATTTCTAAAATCGCGTCACAGTTTATGGAAGTGCAAAATAAGCAATTAAATTTGACCAAAGATTTAAAAGCTAGATTAAATGAGCAAATAATGATACGCGATTGTGGTTTAGAAGATTTAAAAATAAGTATAAACGAATTAAGAATAGAAACGAAAAAATTAAGGTAAACGGTTCGATAATAAAATAAATCAATTAACTGAATCGCGTTCACCAAGACATTTAAACAATAATAATAATAATTCTAGACCAACACATAATAATATAAATACGAATCACCAACGTAACTATAATTCCAGGAATAATAATAACAATTTAAATGACATTCTATCTTCCTTGAATAATTTAAACCAAAATATTGATAGAAATTGTGGGAATCTTCGTAGTAATAATGAATGGTAATGGTCAGATGGATCAAAATGGTAGAAACGGCAATAACCAAAACGGAAATATGTTTGCTGATCAATTGAGTCGGATTGGAAATGCACTGATAAGGTTGCGAGCTACAGTATCTAATGATGCTCAATATCTAAATGGTCATCAATCCCGAAACAATCAAATTCCGAATAGTAATTATTGGTATCCTAATAGTGTATATGATTTAAATCCTAGTAGTCAAGTTAATAACGCGGGTAGTGATAACTTTACATCACATAATAATAATAATAATAATCATAATTCATGGAAAAGTCCATTAACAACATGGGGATTAACATTTGATGGTAAATCATCGGTGGTTGCGTTTGTTGAAAGTGTTGAAGATATAGCTCACGGTAAAGTTTCAATGGAGCATGTTGTTGAAAATTTCTTTTTTTTTAGTACAGGGTGAGGCTAGAACTTAAACAATTAAAAGCCCAGAACAAGCAAATAACCTGGGAGTTGTTAAAAAATTCGTTGCTCCGAAGATTTCAAACACCTAAATCGGTAGCGATGGTAGAACGATCCATAATGGAACGTAAACAAGGGGATACGGAACCGTTCGAAAAATATTATTCTGCTATTATGGCTTTGCGTAATCAAACGACAGATTATATCGAAGATCGTAAGATAATTGATATGATGCGGCCAAACATTAGATATTCAATTTATACATTAATGAACGCAATTGACATAACGGATCTAGAAATGTTTAGACGTAGAGCTGTCGAAGCTTAATCACAAATAATGATGAGGAGAGTTAATCAACGACCGACTTACGCACAAAGACAGATTAATGAAATTGATGCAGGGTATATTGACGAACAGGGTGTAGAGTTTAATACTGACGAGTGTAATGTGGATGAGATTTTTAATAGTAATAATATGAATAATAGACGGATAGATTATAGTAAAATTAAGTGTTGGAAGTGATAAGTGATAAGTTAGGTCATTCACATATATATTGTAAAGAAGTTAGAAAAATTTATTGTTTCTTGTGTGGTGAGAAAAACGTAATTGCACCAGAATGTCCGAAGAATCATATTAATAGGTCGGAAAACATACATACACCGGGGAACCGCGCTTCAAAACCGGTGATAGTGATGTAAATTTAGGAATATAGGAACAATATAATATATGTTTAAATAATAGTAGTAATAATCAAATAGATAGTAAGAGTAATTATAAGGAGGATATGGTAATAGTTAGTAATACATTAGTAAATAGTAGTAGTAATAATCGTTATTTAAAGTTTAAAAGTGATGGGTATTATGATAAAATTGTTGATAAAAAGATAATTACATATAAATGTTCAAATATTATAAAAATGTCGATTGGTAATATGGAATTCCAAAGTAGTTCGGAGATTATAAATCATAAAAATTCGTGTTGTAATACAAATGAAATTGTGAAAATACAAAGTCAAATAAATATATCGAAGATCCGGTAGAAATTTAAAAAAATAAATCGGTTGAGAAAGGGTTACCGTGTGAGAAAAAGTTTAAAAGCTTACAACAAAGACAGGTAGAATATGACGCGGCTAGGAAAAGAATTTTTGCAGGTGAAGAATTAGAATTTAAAGTTAATAAAAGAATTTTAAAGTGCAGAATCAGGTTCAGACGAAGGAAACTCTTACGCGGACAGTTAGAATTAAGCGTCTTCGCAAATTCTGGTGATGGTAGGGTATTTTTGTCAGTGCGGCTCAATGATGTGTCGGTTAAAGGTCTTCTTGACAACGGAGCATCAAAGAGTTGCATTGGTAAAAACGCGGAAGAATTACTGAATATATTAAGGCTAGATCCGAAACCCATTCCGGGATCTGTGAAGGTTGCTGGAGGACAAATGGAAGAGGTAAAAGGATTAGTAAAGATTTCCGTAACGCATGGTGGTAACACTAAAGATGTTGAGTTTTTGGTGGTTCCGTCATTATCTCAGGAATTATATTTAGGTGTTGATTACTGGCGTTTATTTAGACTAGCTCCAAATGTAATTTCCGAAATTGAATCTGTTCCAAACGTGCAAGACATAAACAGACATATTTTAAACGCAGAACAAAAAGATAGGTTAGGCAGGGTCATAGCTAAATTTCCGTCGAGTAATAATTTAGGATTAGGAAAAACAAATATATTAATGCATAAAATTGACACTGGTAGCGCTCCTCCATTTAAATTTTCGTATCCGGTACAATCTCCATATAAGCAAGCATTATTAGATAAAGAAGTAGAGCGTATGATAGAGATGGATGTGATTGAAGAGAGTGAGAGTCCATATTGTAATCCAGTTATGCTTAGGATCAAACCAGATAAAGTTAGGTTATGTCTTGACGCGAGGAAGTTGAACGCGGACACTAAAAAGGATTCGTATCCGCTACCGCATATTAACGGACTGTTAAGTAGATTGGGAAATACTAATTTTATATCGTCAATAGATCTAACAGCAGCATTTTGGCAAATTCCTTTGGATGTGGAGTCACGAGAAAAAACTGCTTTTACAATTGATAACCATCTATTGTATCAATTTAAAGTCATGCCTTTCCAGATTAATAGATAAGGTAATACCACGGAAATTAAGAGATATAGTTTTTGTATATATTGATGATTTACTTATAACGTCAGCCACTTTTGATGAACATGTCAAAATTTTGGAAGAGGTAGCTGTATGCTTACGTAACGCAGGTTTAACAATTAATATCGACAAATCTAAGTTTTGCCAAAAACAATTAAAATATATAGGATATATTGTAGGCGAAAGCGCGTTGAAAACGGATCCAGATAAAATCACGGCGATGATAGATTATCCCACACCGAAAACTTATAAACAGGTTAGAAGATTTTTAGGGTTAGTAGGGTGGTATCATAGGTTCATTCAAGATTTCAATTCCGTCGCAGCTCCGATTTCCGAATGTTTAAAAAATAGGAAAAAATTTACATGGTCAGAAGAAGCACAAAATGCCTTCCAAAATTTAAAAACTTTATTAACGTCTACGCCAATATTAGTGAATCCCGATTTAAAAAAAATGTTTTACATTCAATGCGATGCGTTAGGTTACGGAATGGGTAGTGTGTTGTTCCAAAAAGACGAGGAAAATAATGAAAGGGTCATTTCATATTTTTCAAAGAAATTAAATAAATGTCAGAGAAATTATTCCACTACTGAGTTAGAGTGTTTATCGGTGATAGAAAGTGTGCAAAAATTTAGACCGTATGTTGACGGTGTGCGATTTGTGGCAATAACGGATCACATGAGTTTGAAATGGCTCATGAAAACAAAAGATTTGAGTGGTAGATTGGCTAGGTGAAGTTTAAAACTTCAACAATTTGATTTTGATATACAACATCGACACAAAACGTGGTTGCGGATGCGATATCAAGAGCATATGTTGATGAAATGAAATCTGTAACTTTGTTTTCAGAAATAGTAGATTTCAATTCTCCAGAATTTTCATCGAAAGAGTATGTAGAATTGAAAGATACTATAAATGAAAATAAAGACAGATTGCCGGATTTAAAAGTATTATATTTATTTTGTTGGATAAATTTTCAAAATTTGTATTATTACAACCTTTAAAAAAGCTACATCAAGCTTAGCAATAAATTTTTTGAAAAATCAAATATTTGATATATTTTCGGTTCCAGAAACGATCATGTCTGATAATGGGAAGCAGTTTATTTCACGTGAATTCCAATTATTTTTAAATATGTACGGTATTAAGCATGCAAAAACTCCCGTTCATGCACCACAAGCTAACGCTTCGGAAAGAGCTAATAAATCTATAGAGGCAGCTATAAGAGCATATGTAGATAATGATCATACCAAATGGGATGTGAATTTATCTGATATTGCAAATGCACTTCGTACATCTTTCCATGAAAGCATTAAAACTACACCATATTCTTTAGTATTCGGAACGTCGTATATTCCACACGGTTCTACATATGAGCTAATAAAAAAATTGAATTCGTTAAATGATGAGGTGAATATCCTACCTGATAAAGATAAACTACAAATTATACGTAATAGAGTTGTGAAAAATTTGTTAGAAGCTCATAATCAAATTGTAAGGAAGCTATAACAAAAGAGCTAAAAAATAAAATTTATACCTGGTCAGGAAGTTTGGCGTAAAAATTTCGTACAAAGTAATTTTGAAAAGAACTTTAATGCAAAGCTAGCAAATAAATGGGTGAAATATAGGATCAGATCTGTACTAGGAAATGCAAGGTATGAAATAGAAGATTTAAACGGGAAATTTTCAGGTGTATTTCATGGTCAACATATTAAACAATAAATATTAGTAAACAGAATATGTATAAATTATAAATTAAATATAAATTATGTTGTAAAATATATATGTTTACATATAGCTCGGCTAACGCGGTAGGGTAGAGCATGAGACGTTATTAATCTCAGGGTCGTTCTGGGTGTCCCCACGTTAAAGTTAAGATTATCAATAAAATAGTTGGTGATGTTTTCCAAAAATAAAATGGATTATAAATAAATAATATTTTATTTTAGGTTTGTGACACCACCACAAAAGCACCCTAGCGGGAATTTTTTTTATAATGCTCTAGAGAGTAGATGTTTATAGGTTTTAATGTAGCCAGCGCACCGGCGCCAAAGAATTAGAGAGGTAGAGGATTTCCTGTAAGAGGGTTTTTTTCTGTGGATAGACAGATAAGAACACTTGCTGAAAAATAATTTTTTTTAATATTTGTTAAAGTTAAGAAAGTTAAGTTAAGATAATATTCAAAATATTTCTTATATTATATGACAAATATAAAGTGGTATGGAATCCACATACCAATGATTAGTATATCAGTTGGTGAAATATAGAAAAAAGAAGAGAACAACACGTGGTGGAAAAAAGAAAAAAATAAGAATTCATAAAAATGGAAGACAATTACCACATATAAGAAAGTCAAGAATAAAAAAAAACCAACATTTGTTGCTGAAAAAAAATATACATAATATCCCTGAACATAAAGTGTGGGTACTTATATGTATGTTCAGCAAAATCGTGGTCCTGTCAGTTTCCTTCATAACAATGGTTAAATTGTGATTTTTTATAATTTATAATATAAATTAATAGTAATAAAATTTGTAAAAGCTAATCAAATAAATTTCAATTATATTTTATAAATATTGTAAATTAAAGTAACGATTTTCAATAAATAATTTATGTATATGATGTATAAAAAAAAAATAATAATAGTAATAAAATTTGTAAAAGATAATTAAATAAATTTCAATTATATTTTATAAATATTATATATTAAAGTAACAATTGTCAGTAAATAATTTATGTATATGATATATAAAAAAAAAATAATAGTAATATAATTTATAAAAGATAATTAAAAAAATTTCAATTATATTTTATAAAATATTGTAAAGTAAAGTAACAATGTTCAGTAATTAATTTATGTATATGCTATATATAAAAAAAAGATATTTTTTTGAAATTATGTAAAGTAACATAAACATATGGATAGTATAAAAAGGTATAGGTTATATATATATGTTTATAAATTTTGAATTTTAGCTCAACCATGAAACTGCGTGCACACAGCTTCATCGATGGAAATTGATATGTGAGTAAATAAAATTTATTTATTTATTTATTTGTTTGTCATCAAAGCATATACACTTTCTTAGACTAAGATATAATTTATAAATAACTACTCTACAATACTAAATAACAATAAAAATTAAAAAAAAATAAAGAGAAAAAAATCAATTAAATATTAAAAAAAATTAAAAAAAAAAAATTAAAAATAAAATTATAAAAATTAAACTTATTTAACTAATAAAACAGCAAAAGAAATAAAAAACAATTGAAAGAAAGAAATAAAGAAATAAAGAATAATTATGACTGAGGTATATTAAGCAATATTCTTTGGACAGAATTAGCTGACATATTGAAATTTACATACTCATTATAACGATTAAATTCGGACATTAGACTATTTAGACCAGATAACACATTATAATTAGTTCTACCAAAATTTGTATTAAGGAACCGATGTTGACGAGTACATCTAATTGGAACATTAATATTAAGTAGACTTAGCAGGTCGGACGAATCAATTTCGAACGTTAACAATTTAAACACGAAGACTGCTTTCGACACTGATCTCCTTACAGATAAACTATTTAGATTCAGCAAATTTAATCTACACATATATGACGGTAAATTATTAGAGTCAACCCAGGGAAGACCTCTTAAAGCGAACCTAATAAATCTTTTCTGAATTGACTCTATACGATTAATATGAACGCAATAAAAAGGACACCATATAATAGACGCATATTCAAGTACAGAACGAACAAATGCGACATAGAGTGTTTTGATGGCGTAAGGGTCCGAGAAATCACCAGCATATCGTCTAATCATACCCCACATTCTATTTGCTTTATTAACAATATAGTCAATATGTAGGGTATATGATAATTTCGGGTCCAGCAAAACACCCAAGTCTTTAACACTAGATACCCTCGTAACCAATTGATCCCCAATAGTGTACTGGAATAAAATTGGTACTAAACGACGAGAGAACGTGATGACGGAACATTTACTAACATTAAGTGACAAATGATTTTTATTGCACCACAGATGAAATTTTGACAAAATACTGTTAAGATATTGAAAAGAATCCGAATCTTTCCCTGAAATAAATATCTTAAAGTCATCAGCAAACATTAGCAGATTACAATCAGGCAGAAACTTTACTATATCATTAACATATAGAATAAATAATAAGGGTCCTATATGGCTGCCTTGAGGAACGCCAGAAGGTACTGGAAATTCGGACGAGAAACAGTTAAGGAGATTTACATACTGACATCTATCACATAAAAAGGACGATATCCATTTAATAAAGATAACTGGAAAACCTAATTTTTGCAATTTGAAAAGTAATAATTTATGATTGATCCTATCAAAAGCCTTACTAAAATCTGTGTAAATTGCATCAACTTGATTTCCTTTCGTAAATTCGCAAATTATAAAATTTGTAAATAACAACAGATTAGTAACGGTAGATCTTTTTCTCATGAAACCGTGTTGATTATTGCAAATAATAGATTTACAGTGAAAATAAAGCTTATCAGTTACTAGTGCATCTAAAATTTTTGGTATAATTGACTGTTTACAAATCCCTCTGTAATTTTCAATATTATTTATCCTACCAGATTTATGTATAGGAACAATAAATGAACTTTTCCATGCATATGGAAAGCAACCAGTCGTTAAAGAAACATTAAACATATGACACAGGACAGTATGTAATGAGTCAGCACAATTACGGATAAATGCAGACGGTATACCATCCGGTCCAGGATTATAATTATTATCGAGATCATTTATAAAATTCATGGTTTCTTCAGGAGAAATTAAAATATCATTGAAAATTAAATTAGATGCATTACCCATATAATCAAAAAACGATTCATCAATGACAGATTTATCGGAATTATAAACAGTTTTAAAAAATTCGGCAAATAAATCACATGATTCTTGAGCTGACTCAGCAATAACATTCCCAAGATTAAATGATGATGGATAACCATCATTTTTCTTTTTTGATTTAATGAACTGCCAAAATTTTTGGGGACAATGTTTAATAGAATTCTGAATATTTCCTATGTAGAGGTAATAGGCATTTGATAATGCAGTCTTGAATTCTGACTTAATTCTACGATAAAACATGTAATCAACGTCCAACATGCTAAGCCGCCATTTTTTGTAAGCCCGATTTTTTAAAATTTTTAGATTTTTAGTTATTTCGTTATTCCAGGGACAAACGTCACGTTCAGTGCCTCTAACCAGAACAACTGGAACAAATTGGAAAATAATTACGTTAATTACTCTATAGAATTCAGAGCACAAATCATTTATGCTATTGGACACAAAAAAAGCACCCCAGTCATAACTATTCAAAGCTTTACAGATATCATTATAATTTGCATTTTTAAAATCAAAACAGAAAGAATGTATATGTTGATAAGTGTTAACAATATTAAGATTACAAAATAAATTTAACGAAGGATGGTAAGCATCCTCATTGACAAGTGGTTCAGTACTTCTTGAGACGAAATTTTCCTCAGTAACGTTTGAGAAAATCAAATCTAAGGTACGATTCTGGTAATTTTGAATCGAATTCAGCTGCACTAATCCGAGAGCCTGCAGCGTGTCCACTAAACTAGTCTCCGTTTGACTTACAGCATTTACTGGATTAAGAAAAGTGCAATCAATATCTCCCGGAATCCAATTAATTCTTGGTTGGTTAAAATCACCAAAAATAAAAATAATATCTGATGATTTCATCAATCCGTCAATATAGCGAAAAGCATCCAAATATCTATTAATTTTTTCAATGTTACTATTTGGAGGTATGTAGGAAGCAATAACAAAGATACTAGTTGTGGAATTAAAATTAATTCTAGTACAGCAAATCTCAATATCGGAAAACACAGACATATCAACCTCTGTGACATTAAGATGATTTTTGACAGCAATCAGGACACCACCAAATCTTTGGTATTCACTATTTAAATAAGATCTATCACAACGATTGATATTGAAGTTTATATATAATTAATAAATATACTTATCTAAAAATAAATTCGTTTCAAACGAAAATAAATTAATAATAAAACAATATAGTAATTCAAATTAAATTTATAAATACATATACATATTTTCAAAGTTATATAAAAAAAAAAAAAAAACATACAATAAATTAATATAAAAGGTAATAAATCAATTTCTAAATTTTGATAAATTTTATATTTAAAAAAAAAACATACGATAAATTACATTAATAAAAAATGTATTAAATCAATTACTAAATTTTTGATAAATTTTATTTAAAAAAAAAAAATATATACAATAAATTAATATAAAAGGTATTGAATTAATTATCAAATTTTAATGTTATTTAAAAAAAAAAAAATAAATAAATATATAAATTTTGTTATGTTAGATTATAAAAAAAATATATAAAACATATAAAGTTATATGAATTCATAAATATATATAATCATTACTCATTAAATTTCTTGAGATTTTTATTTTTCGATAGAATGCAGGATTAGGGCTTTATTTCAGGGTGATGATGTGAAGATATAAAAATGATCATGTGAATTAATTTAGGGAATTATAAGCATAATTTAGATGACGCGCTTGTAATTCATTGGTAGGGTGGGAACCGTCATCGGGAGTTGTAACATCATTCCTTCATTTCATGTAATTATGTTCTACTGTGCTGTGTTAGAATTCGAAGTGGTTTGTGTTTGTTTGTTTTTTTACGCTATACTATCTTTCTTCTCTTTCTTTTGTCATCTATTTGTAATAGGGTAACCCAGTGAGCGTAGCCGGTGGACACAGGTCAGTCCTATATGGATAATAGAAACATTGTGACACATTATATGGTTTACTTACGCGACATCATTTATTTTTAGAGGATCATTCATATTCCTCAAAAATTTCATTTCATTTTTCAGGTTTCTATTTATTTCATATATATTTTCGTCTTCAAGTATATTTAAAAAAAAGAAAATACTATCCATTTTTAAAGTTTTATTTACGATTTATAATTTTTTAAACTTTTTTTTGTGCACAAAAAATATTATTTGATACAAAACAGCTGCTTATTAATGATTTAGAAAAAAAACTTTAATCACGGCAACACCTTCATACCATTCCGTCGAAATTTGGAATAGCAATTTAGAATCCGATGGAACTACAGTATCCGTCAGATTTTTATTCCGCCGGAATCTGTGATAGACATGAATATTTAAAATATCTAAAACTAAACAAAGAAGGCAATAAAAATATACGAATAAATGCATTTTAAAATTATTTATGTAAAAAATATGTTGCTGTTTAGTTTGTTAACATTTATCAAGCTTGTTGGTTGAAAAAATTTCTTTGTGTAAAATAAACAAAATATTTGGTTAGAAGTTTTTTAAATAGATATAAATTTTGTAATACTATAACGATCAATGGCTAAACCGAAAATATATTGCGAAATACACTAAAAAATTAAAATAATTTGTGAAAGTGTAAAAACGAGTGAAGTTTTTCAACCATCCGCCATACTTGAGATTGAGAATAATAGTATACCTGAAGAATTGCAAATTGCACAAAATTTTCTAAATAGCTCGTTTGAATTAAGTCATGGAGTTGAATTGAATAATAACAATGAAGAAAATATTGAATACGATTTAGCTGTATAGAGTATAAAACGTAACAAGGGAATGTGCAAATGGATTGCTCAAAATTTAAAAAAATGCCACCAAGATTACCGAAAGACATAAGAATTTTGAAGAAAATACCGAACAAAAATGATTCTATAGTGTAAATGTCTGCTGGAATATATTTGCATATTTGTTTAAAATTATTTTAAAATCCTCATTTTATTTAATAGATTTTTTATAATAAAATTAACTAAAAAAAGTTATTTAGCAAACATTATGTAAGTATTCAGCCAAAAACCCTTCGTAAAAAAACTTAATGGAAACGTTAAGCTATAAAATCATAATTGATACAAAAAAAGAGAAGAATTTACGTACAGTTAAAAACTCTACGTTATTGTTACGAAAAAAGCAAAGACTTTACGAACACTAATACATATATAAGTCCACGTTTTTCAGTTACACTTTTCATGTGGCAGGCTTTATGCCGTCCATACATTATCAAACGTGTTGTGAATCGGGTAAATTTTCCCCACACACACTACAACTCGTTTTACAACCGACATTTTTTTTTTCCTTTATCACTCCTCCTGGGAGCATAGGGCTTCCACTTGGCATCTCCATCTCACTCGGTTGGTTGCAGCTGTCTTTACACAATTCCAAGTGAGATTGCATTTTCCTAGTTCCAGGAGTACCGATCGTCTCCAGGTGTTCTTGCGACGGCCTCTGAATCTTTTGCCTTGAGGATTCCATTCTAACGCCATCCTGCTTATACTGTCGGCTTTTTTCCTGATGGTATGTCCAATCCATTTCCAGTTGCGCCTCTTTATCTATCTCACAATTGGTTCCTCTCTTGTCATTTCTAACAGATCCACGATGCTGATGATGTTTGGCTAGAATATTCGACATATGATACGGAGACATTTGTTGATGAATACCTGTAATTTTTGAATGATGTTGTTCGAAATCAACTAGGTTTCGCTACCATATGTTAGTATTGATTTAACACATGAGTTGAATATTCTGAGCTTCGTGTTTCTGGAAATCTGGGAACTCATCCATATAGGTCGTAGTTGTCCGAATGCTGACTTTGCTTTTCAAAGTCTGTTATTAACATCTGCTTCTGCGCCGCCGTCTGCTGTTATTATACTACCTAGATAGCAGAAGCTATCTACATATTCGACGGGGTTTCTTTCGATGGTAATGTCTCCTCTGTTGCAGGTGTTGATTCTCATGGCCTTAGTCTTCTGGATATTTATCTCTTATCCGGCGAATCGTGCTAATCTTGCGAGGTGTTCTAATTTAGCTTGGATGTCGCTGAGCTTGTGTGAGAGTAGACAAATATCGTCCGCATAGTCTAAGTGCTCGAGTTGTCGTGTGAGACTCCAAGTTATTCCACGTCTCTGCATGCAGACTTCTCTCATAATTTTATGCAGGACAATTGTGAACATTTGAGGTGACAGTGGGCATCCTTGATTTACTCCTGTGTTTGTAGAGAAAGAGGCACTGATGTTTCCATTATGCAGTACCGCGAGATCCGCATCTTCGTACATTGCACTCCTTCCTTACTTAATGCTCTCCATATTGCAACTCTTTTGATGGTGTCAAATGCCTTCTGGAAATCGATGAACAGCAGGTATAGAGGTGTACGCCATTATATAGATTGTTCGACTATTATGCGCAGAGATATTAAGTAGAGTTATTCCTCTCCAGTTGCTGCATTCTTTCAAGTCATCCTTCTTTTGTATTTTCACGAGTATGCCTTTCTTCCAAGATGTGGGTAGACTTTCTTCTTCCCATGCCTTTCTGATGTGAGGATATAGAAGTTCAGCTGATGCGTAACGATTCGGCTGCGATACCATCCTAGCCAGCTGCTTTGTTACACTTCAGCTTCATTATAGCCTCTTTTATCTCATTGACACTGGGTGGTTCACACGATATTGTTAAGTTGTTATCTGTGTGGCTGTTGATTTCGTCTGCATACCGTATTTCGTTGTTGTCATCTACGCCTACGGTATTGCTGATTTCTTCGAAATATTCCCTCCATCTTTGAGTTTGAGCATCTATGTTCGCCAATAGCACGCCGTTGCGATCTCTGACTGGTTGGTTCCTATTACACTTGCGATTTGTGAGACTTCTTATAATCTGGTGTAACTCTCTCATGTTGTTTTGTCCCGCAGCTGTTTCTGCCGCCTTGGATAATTTTTCCAGGAACTGTTTTTTGTCTCTTTTAGCGGCTTTCTTTACGTGTCTGGCAGCGATGTTGTATTGACTGCTAGTTGTTGTGTTGTTAATTAGCTGCCGCTTTAGTTCCCTTCTTTGAGATATAAAGTTCCATGTTTCATCAGAGATCCATATTTTCCGTTATGGCTGTGCTACCGATAATTAGTTGAAATGCTTGACATAGTTCGACTATTCTCTCTCCATTGTTTTTTCGAACTCCACAGCCATGTTTTACCACGATGTTCTTTTGGTTGGTGTTTTCTACTTTCGCGTTGAAATCTCCCATTAGTATAACTGACATATGTATATTAAGTAATAAATAAAAAATAAAAATTAAATACCTATTTTATCAACTATATCCTTAAGTTTATTATTGCATTTATTTAATGGATTGGAGGAATCCTCTTTTTAATGATTTTTTGTATAAGATTGATTGTGAGTTGTCAAAATTTCGGTTTTCATTATCTGTCATAAATGTTTAAAATTTTACAAATAAAGATAATAATTTCAAATTTTAGTATAGACTTACTATTTTGCGACACTATTTTAGATAAAATAATTGCATACTGTGCAAAATTGGCGGTATTATGAATTTTTCTTAATACGGTAATATCATGCACTTATATAAAATACTATTAATGGGAAATTCTTCAATAATTGTATGCAATTCAGCTATAAATACATTAAGAAATGTTTTTGATGAAAATAGTTTTTAAAAAAAATCTGAGCAATTTATAAATCTTTTTCCAGTTATATATTCATCTGAATCTTTTTTTGTTTGAATTGTTAAAATTCTTGAATTTAATATCTTTTTTTTTTGAGCTACTAATCGCCTAAAATGTCGTTTTGAAATCCCAAAATGTTGGAACTCTTTTGCTCTCTTGAAATCCAAAAATGTTGAATTCATTTATATAAACGATAAATTTGATTTTTATCAAACAATTTTTAACAATTTATAATATAAACAAAATAACAAATTTGAAAAATTTGTATTTCTTTATACATAGTTAATATTTGTATTTCGTATATTTCTTTAGTTTTTTTCTTAAAAAAGACATGTTTAACCAAATTTTACAAAATATGCACTTTTACCAAATCACTATTATTTTTGAATGTAAACGTATGTTTTATCTTTATTTTCAAAATTTCTAATTTTCCAGAATTTAAATTAACCTGCATTGGTATCCACCGGAAATAAGGTCTTTTAATTGCGCCCATAGCTATATTTCAGGAACAACTGGATATACGATAGAAGCAATTTTTGAAGTTATGATTAAGAAACAGTCCATTTGTCTCGCAAGTCAAGATCAGCAGCAAAGATTTGGAAATAGCACAATAGCAGGTGAGGTAGAAGATGAACAAATTATAAATGATGATCCGGTCCTTCTTATCAAAGAATCTGGATCTTGCACGCTCACTGCATTGATATTAAAATTAGACCCTATAGAAGATGGAATATTAGAGGGTCATCAAAGACATCTTTAGAAATATTTTTTAATTTATTAAAATCTAGTCATATAAATTGCTGAAAAGCACTTTTACATTAAATAAATTAATAAACGGAGTTTGTTGTATGACATTAAATAAATGAAAATATTTTCAAAATGAATGTAAACTAATTATATATTATTTGTAATGTTATCTTTGAATTACCTGTTTTTATCAATTACATATAACGAGCCTAATATGAATAGCAGCATATTTTCGTACAATATAAATGTAAGTTACGTGTCGTGTCAAGCGTAACATAAAAAAATTAACAAAAAATAAATTAACACCAAAAAATAGTTTTTTATAAAATTTAACAATACTAAATTAATTTTTATTTATTTCGAACCGAACTAGTTGAGTTTTACATCAGAACTGCGTTTAAATTATTAATTTTATTTTACATTACAAAAATATTAACATTTTTAAAAGGAATCATATTTCTTTATTTCATGTGAAGTTATCATGTGAAAATTCTGTGTTGACAATTTTATTAATTAATTTTATCATATGAAATTAAATATGATTTCCTTTAAAAGTTTTACACAATTCGTGAGAAAATATGAATTTTTAAATTATTATTATATTTGATACTTTTATTTAAAATGTATTTTATTTTTTAGAAAATAAGCTTAATTCTATATTTTTAATGTTGAGGGTTAGCAGAACCCGTAACTTCTCCCCCCTTAGATGAAATCGACGGCCAAAGAGATATATTGGATGTTGATTTCGAAGCGGTGGTGTTTGCTTGATTCTCGTTGGTTTCAGGTTGATTAATTACAATTTTTGGTGAATACTGATGATCATTTTTATTTTTGCATTTTTTCACCATAATGATTATTATTATGATGATGGTAATTACAATGATTGTTCTTATGCTTGCTGCAGTATATGTTATTATTTTATTGTTGTTTTGAACCAAGTTGATCTGTTGCATATTTTCCAGCGAAAGGTTTTGTAGTTTTTTCATTGTTAAATTTTTACTAATACTTTGCACTACAACTTCTTCAAGTGTTGTTGATAAAATTTTTGTGTTATCCCAAAATGATATTTCATTATTAAGATATCTGATATGATTGATTTCAATGAAGCAATTTACAAATTTAATCAATGCCATTTTTATTTCTATATCTTTTTTCGTACAATCAGTTTTTAACTTTACTTCGTTTCCACCAACAATTAAAAGATTTCCGTTTTCCAACTGTTTAATATAATTTTTCTCATCAACTTCTATAAAATTGCATTTTGCTTTTAGGTGCATTATCAATTTGGTGATGCATTTTTCGTCAACATTGTTTTCCAAATTCGCAATTTTACAAAAATATTCATCATTGATATTCATACATGGCTCGTCAAAAAATTGATGTTCATGTTCGTTCAGCAATATGTAAGAAAATGGGTTGTTTATTAGTAAGGTATTATTTATAGCAAGTTTAATAATTTTATGATATGTGAATTTTTGTGGGACAAATTTTGGAACAGTAATAATAAAAATAATATTGTTGTCTTTATACAAAACATGAAGTCCAACAAGTTGATAAATATTTTCTTCAGACTTCAAGTTTATTTGATTTTCTTCGAAAGACTTACGAACATATTCTAATTCTTCTGAGCTAAGGATATATTTAGACAATATATTTAATTTAGCGAATGTCATAGCTTCTGTAATTTCCATTAAATGGTTTTGTAAGAAATCCATGTCAAATATAATTTGAAAGAAATATTGTTCAAATACAAAACTGTGCCCAAGCTGATTTACTTGATTATCAATCTGTTTTTCAAATTTGTTAATATGATTTTCTATTAACATCTGTTGATCGTTAATATGGTCAGTTATGTTTTTAAATCTCTGAATCATTTTTTCATTTAACTTAATTGGATTGTTTATTTGATTATTAATATTGATTTGGTTTGTTTTTAGGTTTTCTAAATGGTCATTAATATTTATCAAGTCTTGATTATCAAGGTTTCCAGTAATTGCATTAATTACAGATCCCAAGAAGTTAATCGCGCCTCTTTTTGACCTAATTTTGGGTTTAATACCGGAAAGTGTTGAAATAAGTTTATTATATTTATTTGTAAGTGTAATTTCCATATGTTTATTTTCTCTTAAGTTAAAGTTTATTCTATCAATATTATTTTTAATGAGACTGATATTTTCTTCGTAATTTGTAATATTAATAATGTGCAATATTTTATTGTAACCATCATAAGCTCTGGCTGGACCATTTTCGATCGCGAGTAGACCTTGGTTTTCACTAATCGGCTGAATTTTCATCCATTGCCCGAGAACCATCTGTAGGGTCCTGAAATGTACGATAGTTTTTAATATTTTGTTTATGAATGGCCCTTTCTTTAGTAA
Organism: Rhamphomyia laevipes; assembly: GCA_963920725.1. Lineage (NCBI taxonomy): Eukaryota > Metazoa > Arthropoda > Insecta > Diptera > Empididae > Rhamphomyia > Rhamphomyia laevipes. The sequence goes on from OY987255.1 coordinate 65,444,074, forward strand.
GAATTTTAATTTTTTGATCTTTTAAATTTTTATAAGGTAAAAATTTCTTAAATAACTTGTTCCTATTTTTATCTTTTTTATATACAATTCCTCCCTCAGACATTTTTGGTGGATTTACCCTATTTTCATTGTTTTTTAATAACTTGATTTTTTTGTTTTTCATTGTTAGTAAAAATAATATTTTTTAATAAATTATAGTTTTTAACATGTTCATTTAAATAATCATGTTTATTATTTTCTGAATTCGGAAATAGATTATTTTTGTAATAATGACCAGTAATAGCTTCAAATGGAGTCATTTTTATACTTGAATGTATTGAATTGTTATACGTAATAAGGGCTTCGTTAATTATTTCTGACATTGATTTTGATTTGTTTTGATTGAAAATTATTCTTATAATTTCTGTAAAAGTAGAGTGAAACCGTTCTATAGGTGAATTCCCAGTAGAATTTTTTGCACAAGAAAAATGATGTTGTATATTATATAATTTTAAGAAATCTGTGAAAAGAGAAGATTTAAACTCTAATCCATTATCAGAAATAATTTTTTTAGGTACACCATGGTGTGAAAAATAATGCTTAAGAACTTCAATTAGGTTAGCGCTATTTCTATTATTTAATATATAGGCTGCTGCAAATCTTGTGAATTTGTCTAATATTGTTAAAACTTTTTCTTTGTTGACTGAATATATATCAACATGAAGTATTTCTAACGGTTCTTTTGGACTTTCAGTTAATTCGAATTTTAATGGTCTAGTTGACCTATCATATTTGCAAGTTGTACAAACTTCGCAATTATTTATAATTTTCAAAATTAAATTTTTCATTTTAGGGAAATAATATTTCCTTTTAAAGTGTTTCATTTACTCCCCTATGATTAGATTTTACGTGATAATCACGAATTAAATCTTCTTGGTTATCTCTTTCGGATATATTTTCTAAATTTTCAACACATCTAATTAATTTTAGTTTTGCGTTAACGAAATACTTCGAGTAAACGTCTTGAACTTTTCTAAATATATCATCTATAGTAAATATTGCAGTTACTTTCTTTGTTTGGGTATAATCTTTTATAATTTCAATAATTTCATCTTCAACCAGATTACTATTAATTTTAAAAATAAATACTTTTTTTGTTTTAAACAAAATTTTAAATTTAGACTGAAACTTATTAATATTTTCGCCTTTTTCAATAATTAACTGCCGAGAAAATTCGTTTAAAGGTCTTTCTGAAATATATATGCCTTCTGCGTAATTTTCTCGTGCTGAATGTATCGTTTCTAATGAACAATCATCGAAATTTTCATTTATATTTATTTCGGCTCTAGAGAGTGCATCAGCATTCGTATTTAAAGTACCTTTTTTATATACGACTTCGTAATTAAATTCCTCTAATTTAAGTCGCCAACGGACCAGTTTTGAATTTGGCTCTTTTAATGAAAATAGCCATGTTAATGGTCTATGGTCTGTTACGATCTGGAATTTTCTTCCGAAAATGTATGGTCTAAAATACTTGGTTGCATAGACAATTGCAAGTAGTTCTTTCTCAGTGGTACTATAATTCTGTTCTGATTTTGAAAGTGTTCTACTAGCGAAACAAACCGGTTTATCGCTTCCTATAGGTCCTTGTGATAAAATGGCTCCCAGGGCGACATTACTCGCATCCGTTGTAACAACAAACGGTTTTGAGAAGTCCGGATATTGCAAGATTGGTTCATTACATAACAGAGTCTTGCAATTTTCGAAACAACTGATATAATTATCATTTAAAATAATTTTGTTCCCTTTTCTTAAACATTCTGTCATGGGTTTTGTTACTTTGGAAAAATCTTTGATAAATTTTCTATAATACCCAAGAAGTCCTAGAAAGGATTTAATTTCCTTCGGGGTTTTAGGAATAGGAAAACTTTTTATTGCTGAAATTTTATCTGGATTTGGTTTTACTCCTTCCGGTGTAATAATATAACCAAGAAAGGAAACTTCTTTTCGAAGGAATTCAGATTTGTCTAAGTTCAACTTTAAATTTGCAGATTTAAGTCTTTCAAAAATTATTTCTAGGTTCAACAAATGTTGCTCTAGTGAAGTGGAAAATACTATTATATCGTCCATATATACTAAACAGATATTTCCAATTAGTTCTTTTAAAACGTTGTCCATGACCCTTTGAAAAGTGGACGGAGCATTTTTTAAACCAAAAGGCATTCGAATATATTCATAATGGCCGCGATCTACAGTAAACGCAGTTTTTTCAATATCTTTGGGATCGACTTCAATTTGGTTAAAGCCTGAAGCTAGATCAAGAGTTGAATAATACATACTTTTTCCAAGTTTGTCTAATATTTCATGAATATTAGGAATAGGATATTTATCATCAATAGTTTTTTCGTTTAACTTTCTGTAGTTAGTGACGAGTCTCCATTTCTGGTTTTCACTGGCATCCAACTTTTTTGGAACTATCCAGATCGGAGAAGACCATGGAGAAAAACTATGACGTATTATGCCCTGATCCAAGTATTCCTGAATTTGTTTTTTCACCTCTTCTTTGTGAATTTCAGGATATCTATAGGATTTGGTATAAATAGGACTATCATCTTTAGTTTTAATTTTATGTTTAATAACATTTGAAAAGCTTAATTTTTGACCTTCTTGGTAAAAGATATCATAATAATTTTTACATAGTTTAAAATTTTTTGTTTTTTCTTCTTTATTAAGATGGTCTGTTCTCAATAAATTAGGAACATTTTTATTAAGAAATTGTTCATTAGTTGAACAGAAATTATAGTTATGAATCTCACAAAATTCTTCATTATGTAATTTTTTAACTTGAATTGGATGATTCACAATAAGTTTTTGGTCATTATCAGAATAATTAACGATTTCTAATAAAGAGTACCAATTAACAACTTTTGCTATTCCGTCTAAAATTTCTAAGTTTTTATTTATTTTTATTTTTTCTACTATTATATCACCATTTTCTATACTAACTGGAAATTTAGCAATATATTTACTTTTAGCTGGAATTATATATTTTTCTGATACTTTATTTGGTTCAAAATTTAATTTAATTTTAACATTATCTGATTCTAAAATTGATTTTTTTTAAATTTATATTCATTTCTAAATTTTTCATTATTTCTAGGCCAAGGAGACCATCAAAATAATTATGAAATTTAAATACCAGAAAATTTAGTTTTGACTTAGTATTAAGTTCCGATAACCCATCTAAAGTTATTAATTTATTCGTTTTTTGCATATTATTTAAGCTTTTAATTTTAATCGTTTTAATAGTTTTTTCTTTTTCTGGATTTATTATTCCAGGATTTAGAAATGATTTATTACTACCAGTGTCTATTAAAAATTTTAAAGGTCTACCTGTAATAGATTCTACAATAATATAAGGTAGATGATTATGAAAAAAATTATTTAATTCTACATTAGTTTTTCCGAGGCTTTTTAGCAAAAAATTTTCTTTTTCTGCTTAGTACCCGTATTTTTTCCATCCGGTTTATTCACTTGATCTTGTTCAATATTAAATAATTCTTCAGTATAAAAGGTAGGATCTACCCTTCCAGTATTATTATTACTGAAGAAATTTTTCCTACTTTGATTACTATTGTGATTTGGAGGTTTTCGAGTTGTATAACCGCTGGATGTATCCATTGGTACAGCTCTACTAACAACTGAATTGGTTTTTTGGAAATGAGGTTTATTTGGTATCAAATTTGTATTAATAGCATTTGAATTTTTTTGAATAAATTTCGAATTATTATTATCAAAGTTTGAAGAATTTGTATTATAGTTTGAATAATTGGGAACTGATTTGATATGATAATTCCTAATTTTAACAACTGAAATATTATTGTTATTATGATATTTATTAAAATTTGATTTATAATATTTATTATTTTGTTCTTCGAGGCAAAACTTAAAAGCTTGAGTCAATGAATTTAGCCGCATGGCTCTAATTATTGACCCTTATGGCTCATTAAGACCAGATACAAATATATTAATACTCATTTCTTTATATAGATTACATTTTGAAGTGATCACGTTTTCGTCGCGTTCATTGATTTTAATATTATTAGTAATAGTTGCAAGGATTTCTATGACTTTAGAATAAAATACTTCAACTGTGTCATTTCTTTGCCTTAATAAATGGATATCTTTAATGAGGCTAGTTTCATTTCGTTTATCTGAATAGTGAGTAATCAAATTTTCTTTTATATCATCCCATACTAGGTTTGTACCATACATATTTAATACTTCGTTCGCTTCTCCAACAATTTTATTTCGGATTGCTCTTAATATTATTCTACCATGAGAAGTTCCCGAAATTATATTTAATGCTAGCAAAATTTCTTCAACGTTTTCTATAAAATCGAATAAAAGTCTAGAGTTTCCGTCGAAGTTCGGTAAGTCTTTAATCGCGTCAGGAATCTTTAAATTGTTTAGAGCTTGAATAACATTTGGATTGTTATAGCCTTGTAAACTATTGTTTACATTAGGCTGGTTTTGTATATTTGGGGCTGGACTAAACTGACCGGCATTTATTTGTTGCGCTAATGTCGGATCATTTGTTGCAAATTCTAAACTCATTTTGTTTAATTCTAGTAAATCAGCTTGTGTTTCAATTTTTTGATTTATTAAATCACTTAATTTTTTATCGATTTCTAAATCACTAATTTCCGAAATGTCTAAACAATCCTCAGATTTTTTTTGTTTTATTATATGGATGCAAAATCTTCGAGAATTTATTTTTATCACTAGGCTTTGGATTTGGATTGGATATAAAAGGAATTTTCTTACAAAAGCTGACTCAATAAACAAAACTTTTTGACTTACCCTAATATAATGATGATCAGGAACGTTGATGTCATTTTATTATATATTTATTAATTTAACTTTTTATAATTATTCGAGTGGTTACTAGCAGTCTCACTAGCAACAGTTGAATTTTATGACTTGTTACACTCGATTTAATTAATAGTTATTATATATTTTAAAATATTTAATGCTCTAGTTCGAAACCACTATTTATTGTTTTAATTATTTCTAATTATTTATTAATTTATTTATTTTTGTCAAAGTTATTTTTGTTTTAGTATTATTTTTTCAATACCAAACTTTTTTATTGTAGGTTGTTTATCGACTGCGCCAGTTACGTGTCGTGTCAAGCGTAACATAAAAAAATTAACAAAAAATAAATTAACACCAAAAAATAGTTTTTTATAAAATTTAACAATACTAAATTAATTTTTATTTATTTCGAACCGAACTAGTTGAGTTTTACATCAGAACTGCGTTTAAATTATTAATTTTATTTTACATTACAAAAATATTAACATTTTTAAAAGGAATCATATTTCTTTATTTCATGTGAAGTTATCATGTGAAAATTCTGTGTTGACAATTTTATTAATTAATTTTATCATATGAAATTAAATATGATTTCCTTTAAAAGTTTTACACAATTCGTGAGAAAATATGAATTTTTAAATTATTATTATATTTGATACTTTTATTTAAAATGTATTTTATTTTTTAGAAAATAAGCTTAATTCTATATTTTTAATGTTGAGGGTTAGCAGAACCCGTAACTTGTATACAAACTTCAAATCATATTTACTTTTGATATAATTTATGTCTGATTTATGATTGTTACTTTCCAGTAAACAAAACTTTTCTGTATATTCCCCCATGTTCACAAAGTTGTATTCAGTGGGTTATTTCAGGGAATAAACCATTGGAAAATCAATATTAAAATACGTAGAAGAACAATTATTTACAATTCTGGATACAAAACAACAGGTAAATGGCGCCTTCCATAGACCGTTTGCACAGCGAAATTTTGGCATTGGACGGCAAGCAATGTATCGCTTAGAAATTGTATTAATTATGTATACCATTTTCAGATTAAATTAAAGATTATCAAAGTAAATTAATCATTTTCCAAAATACTTTAAACATTTTTCAATATTTTTTAAACTTTTTTCATATAAAATTATACATTTTTCAAATAAAGTTAAACATTTTTCAAAATATTTTAACATATTTTTAAAATCAAAATAATGTATTTTTTAATCAAAATAAAAACTATTTCAATTTTTATGTGTAACAATAATACTTATTTGTAGTGTTTATCTGTAAAAATAATGATGTAAGAAATTAGAAAAAAACTTACTCTAGTGGCAGGGTTTCCCTACCAGTAGATAGCTTTCTAACCAAGTACTTACATTACATAACAAGTACTTACCTTCTTCCTCAATTAAGCTAATAAATGTTTCATTTGTCGTGTCAGTATTTTTTTTGTATTTTCTGTTTTGCAAGCTCTTCTATTGGATTTTCATCACAAACAGTTTTTCTGGGGTGGTAGCCTCATAAACATGACGTTCAATATTTTTGGTCGATTGCAAAGGCGTTACGACTACTTGTTTGGTAGCCTGTAAAACGAAACGCTCTTTCTGAATATTACCAAAGTGTATCATATTAAGTTTACTACAATTTATGAATTGACGTATTGTTTGACATAAAAAAATTGATAAAAGTTGATATTATTGTTATTTTTTTTTATTGTGTTATATTTACGTTAAAAATAAAGTGTTTGTTTTCAATTAAATTGTGTTAAATAAAATATTAAAATGATGTTTTTTTAATGGAACAGAGCGATGATGATTGTGTAGACTTGACACTGGAAAGAAGAATTTTAGGTCTGTAACTTCAAGGGGTCCATGGTAAAATTTCCGATTAAATTTTCGTATACTCTAGTCTAGAGCATATAGTAATTTTTATCTAATTAGCATAAATTTTGGTACATGTGATAGTTTCCGTATGTACTTGGTGTCTGTAAAATTTAAAGTCGATACTTCAGTGGGTCCATGTAAAAATCCGTAATTACTTTTCATAAGTTCAACTCTCTATATCTACAGTACCTTTCACCCAATTTCAATGATATTGAATACACAGTTTCATTTAGTTTTCTATTTGATACTCTACAAATTTGTAGTTGGTAGGTATAGTACGTTCATGGGAAACTAATATATGAGCAACTTAGTTTCCGAAGAATATTTGCTTTATGTTCTACAGCGTGTAATTATTATCCGATTTTAATGAAATTTGGTACACGGGTTGAGTTCATGATTCTGCATAGGTTGACCATATTACAGATTAGTAGAATTAGGGGTCCATGTTAAATTTCCGATTTCATTTATAATTGTTTTTTCATATGTTCTACAATCTACAGCATATAGTAATTGTTAACCGATTTCAAAGATATTTTATATATAGGCTAATTTTGTGATCTAGTTGGCTCTCCTGAAATTTGGAGACCTTCAGGGGGTTCCTAGAAAACAGTTTTAGTTTCCGAATTTTATATAATTACGTGTTTTATAGCATGTAATTATTATCTGATTTTAATGAAATTTGGTACAAAGGTAGACCTGCTGATTATGCATGTGTTGGCTATGATAGAAGTTAATGCCTTCAGGGGGTCCATACTAAAATTTCCGATTAAAATTTCATATGCTCAAGAGTATATGGTATTTATTATCCGATTTGAATGAAATTTGACACACATAATAGCTTTCTTATGTACTTACTGTCTGCAAAGTTTAAAGTCGGTAATCCAGTGGGTCCATGTTAAAATGTCAAATTATATTTCACAAGTTCAATACTCTACATCATACAGTAATTGGCACCCAATTACAATTATATTTCAAACACAGGTTGAATCTGTGACCTACTTATTGCTCCAAAAATTTGTATCAGGTAGTTTTATTGTGTTCATGGGAAACTAATATATGAGCAACTTAGTTTCCAAAGAATATTTCATATGTTCTACACCATATAGTAATTATTATCAGTTTGCAATAAAATTTGGTACATAGGTTGGATTCGTGATTACGCATGTGTAGCCTAATGTAGACGTTAGTAGCTCTAGGGGGTCCATGCTAAAATTTCCGATTAATATTTCATATGTTCTAGAACATATGGTAAATATTATTCAATTTCAATGAAATTTTGTACACAGGTTGGATTCGTGATTACGCATGTGTAGACTAAGTTAGAAGTTAGTAGCCTGAGGGGGTCCATGCTAAAATTTCCGATTAATCCGATTATAGTTATTTTAATAATATTATTTATTATTAAAGAAATAAAAATATAAAATTAAATCAATAAATAATAAAGATGAGCAATTTTGAAGAAAGCACTGTTTGTTACAAAGATAATGTTAATTACAAAAAACTTTTGGACATAAATCGCTGTGAAACAACATACTACGAGTTATCTGTTCCCCCTAGTTAGCAGCTTTTTTTCTTTCAAATAGTATCAAATAATAATTATTGTTATAGAAATAAGCAGTTATAGAACAATAAATAATCAGGTTTATCACAGATTCCACGCGATCGCGAAAATATTTCGATTTATTGCCGGTCGCAATTTTTGCTATTCCAGAAAACGACGGAACTGAAATCGAATTTCGAATTCGATTCCGTTGAAAAATAATATTCCAGATTTCGATTAGAATCGAGATTTCATATGAAATTTCTCCGTCAAAAATTTCTAACGGAGTGTTTACTTTTTTGTATTGTTATATAAGTAAATTTAAATTTTTTATAAAAAAATCGTAGTTCACAGTATAAATATAAATATATATATTTGTATAAATTGTATAAATTTTCTTTTTCTTCTATGAAAACAGTTTAAATTTAGTTTGGATTTATTGCTTTATATATTTAAATTTGAAGGTGAACAGTTTGAATTTAGTGCTTTATATATTTAAATTTGAAAAGTTAGAATTTAGTGCTTTATATATTTTTTGCCAATTATAATTTTATTTGTTTTTAAAAAATAATAAAAACATGTCTAGAACAACTAACAAGGAACAATATCAAAAATTAGTTGATTTGTTGTCTCAAAATGTTGATATTGCACAAGGGTCTACCAAAAAGGAAAAACCTGAATTAAATAAGTTTTGGGAAAAGTGTGCTAAAGAGTGCAATGCATTGGGACCTCCAACAAAGGATGGATCAAGCTGGAAAAAGGTACCTACCAAATAATTTGTGGTTTATAAAATTAAAAAATTATTGTAATGATTTTCTTTTATTTTTGTAGGTTTGGGTTGATTATAAATGCTATATCAAAAAGAAAGTAACACATAACAAAAAAGAAATTAGTGCCACAGGTGGTGGAACTAATAAATGACATACATTTACGGACATAGAAAATGATGTGATTCGTTTGACAGGGATGAAAACAAAGGTGTCGGGGGTCCCAAAAAACCCTTGTTTTGGTTTAGAGGACGACACTTTAATTCCGAAAGAATGCGCTAGTAATTACGTAAGCAATTATCTAATTTACATTAAATTCTTATGTTTAAACAAAAAATGAATTTAACAGGTAACGTATCAATGTAGAGGAAACCATAATTTGAACTTGAACGAATCAAGTGATGTGCTTGACGTCTCTATGGAATACATAAATGAAAATCGTGAACGCTCAAGATGCGAATCAACTGGAAGAACCACCAAAAACAATCTAGTGAACTTTTGAAAGATCAAATTCAAAATCAACAATAATTTTACGAAAATGTTTCCAAGTTCTTTAAGAAGCAAGAGGATCAGCATTTGGAAAAATATACAGATCAATTGATAAACTGTGTGATATTCGTAAAAATGAAGTAAATGAATTAAAAAGGCACAATCAAGTAATGGAAAAGTTAACAGCTGAAAAAATTGCCAGTAACTTAGAAATGCTGGAGATTAGTAAATCTAATATTAATTAATTTAATGATGTCAAAGTAAAATGATGTAAATAAAAATGAATTAAAATATGTGTAATTATTTTTTTTTACTTATATATATTTTTTTTAATAAAATTAATGAACTTAAATTTTTGTTTTTTTATTTACAATGAATTCATAACGTTATTTCTAATTGTGATAGCTTCATTTCGTATATTTTTTGGGGTTGTAGTACAAGTGTTTGTGTTTTGACGGCGGAAATATTTTATATATGTGTTCCATCCACACACATAAAAACACCAGGTATACCCGTTCGATTAAAAAAATATGATTTGGATATTTCATTCTCCTTATTAGTCATTTTAAGTTTAATCCATTTTGGACACAATTTACGTTCTAAAATATTCAACGTTTACGACATTATTTTAGAAATCGTAGATTGTGCCATACCAATGTCAAAATCCTTTCCCACTCCATGTTGATAGTTGCCTTCAGCTAGAAAACGTAGTAATGCACACAGTTTCTGTTTTGGTGTCAGAGCAACGACTTGTATATCGGTGGCATTTCTGTTTCCAGCTCACTTAATAGATAATTAAATGCATCTTTATTTAAACGGTAGTTTTTTATAAACCTGTATATGCAAATATATGTTAATTGACTCAAATAAACATAGACATTATATGGTTTACTTACGCGACATCATTTATTTTTAGAGGATCATTCATATTCCTCAAAAATTTCCTTTCATTTTTGAGGTTTCTATTTATTTCATATATATTTTCGTCTTCAAGTATATTTAAAAAAAAGAAAATACTATCCATTTTTAAAGTTTTATTTACGATTTATAATTTTTTAAACTTTTTTTTGTGCACAAAAAATATTATTTGATACAAAACAGCTGCTTGTTAATGATTTCGAAAAAAAACTTTAATCACGGCAACACCTTCATACCATTCCGTCGAAATTTGGAATAGCAATTTCGAATCCGATGGAACTACAGTATCCGTCGGATTTTTATTCCGCCGGAATCTGTGATAGACATGAATATTTAAAATATCTAAAACTAAACAAAGAAGGCAATAAAAATATACGAATAAATGCATTTTATAATTATTTATGTAAAAAATATGTTGTTGTTTAGTTTGTTAACATTTCTCAAGCTTGTTGGTTGAAAAAATTTCTTTGTGTAAAATAAACAAAATATTTGGTTAGAAGTTTTTTAAATAGATATAAATTTTGTAATACTATAACGATCAATGGCTAAACTGAAAATATATTGCGAAATACACTAAAAAATTAAAATTATTTGTGAAAGTGTAAAAACGAGTGAAGTTTTTCAACCATCCGCCATACTTGAGATTGAGAATAATAGTATATCTGAAGAATTGCAAATTGCACAAATTTTCTAAATAGCTCGTTTGAATTAAGTCATGGAGTTGAATTGAATAATAACAATGGAGAAAATATTGAATACGATTTAGCTGTATAGAGTATAAAACGTAACAAGGGAATGTGCAAATGGATTGCTCAAAATTTAAAAAAATGCCACCAAGATTACCGAAAGACATAAGAATTTTGAAGAAAATACCGAACAAAAATGATTCTATAGTGTAAATGTCTGCTGGAATATATTTGCATATTTGTTTAACATTATTTTAAAATCCTCATTTTATTTAATAGATTTTTTATAATAAAATTAACTAAAAAAAGTTATTTAGCAAACATTATGTAAGTATTCAGCCAAAAACCCTTCGTAAAAAAACTTAATGGAAACGTAAAGCTATAAAATCATAATTAATACGAAAAAAGAGAAGAATTTACGTACAGTTAAAAACTCTACGTTATTGTTACGAAAAAAGCAAAGACTTTACGAACACTAATACATATATAAGTCCACGTTTTTCAGTTACACTTTTCATGCGGCAGGCTTTATGCCGTCCATACATTATCAAACATGTTGTGAATCGGGTAAATTTTCCCCACACACACTACAACTCGTTTTACAACCGATATTTTTTTTTTCCTTTATCACTCCTCCTGGGAGCATAGGGCTTCCATTTGGCATCTCCATCTCACTCGGTTGGTTGCAGCTGTCTTTACACAATTCCAAGTGAGATTGCATTTTCCTAGTTCCAGGAGTACCGATCGTCTCCAGGTGTTCTTGGGACGGCCTCTGGATCTTTTGCCTTGAGGATTCCATTCTAACGCCATCCTGGTTATACTGTCGGCTTTTTTCCTGATGGTATGTCCAATCCATTTCCATTTGCGCCTCTTTATCTGTCTCACAATTGGTTCCTATCTTGTCATTTCTAACAGATCCACGATGCTGATGATGTTTGGCCAGAATATTCGACATATGATACGGAGACATTTGTTGATGAATACCTGTAATTTTTGAATGATGTTGTTCGAAATCAACTAGGTTTCGCTACCATATGTTAGTATTGATTTAACACATGAGTTGAATATTCTGAGCGTCGTGTTTCTGGAAATCTGGGAACTCCTCCATATAGGTCGTAGTTGTCCGAATGCTGACTTTGCTTTTCGAAGTCTGTTATCAACATCTGCTTCTGCGCCGCCGTCTGTTGTTATTATACTACCTAGATAGCAGAAGCTATCTACATATTCGACGGTGTTTCTTTCGATAGTAATGTCTCCTCTGTTGCAGGTGTTGATTCTCATGGCTAATGTCTCCTCTGTTGCAGGTGTTGATTCTCATGGCCTTAGTCTTCTGGATATTTATCTCTAATCCGGCGAATCGTGCTAATCTTGCGAGGTGTTCTAATTTAGCTTGGATGTCGCTGAGCTTGTGTGAGAGTAGACAAATATCGTCCGTATAGTCTAAGTCCTCGAGTTGTCGTGTGAGACTCCAAGTTATTCCACGTCTCTGCATGCAAACTTCTCTCATAATTTTATCCAGGACAATTGTGAACAGTTGAGGTGAGAGTGGGCATCCTTGCTTTACTCCTGTGTTTGTAGAGAAAGAGGCACTGATGTTTCCATTATGCAGTACCGCGAGATCCGCATCTTCGTACATTGCACTCCTTCCTTACTTAATGCTCTCCATATTGCAACTCTTTTGATGGTGTCAAATGCCTTCTGGAAATCGATGAACAGCAGGTATAGAGGTAAACGCCATTATATAGATTGTTCGACTATTATGCGCAGAGATATTAAGTAGAGTTATTCCTCTCCAGTTGCTGCATTCTTTCAAGTCATCCTTCTTTGGTATTTTCACGATTATGCCTTTCTTCCAAGATGTGGGTAGACTTTCTTCTTCCCATGCCTTTCTGATGTGAGGATATAGAAGTTCAGCTGATGTTCTGCTGTCAGCGCGTAACGATTCGGCTGCGATACCATCCTAGCCAGCTGCTTTGTTACACTTCAGCTTCATTATAGCCTCTTTTATCTAATTGACACTGGGTGGTTTACACGATATTGTTAAGTTGTTGTCTGTGTGGCTGTTGATTTCGTCTGCATACCGTATTTCGTTGTTGTCATCTACGCCTACGGTATTGCGATTTCTTCGAAATATTCCCTCCATCTTTGAGTTTGAGCATCTATGTTCGCCAATAGCACGCCGTTGCGATCTCTGACTGGTTGGTTCCTATTACACTTGCGATTTGTGAGACTTCTTATAATCTGGTGTAACTCTCTCATGTTGTTTTGTCCCGCAGCTGTTTCTGCCGCCTTGGCTAATTTTTCCAGGAACTGTTTTTTGTCTCTTTTAGCGGCTTTCTTTACGTGTTTGGCAGCGGTGTTGTATTGACTGCTAGTTTTTGTGTTGTTAATTAGCTGCCGCTTTAGTTCCCTTCTTTGAGATATAAGGTTCCATGTTTCATCAGAGATCCATATTTTCCGTTCTGGCTGTGCTACCGATAATTAGTTGAAATGCTTGACATAGTTCGACTATTCTCTCTCCATTGTTGTTTCGAACTCCACAACCATGTTTTACCACGATGTTCTCTTGGTTGGTGTTTCCTACTTTCGCGTTGAAATCTCCCATTAGTATAACTGACATTTGTATATTAAGTAATAAATAAAAAATAAAAATTAAATACCTATTTTATCAACTATATCCTTAAGTTTATTATTGCATTTATTTAATGGATTGGAGGAATCCTCTTTTTAATGATTTTTTGTATAAGATTGATTGTGAGTTGTCAAAATTTCGCTTTTCTTTATCTGTCATAAATATATTTAAAATTTTACAAATAAAGATAATAATTTCAAATTTTAGTATAGACTTACTATTTTGCGACACTATTTTAGATAAAATAATTGCATACTGTGCAAAATTGGCGGTATTATGAATTTTTCTTAATACGGTAATATCATGCACTTATATAAAATACTATTAATGGGAAATTCTTCAATAATTGTATGCAATTCAGCTGTAAATTCATTAAGAAATGTTTTTGATGAAAATAGTTTTTGAAAAAAATCTGAGCAATTTATAAATCTTTTTCCAGTTATATATTCATCTGAATCTTTTTTTGTTTGCATTGTTAAAATTCTTGAATTTAATATCTTTTTTTTTGGAGCTACTAATCGCCTAAAATGTCGTTTTGAAATCCCAAAATGTTGGAACTCTTTTGCTCTCTTGAAATCCAAAAATGTTGAATTCATTTATATAAACGATAAATTTGATTTTTATCAAACAATTTTTAACAATTTATAATATAATAAAAAAAAAATTTGAAAAATTATAGCAATTATATTTTATTTTTATTTTTATATTTAATTAATAATTTTTTTTTTTATTGGTACAATAAAAGTAATATATTTTGTGTTTATTTCTAATTAATGTTTTATATGTTTATATCTATCACTATAACCCAGAAAATATGATCAATTTTGTGTATTACTGCCTGGTGGTTATTTTTAAAAATTTATAATTTTTTTTTCGCAATATGAAATAGCTTTATATCTTTATAGCTATATGAAATAGCTTTATATAATAATATATCTAATTAAGAAATATCTATGATTTTTTAGATGAATATCAGTCTCTAATATATGGTCTTCCATATTACCAAAAATCCTTCAATGCAGCACCTACGCACCATTATTGTTTATTTTAAAATAATATAAAACTAGCGAAATAATTCAATAACTGATTCTATTAATTAATAAATGATAAATTCACACGCAAAAAATAAACATTACTTATTTACCGGTAAAATATTCAATGAAAAATGAAAACAAAAACGTATTAAGCCTACCAAGATATTATTTGTTTTAGAAGAAATTCAAATAAAATATTAATTTATACTCCATTCAAATTTAAAAAAATTACAGTAGTAATATAAGTAAAACTTGCACGTATTTTTATGCATTTTAAAATATTTCGTAAGAACTTTCTTTGTATTAAAATTAAATAATATTATATATATATCAATGTACTTTGTAATATTTTCGTACATTTTTGCAAAAACTGTCAAAAACTACATTGGTACATTGAGATGTTTGCTTCAATAACCTAGAACTACCGGCCATTCTATATACTTATACTTCTATTGTGGAGACCTGCATTTTTGTGGCTCGTTTTAACAAATTTTCCAACTGAGCCGAAATGGGACCTACTTCTTTCTCAGAAGTCTCAATTTATTTGTTTACAATTCAATGATTTTGTTTTAAATGCATATATATAGCACAGAACCTGTTCTCCGCAATAGTGTCTTGTACCTTTCTGATAGTGACTTATGTTACCACTATTACCACTGCAATATAATATTATGCACTTATATTTATCCTCAATTCCACCTCCTTTTTTTTTTGCTCCTAAATTTCCTACACTTAAATTTCCTACACTTTTTTTTTTTTTTTTTGGTAATAATTTAATAATAACTATTTTCGATTTTAATTTTTATTTAATTCGATTTTATGAATTCTAATAAGATATATTATTTAATACGAAACCAATTATTATTCAATTTTTTTTTCTAAATTGAAATTTTACTTTGAATTTATTTAAAGAGCTTTATTTTAAAGAAATATGTATTATAGTATGTGATATTCTTCTTCTATTGATGAGAAAACTATAGTATAAAGAAATTTCTTAAGTTTCACTGAAAATATTGAAGAAAATAATATAATATTAAATTTATATAATATGTTTATACTTTAATTTAGGCTGTTTATATCATAGCCGAATTACAAGGTTCAACAAAAGCAATTCAAGTTACCTCATCACAGGACTCAATATCACCACTAAGACCTTGTTGTCTTCGTCTTCAAGATTCCTTGGAATTTGGGATTGATCATATAAATAAACAAGATTCGATGCTGGAATCAATTGACTCAGAGTCTTTTGTTTTTGAATTTTCTGATTTTCATGGTAAAAATATAGAACTTTTAGATGATCGGCGAGGCGCCAAACGAGTAATATCATATAATGAAGCTTTAGTATTTCTCACTAAACCGTTATCTAAAGGCCATAGTGTTAGTGTAAGTTCAATGTTTCATTATAATACAAAATTTAAGAATTCAGTTTCTTTGTAACAATAGATCAGAATTGAATCCATAAATACCAAATGGAAAGGTACTATTGGTGTTGGTGCTTTAGGAATTTGTCCTCAACAGAATAATTTTGATTTTCCTGGTTCAATAGTTCTTTGTAGAAGACCATGGTGATTTTATTTGAAGTTAAAAATGTAGAGAAAATATAATTATTTTTAATACAATTACAAAGTTGGGTAGCTACTCATGACTACATTAATATAAATGGCATTAAAATTACTTCTACTTATGCTGAAATATTAAAAGAAGTTAATCCCGGAACAGTTATTACAATGTCTTTATGTCACTCAGGAGCGCTTACTTTATCAGTTGGTCAAACTAATTTGCAAGAATTAGCCGCTGGACTACCAAATCATATATATCCAGTTTTTGATTTATATGGAAAATGTGACAAAATCTCTATAATTAATGGTGAAATTCGAAATGGAACACCAATTATTGAGGAAGTGACTTTACAACAAGACCAGTTTGTTGAAATAGATGGATATGTACCACAGTCTGAAAAAGCTAATTTAGAAGTACATGAAAAAGAAACTGAAAACAGTATACATACAAGATCACATCCTATTACTGATAATTCAGAACTATCTGGAAGTACAGATTTAATGAATCCTTCATTTATGATAAAAAATGCATTGTAAATGCATATTATTTATACAACTATCAAATTAAAAAAAAAAAAAATTCAGGAATCGTTCTGTAATGGAAAGTATGTCTGAAAATTTATTACTAAATATTTCTATTAAAAATCGTTCTCTTGAGTTGAGAAATGAGCCGAATTCATCAACTTCTTCGTCTTCGTGGTAGGTTTAAAAGCTGTATTAAGTAGTAAATAATTATATGCGTTATTAATAATAAATTTATATACATATCTCTAGTTGTTTATGTGACTACTTGCAACTCCAACATAATACCAATCTGAATATTCAGCGCAGTCAAAGTACTCAAAGTTGAGCCTCCATGTCAAGATGTAATAACACCCTTGGTATCTGGCGTAGTGCCGTTGTCATTACCCAGCATTATTAGTTCAAGAGAGGATTTATAGATTTTAAATGATTTAGATGGAGCTGAAAGCAGCACTACAAACAATTTAGATAATACTTAATTCCAATCAAATCTTGATTTCAATTATACTATTGAAACAAAACACATGTCATCTTTTGCTGAATTATCTCACGACTTTTCTGAGATCCCAATTAATTCACTCAACACTTATAAAAGTTGTTCTGAGCTTGATTCCATACCAAATATCGAAACCAAAGATTGCGAATATTTAAAATTGGTTTGTGGATTTAAACGTACATTAGTTTTGCCAGATGCATTCTTTCTATCTAAATCACCTATTTGTTTTTGTCGAAACTGTTATGCAGCCGGTACTAGCCGTCTTTGCGAAAATGCTCATTACTTAATTAACTGGGTTTACTTCAAATTAAATTCTCAAATAATTCAACCAACTGAGGCAGCATTATTGCACCACCACATTGAGCCTTCCGATTGGAAGCGATTGTATTATGTGACGGGAGTTGATAAAATTCGAGCCATTTTAGATAACGGACAACCATTTTCAGTTGAACCTAAAACAAATTCTCATTTAGACGATTCAAGTAAAAAAGATGAAACCGTAAAACATTTACTCCTGCATTGGTATCCACCGGAAATAAGCTCTTTTAATTGCGCCCATAGCTATATTTCAGGAACAACTGGATATACGATAGAAGCAATTTTTGAAGTTATGATTAAGAAACAGTCCATTTGTCTCGCAAGTCAAGATCAGCAGCAAAGATTTGGAAATAGCACAATAGCAGGTGAGGGAGAAGATGAACAAATTATAAATTATGATCCGGTCTTTCTTATCAAAGAATCTGGATCTTGCACGCTCACTGCATTGATATTAAAATTAGACCCTATAGAGGATGGAATATTAGAGGGTCATCACAGAAATCCTTAGAAATATTTTTTAATTTATTAAAATCTAGTCATATAAATTGCTGAAAAGCACTTTAACATTAAATAAATTAATAAACGGAGTTTGTTGTATGACATTAAATAAATGAAAATATTTTCAAAATGAATGTAAACTAATTATATATTATTTGTAATGTTATCTTTGAATTACCTGTTTTTATCAATTACATATAACGACCCTAATATGAATAGCAGCATATTTTCGTACAATATAAATGTATACAAACCTCAAATCATATTTACTTTTGATATGATTTATGTCTGATTTATGATTGTTAGTTTCCAGTAAACAAAACTTTTCTGTATATTCCCCCATTTTCACAAAGTTGTATTCAGTGGGTTATTTCAGGGAATAAACCATTGGAAAATCAATATTAAAATACGTAGAACAATTATTTACAATTCTGGATACAAAACAACAGGTAAGTGGCGCCTTCCGTTTGCACAGCGAAATTTTGGCATTGGACGGCAAGCAATGTATCGCTTAGAAATTGTATTAATTATGTATACCATTTTCAGATTAAATTAAAGATTTTCAAAGTAAATTAAACATTTTCCAAAATACTTTAAACATTTTTCAATATTTTTTAAACTTTTTTCATATAAAATTAAGAAATTAGAAAAAAACTTACTCTAGTGGCAGGGTTTCCCTAGCAGTAGATAGCTTTCTAACCAAGTACTTACATTACATAACAAGTACTTACCTTCTTCCTCAATTAAGCTAATAAATGTTTCATTTGCCGTGTCAGTATTTTTTTTTTGTATTTTCTTTTTTGCAAGCTCTTCTATTGGATTTTCATCACAAACAGTTTCTCTGGGGTGGTAGCCTCATAAACATGACGTTCAATATTTTTGGTCGATTGCAAAGGCGTTACGACTACTTGTTTGGTAGCCTGTAAAACGAAACGCTCTTTCTGAATATTACCAAAGTGTATCATATTAAGTTTACTACAATTTATGAATTGACGTATTGTTTGACATAAAAAAATTTATAAAAGTTGATATTATTGTTATTTTTTTTTATTGTGTTATATTTACGTTAAAAATAAAGTGTTTGTTTTCAATTAAATTGTGTTAAATAAAATATTAAAATGATGTTTT
Organism: Rhamphomyia laevipes; assembly: GCA_963920725.1. Lineage (NCBI taxonomy): Eukaryota > Metazoa > Arthropoda > Insecta > Diptera > Empididae > Rhamphomyia > Rhamphomyia laevipes. The sequence goes on from OY987255.1 coordinate 65,463,401, forward strand.
TTTAATGGAAGAGAGCGATGATGATTGTGTAGACTTGACACTGGAAAGAAGAATTTTAAGAGGTTTAAAGGAAAAAGTGTATTTTTTTTTAATTTACAAGGAATGCTAACCTTTATTGTTTCCAAAGTTTTCAGGAATATTACAGAGTAAATAAAGAAAGTTTTCGAGCAATATTAGATGAAATGTTATTTAAATCAGCACATGAAAGCACAGCACACTTCCCAAATTAACGGCTACTTTAAATATGTTAGCTATTGGAGGATATCAACGGAGTGTAGGTAGTAATTTTTTAAATAACCCCAGAGATGGTCTCGCCGTTGAAGGTTTGGAATGTCAAACAAAAGTTAAAATATATAGAAATATATGAAAGCAGACAAACTCGCCGCCGTCAAGACGCCGGGGATGCTTGTGCCGTAAGAAAGTTCAATCGATTTCAACTTTTGAAGTCGTCGCCGTTTCCAATTGATATGAAAATTGTTGTACGACATAAAAATATTGTTTTGTTCATTTTTTTTTTATTTATGAAAAATAATTTTTTTAAAATGGGATTTGTTGTTGAATTAATAGAAATAATTTAAAAAAAAAAAATTTGTACAACAAAAAATGTAGTGGATATTTATATGTTATTTATATATTATTTATATGTTTATTGTATTATTATAAAAAAGTTAATTCCATTTGTGAGAGAAAATGTAATTTTAACTAATACATAATATGTAATTAAAGTTAAAAATATAATCACAATCTGAAGGCATATTTTAATGTAAATTATTTTTAACACAATATTTGATATATTTAATTCACAATATTTAATAGAAATGGTTTTTTAACATCAACTAATATACTTTTATTTAAATGATTGAATGCGGCGAGTCTGGTGTGACGACTTTGTGTAGACAAACTCGCCGCATTGAATCATTTAATTAAAAGTTGATGTTAAAAAACAGTTTCTATTAAATATTGTGAATTAAATATATCTAATATTGTGTTAAAAATAATTTACAATAAAATATGCCTTCAGATTGTTATTATATTTTTAACTTTAATTACATGTTATTTAGTTAAAATTACATTTTCTCTCACAAATGGAATTAACTTTTTTATAATAATACAATATATATATAAATAATTATATAAATAACATGTAAATATCCACCACATTTTTTTTTGTACAAAATTTAATTTTTTTAAATTATTTATATTAATTCTACAACAAATCCCATTTAAAAAATTTTTTTTTACATAAATAAAAAAAAAATCAACAAAACAATATTTTTATGTCATATAACAATTTTATTTATTTATATCAATCTACCGATATAAAATCTTACAGACTATATAACAATATTAAATATACTATAAAATACAAAAAAATACAAAAAAAAAGAAAACAAAAGAAAAAACCCAAAGAGAGAATAGTAAATATGAAATTAATAAAATACAAAAATAGTTCTTTAACCATACTTTTAAATTTTTCTCTGGATAATGTAAGATCCAATGTACCATAGATAGAGTTGAATATTGTGATGCATTTAGAAATAGGTTCATGTTGTCCATAGTTAGTTCTATGGAATGGCGGATAAAATATTGAATTTATTCTTAAGCTAATTGGTTTATATAATTCGCTGAAAATTACATTTAAGTCACAACACTTTAAACTATTACAAATAACGTCTCTGACAAATGTTACACAATAAACTTTACGTCTTGTATCAAGAGATGGAAGACCTAACAACAAACATCTGGAGCGATATGGTGGTAAATCACCATAAAAAATATGTCGAAGAGCAAATCTGGTAAAAGATTTTTGTACTTTTTCTAATCTTTCAATATGAATTGAGTAAACTGGACACCATACAATTGTAGAATATTCTAAACTTGATCTCACTAAAGAGCAATACAATGTTTTTAATGTATATGGGTCTTTGAAGTCTTTAGCATTTCTATAAATAAATCCAAGCATTTTAAATGCTTTTGAAATTATATAATCTAAGTGAACATTAAATGACATTTTAGAATCATAATATACACCAAGATCTAAAAAAATTTCAAGTTCTTCTAGAACAGTACCATTTATTGTAAAACTTTTTTGAAATTTTGTACGCTTACGCGAAAACAATACAACTTTACATTTTGAAACATTTAGCTCTAGACAGTTATTATTTGCCCAATTAACTAAAGAGTTTATATTATTTTGCATATCGTTAAGATCATGAATATTATTTATTAATCGAAATATTTTAAAATCATCAGCAAACCCCAGGGAACTTGAAGATCCTGTAAAAAGTTCAATATCATTTACAAATAAAATGAAAATTATAGGAGCTATATGGCTACCTTGGGGAAGACCTGATACAGCTTTAATTTGTTTTGACTGATAATTTTGAACTTTTACAATCTGAACCCTATTCTGCAGATAAGATTCAATCCACATTAATAATGTAGAATGAAAACCTAGAGCTGATAGTTTTTTAATTAAAATAATGTGTTGCACTCGATCGAATGCTTTTTGAAAATCAGTAAAAACAGCATTTACTTCACAACCCGCCTCTAATGCATTAATTACAAAATTAGAAAAGGCAGCTAGATTCGTAGTTGTAGAACGACCTTGAATAAAACCATGCTGTTTTGGTGAAATACATTTTCCAACAACTTCAGTAATTCTGTTTGTTACCAATTTTTCGAACAACTTCGGAATAGCTGAAAGTTTTGCAATATGTACCACGATAATTTTTAATGTTATTTTTGAGGCCAGATTTAAAAATTGGAGTAAGATATGATATTTTCCATGAATTTAGGAACTCACCAGAACTTAAAGATAAGTTAAATATATAAGTTAATGGACGAGCAAAAATGTTTGCAATTTTTTTTAACAAAGTTGATGGTATACCATCATAACCAGGATTAAAATCATTTTTTAAGCCTTCCAGACCATTGAATACTTCGACTTCCGTTAAAGATAATTGTCCAAAATCGCAAAGTGGAAGAATATGGTTATAGTCACCACTATTAGACTGGTCAACTAATGAATACACTGATTCAAAATAGTTAGCAAAAATATTGACTGATTCTTTTATCGAATTAGAATTTACGTCATCTAATACCATTTGCTTTGGTAAACCAGATGAGGTTTTTTTACTGGAGACATAGATCCAAAAACTTTTACTATTCCTTTTAATAGTACTTTCTAAATTGAATAAAAACTGTTTATATAGGAATCTATGAAGAGTTTCATATTCACGACGCAGCATAATAAAATACAATTTATCAGCAATATCTTTAGAGTTTCTAAATTTAACATGAGCTTTATTTCTGGCATTCTTCAATCTGCACAAACTTCTATTGTACCATTTTGGATGATTATTATTTCTAATAATTATATCTGGCACATGTTGGTCTATAGCAGAATGAATATAATCAAAAAAAAATATGCCAAGAATCATTTAAATTTGTACACGATAATACATTATCCCAAGAATAAGTTTGGAGAACATCGTTTAAAAGATCAAAATTAGCTCTCTTAAAGTTTTTACATTTTGTAACAAGATTTGAATTATCATTACAAAAATTATACAATTTTAAATCAATAAATAAGGCATTATGATGTCGATCGCAATTAACAAATGGTATGAATTCAAAACAAGTAGCACAAATATCATTAGATAGATACAAAAATTAAATCAAGAATACGACCAATTAAATTTTTAACATTATTAATTTGACTTAAATTTTGAGAAAATAAAGTATTTACCACTACCATATCAATATCTGTTATCATATTCTCTGGATATAAATATTTTTCATCATCATTCCATTTCCAGGACAAAGAACTAAGATTAAAATCACCAGCAACAAATAAGTATTCATCATCATCTAATTTACCAGCAATATTTGAGTAATTTAACATATGTTTTTCGTATAAGCAAAAATCACTGGAAGGTGGAATGTAACTAACACCAAAAAATATAGTTGAAGAGCGGTTGTTACAGAAAACCTTAATTATCAGCTGTTCTATTTCACCATCACAATACTGTAAATTTATTTCTGAACAACTTAGAAATGAGCGAACTGCTTAATAGCAAAATTAATATACACCCCCTCCGCGCTTGTGGCCTGTACCAGCAACGATCTTTTCTAAATACGTCATACTTATTTGTAAAGATTTCAGGAGTTACAATATCGGAATGTAGCCAAGTTTCTGTTAAGACGATGACGTCAAAATCATTCTTAAGAGCTGATAAAAAAAATTGTTGAATTTTACTTCTCATACCACCAACATTTTGATAATATATTGTAACATTGTTAAATATACTCTCATTGTGCAAGTTTTGAACAATTGCCGGCAAATTAAATGGGCACTCACTATTCTCATTAAAATTGCACTCATTTTTCTCGTTACAATTTGATGAAGACGAAGACGATACAGATACAAAAGAGTTTAATGAACTTGATAAAACTGTATTAAAATTATTATTTTTTGATAATAATGAAGAATCTACGTCACAATTTACAGAAACTGGATTATTATTAATAATTATTTTTCTACTATCGACACTGGGTGATTTAAGTTTTTTTGATGGTTGATAAAAATTTTTACCATTATACCGGCAGGCCAAATATCAGGATTTAATATTTTTTCTGCATATGGTTCTGGTATACCTAATTTAAAAGAGATAAATCTTTTTTTATCAGGATCAGCATCTTTTTTAATTAATTTAAAACATTGGAGAACACCAGTATTTATATTTAATTTTTCTGTGACATACTTTACGATAACATCAGGTGACGTTTTTGGACCACACTGAAATACATGAAACCATTTCTGCATAGGTACTACAACTATTTCAGTATCGTTATTAGCATTACCGATTATTGGCACATTATTGGAAATAACTTTATTTGCTGTTTTTTTTGCCCTTTTTATGCTTCTGTTTCAAGGTAGATGACGATGAGTCACCCTGTTTTAAAACATCGGAATATACTGATTTGGTATTAGATACAGTTTTATCGACACTTATATCGGCAATAATTTCAACCAATTTATCATTAATTTATTTATTGATCAACTAAGTACTATAGTTATATAAAAATATATACAAAAATTTTAATAATAGAATTTATCTTTAAACAATTTAGTCTGAAAATTAAAAGAATTTAAAATTAAATAATTATCGTTATAAATTTTAAACATTCGTGACAAAGAACAAAAAGCACCATAGTTAGACAGATGATTCTTAATCATTAAAGGATGAAAAACACGGACAGTATGTGATGGAATTCTAAATTTAACCTTAGATAGTAAAATACATGAATCTATATCGCCGATTATTAATTTATGCATATAACTAAAGGTCAGATAGTCGCGTCTTTTCTCCAATGAAGGCAAATCTATTAGGCGCAATCGCTTAGTATAAGGTGGGAGATTAAAATTATCCCTCCATTTCATGTTCCTTAGAGCGAAACGAAGAAATCTTTTTTGTACACCCTCAAGGCGATTTTTATGAATATCATAATAAGGACACCAAACTTGACATGCATACTCTAGTATAGGACGGACAAAAGTTATAAAAAGAAGTTTAATAAGATAAGGATCATCCAATTCACGAGACTGACGTTTAACAAAACCTAATAAAGAATTAGCTTTTTTCGTTATTATATTAATATGTTCAACAAAAGAAAGTTTTGAATCAAGACAAACCCCAAGATCAATTGAAGAACTTGTTCGTTTAAGATTTGTTAAGTCAAATTTATAATTATAGTTATCATATTTTAATTTCCGCGTAAAAGTCATAGCAAAACATTTATCAATATTTAAGAATAAGCGATTATTATAGCACCAGTTATAAAAGTTATCTAAATCGGATTGTAATTCAATAAAGTCAGAAATAGAGTTAATGTCCTTAAAAAATGTTGCATCATCTGCATAGACTAAAAGTTTAGATTTCTTAATCACATTTGGTAGATCATTTACAAAAAGTATGAACAACAGTGGGCCAAGATGGCTACCTTGGGGAACACCACTGTGTACTTTGAAGCTTTCCGAAATGATGTCATTGAAAATGACTCTATATGATCTATCAGTGAGATATGATTGAAGCCATAGTAAGAAATTTTCATTAAAACCCATTTTTCTTAACTTTATTAAAAGTAACTGGTGTGAAAGCTTATCAAAAGCTTTACTAAAATCAATCAATATACAATCAACACTATGACGTTTCTCAAAACTTTCAATACAGAAATTAGAAAATTCCATTAAATTGGTAGTTGTAGATCTACCTTTTATAAAACCATGCTGTTCCTTTGCAAAAATAGATTTTACATGAAAATATAAGCAATCAGTTACAATAGACTCGAACAACTTAGGAATACAAGACAATCTTGCAACAGGAAGGTAATTGGAAATTTGGCTTTTAGGACCTTTTTTGTGGAAAGGTATAATGAAAGACGATTTCCAAATCTTAGGAAAACAATAACTTGACATAGAAAATTTAAATAAGTATTCTAGTGGTTTACACAAATAGAAACCACATATTTTTAAAATAATAGATGGTACCCCGTCAGGACCACAGGTAGAAGTCTCTTTCAAACCACATAATTCTTTCAAAATAGAGTCCTTAGATATATTAACACTTAGATTATTTAAATGTGAAAACGATTCAATGTTTTCAACCACACTATTAGGACAATCTAGAGATACATCATTGATGTCACAGAACGAGTTCTTAAAAAAATCTACAAATAGATTGCTAATTACAATAGGATCTGTAGATGTTATACCATTATAACATAGAGAAGACGGATAACCAATAGATTTGCGTTTTTGATTTATGTAATTCCAAAATTCTTTTGGATTTAATTTTAATTTATTTTGAATATCAGACAGATAGTTCATGTATTTTTCATGTATTTCAAGATCAAATTTATTACGTATATAAATATAAGAGTTGAAATCGTCAGCAACATTTGAAATACAATATTGTTTCCATTTTTTATTACGTAAATTACGAAGATTCTTTAATTCTTTGTCATACCAAGGTGGAATTGTTCTGAGTCAGAAATACATTTAATAGGAACATGTTTTAAAAATAAATTAAATAAAATATCATAAAAATTAAACAAACATTTTTCTAAATTATCACAGTTATAAATATTAAACCAATTTGTACGTTCTAAATCTATGTTTAAATTATCAAAATTAGTTTTTTTGAAATTAAATTTTAAATTGTTAATATGATTAAAATTGAGTGGCTTATCAATATTTAATGATATTGATAGAGCAGGATGATGTGATTCTTCGAACACAATTGGATTATCAGACCGTATTACAGATAAATCATAGATATTTGAAGAAAATACTAGATCCAGTAAACGACCATTGTCATTAAAAATATCATTATGCTGTTCTAAGTTTAAGTCGGCAAATTGATCAATAATATCAGCATCAATATTAGCATTACATATAGGAACTAACGTAAGATCTTCAGAAGATCTAATCCAATTAATTTTTGGCAAATTGAAGTCACCAACACAAACAATTTCATCATGTTCTTTTAATATAGAAGATATATATTCCAAACATTTAAAATAATTATTATATATTTCAAACGAACTATTAGGTGGAATATAAACATTAACTACGAATATTGATGATGCATCCACAGACAATTGTACACACATAATTTCAAGATTATGATCTTCAGGAACATTAATTAACGTACAATTAATATTAGAGCGAACAGCTATCAAAATTTCTCCACCAACTGTATCAATATCAGTATTAGCGTGACGATCTCTCCTAAATAATTGAAACGACGAGTGAAATAACTCAGAGTCCAAATTTTTTGAATTTAGTGAAGTTTCGGTTAAAGCTATAACATCATATTTACAATTAAATGTATTAAAGTAAACTTTATCAGTCTATGTCCTTAATCCATGTACATTTTGGTATATAATATTAATACCAAATTTTATTAATTGCGTCTCAGCAGACTTGTCATTATGTTCTAAAAAAAAATTCCGTTGATTATTTTGTTTGAATTCGTGTACAATCATTCCTTGTAGCCAGAATTTAGTATCATTTAAAACGGAAAAATAATCTTCAGTTACATATATTTTAAAAGATGCATATTTATTATAATTTTTGCAATTATGCATCTTTTCAATCTTAAATGATTCAATGTTTAATTTATGCTTAATGTATACTTCTAATGCTTCTGAAGTAAAAGATTTATCTAATTTAGATAAGAATGTACATTTAAGTTTATTATATATTGGTGAAACATTTAAATTAGACACAGAAACATGATCGATCGGTAACACAGGAACATTGATAACATCATCAGTTGTAAATTTGGACGTCACATTATGTAAATCAGGTACTGTTGTATTGCTTATTGTAGGAACATTTATAAGATCATCAGATGTAAATTTGGACGTCACATTATGTAAATCAGGTACTGTTGTATTGCTTAATTGAGAAACATTTAAACTAGACACAGAAACATGACCGATCGGTAAAACAGGAACATTTATAACATCATCAGTTGTAAATTTGGACGTCACATTATTTAATGTCAACATTACCTATGTTTGTATCTAAAATATTTTTTTCCGGATTATTTATACCGGTAGAATTATTAAATTGGTGTTCAATGATAGTTTTATTAAGATCAATATAACACTTTCTTTCTAATGAGGTAATACCATCAATATTTAATTCATTTGGCACAGCTGGCACTTTAGTATTATAATTCGTTTCATTTATTTTGAATAACACAGCCTCTTTAACTAAAGATATTTCCGCACAAATAAAGTCTAGTTTGTCCATGACATTATTAAAAACACAAATTGAGCAATAATCACAACGCCATAAAATATTTGGTTTTCTATTTATTAAAGTTTTTAGAAAATTTTCAGAAATTGATACACAATCGATATGAAATTGTAATTTACACAAACTGCATTGAATAATCTTAGCATTATTAAATTCATCGTTTTTTATAAAATTTGAACATTTTCCACATTTATTTTCCATGATTAAAGTTAATATGTTTTATTAATTAATAAACAAGTGATTTAATTGAAAAACAAAGAAAAAAGTGTAATAAAATAATCCGCAATAAATTTAACAACCGCACTCTTTGAGATCTGAGATTTTCATATAAATTAGACATTTGGAAACGGCAACGACTTCAAAAGTTGAAATCGATTGAACTTTCTTACGGAACGAGCGTCCCCGGCGTCATGACGGCGGCGAGTTTGTCTGCTTTCATATATTTCTATATATTTTAACTTTTGTTTGACATTCCAAACCTTCAACGGCAACGGCGCAGACTTCTTCAACGGCGAGAAGAAGTCTGGGGTGAAGCATAAAGCGACGGCGCCGGATAACCAAGACGGATAACCAATAGATTTGCGTTTTTGATTTATGTAATTCCAAAATTCTTTTGGATTTAATTTTAATTTATTTTGAATATCAGACAGATAGTTCATGTATTTTTCATGTATTTCAAGATCAAATTTATTACGTATATAAATATAAGAGTTGAAATCGTCAGCAACATTTGAAATACAATATTGTTTCCATTTTTTATTACGTAAATTACGAAGATTCTTTAATTCTTTGTCATACCAAGGTGGAGATTGTTCTGAGTCAGAAATACATTTAATAGGAACATGTTTTAAAAATAAATTAAATAAAATATCATAAAAATTAAACAAACATTTTTCTAAATTATCACAGTTATAAATATTAAACCAATTTGTACGTTCTAAATCTATGTTTAAATTATCAAAATTAGTTTTTTTGAAATTAAATTTTAAATTGTTAATATGATTAAAATTGAGTGGCTTATCAATATTTAATGATATTGATAGAGCAGGATGATGTGATTCTTCGAACACAATTGGATTATCAGACCGTATTACAGATAAATCATAGATATTTGAAGAAAATACTAGATCCAGTAAACGACCATTGTCATTAAAAATATCATTATGCTGTTCTAAGTTTAAGTCGGCAAATTGATCAATAATATCAGCATCAATATTAGCATTACATATAGGAACTAACGTAAGATCTTCAGAAGATCTAATCCAATTAATTTTTGGCAAATTGAAGTCACCAACACAAACAATTTCATCATGTTCTTTTAACATAGAAGATATATATTCCAAACATTTAAAATAATTATTATATATTTCAAACGAACTATTAGGTGGAATATAAACATTAACTACGAATATTGATGATGCATCCACAGACAATTGTACACACATAATTTCAAGATTATGATCTTCAGGAACATTAATTAACGTACAATTAATATTAGAGCGAACAGCTATCAAAATTTCTCCACCAACTGTATCAATATCAGTATTAGCGTGACGATCTCTCCTAAATAATTGAAACGACGAGTGAAATAACTCAGAGTCCAAATTTTTTGAATTTAGTGAAGTTTCGGTTAAAGCTATAACATCATATTTACAATTAAATGTATTAAAGTAAACTTTATCAGTCTATGTCCTTAATCCATGTACATTTTGGTATATAATATTAATACCAAATTTTATTAATTGCGTCTCAGCAGACTTGTCATTATGTTCTAAAAAAAAATTCCGTTGATTATTTTGTTTGAATTCGTGTACAATCATTCCTTGTAGCCAGAATTTAGTATCATTTAAAACGGAAAAATAATCTTCAGTTACATATATTTTAAAAGATGCATATTTATTATAATTTTTGCAATTATGCATCTTTTCAATCTTAAATGATTCAATGTTTAATTTATGCTTAATGTATACTTCTAATGCTTCTGAAGTAAAAGATTTATCTAATTTAGATAAGAATATACATTTAAGTTTATTATATATTGGTGAAACATTTAAATTAGACACAGAAACATGATCGATCGGTAACACAGGAACATTGATAACATCATCAGTTGTAAATTTGGACGTCACATTATGTAAATCAGGTACTGTTGTATTGCTTATTGTAGGAACATTTATAAGATCATCAGATGTAAATTTGGACGTCACATTATGTAAATCAGGTACTGTTGTATTGCTTAATTGAGAAACATTTAAACTAGACACAGAAACATGACCGATCGGTAAAACAGGAACATTTATAACATCATCAGTTGTAAATTTGGACGTCACATTATTTAATGTCAACATTACCTATGTTTGTATCTAAAATATTTTTTTCCGGATTATTTATACCGGTAGAATTATTAAATTGGTGTTCAATGATAGTTTTATTAAGATCAATATAACACTTTCTTTCTAATGAGGTAATACCATCAATATTTAATTCATTTGGCACAGCTGGCACTTTAGTATTATAATTCGTTTCATTTATTTTGAATAACACAGCCTCTTTAACTAAAGATATTTCCGCACAAATAAAGTCTAGTTTGTCCATGACATTATTAAAAACACAAATTGAGCAATAATCACAACGCCATAAAATATTTGGTTTTCTATTTATTAAAGTTTTTAGAAAATTTTCAGAAATTGATACACAATCGATATGAAATTGTAATTTACACAAACTGCATTGAATAATCTTAGCATTATTAAATTCATCGTTTTTTATAAAATTTGAACATTTTCCACATTTATTTTCCATGATTAAAGTTAATATGTTTTATTAATTAATAAACAAGTGATTTAATTGAAAAACAAAGAAAAAAGTGTAATAAAATAATCCGCAATAAATTTAACAACCGCACTCTTTGAGATCTGAGATTTTCATATAAATTAGACATTTGGAAACGGCAACGACTTCAAAAGTTGAAATCGATTGAACTTTCTTACGGAACGAGCGTCCCCGGCGTCATGACGGCGGCGAGTTTGTCTGCTTTCATATATTTCTATATATTTTAACTTTTGTTTGACATTCCAAACCTTCAACGGCAACGGCGCAGACTTCTTCAACGGCGAGAAGAAGTCTGGGGTGAAGCATAAAGCGACGGCGCCGCTATAATTTGGTTTGAGGTGTTGGTAACTCCCAATTGTAGTTTCTTATAAGAAATTAATCGATTATAAATTTATTTGATTTTGGTTAAACTAAAATCGATATTGTTAAAAGCAATGATTGTTTATGATAATTTTTTTTAGTGTGACGGTTCGGATCTTAATTTTGATTGATTTTTTTTTCTGGATACAGGGTGATTTATTTCTCTGTTATAATTGGATGAAGTTAATAATTTTTTTTTTTATTATTTTAAAGTTGATAATAATTTATATGATAATATAAATTAACACAAGTGGTCCTGATGATAATCCTTCATTTAAACAAGATTCTGGCCAAGATCAAATAAGAATTCTCTAACCTTTCCTTATTTTACCTTTTCTTAGTAGTCCCTTTGGTGAATAAATGAATGGTGAATTATGACTTATTTATATACCAAAAATATATATAATAAAAAAACAGCACTTTAATTTTTTTTAATATATTTTATATTTTAAAATTACATAATATAAATATATAAATATTATTTTAAATATATTATTTAAATAAATACAAGAATTTAAAAATAAATATACAAATCAACAACAACATCACAGTTCTGATCACGGTTGGGAACCCTGAAAGAATATTTAAAATTAGAAAGTAATTGAAATAATTAAGTTATTTTTTTAAAATTTTGGGAAGTGGTGGTACATTTGAAATTGCCATAATTTTTTTTTGTTGGAAGTTGGTGCAAACTAATAAAAATTACATAACTTTAGGTGGACTTTATTTATTTTTTTATTAATTCAGTATTGGAACTGAAACATATTTGATATTTTTTTTTATTATTATTATAAATTTTTTTTTGAAATGGATCCCTGTTATCTGGAAAAAGATGATCTAACTTATGAGTTACAGCTGAGAAATCAGGACCATGTAACAAGTTCAGTAGGTAGAGGAAGAACTTTTTGAAGGATTTATTAGAGAAAGAGAAACTAGAAAATAAAATACCAGTCTTAGAAAAGTTAAATTCTCCGTCCAATGAATTAGGTGTATGTGGAGAGAAAGTTGAAATATTAAGCGATTTAATAGAATTAGGATTCCAAGAAGTTGATGAATATAAAATATATAGTGGTAGGAGTAGGTTATATCACGTTAAGAATAGATTACGTAATTTAGAGGATTTTAGTCCGAATTCGAAAGGTTCTATATCTATAACTATAGTAATAATTTAAAATTAGATTTAGGAGAGGGAGCGCAAACTTTAGAGCCGGCGCAGGGTGTTAGTAAGGTGTCGACTGTTACAACTACAGTAAATATGACTGGTACTAACCTGCAGTCCAATATTGCAACGGTTTATTGATCACAACCGGAACCGGTATCTACAGTGTGGCATAGTTTACCGCATATGCGTCTGTGAATGTCTCCTCGTATAATCCCAATCCTTATTTCCTTCCTTCAATTCCTTTATATCTTGATGCGAAAACTTATGGATATAAACCTCCTTATTTTCCGCAACAGTATTCTATGCGACCGGATTATAATTTGCCAAGACAGGTTGAAAATTTATTATTTGTAAAGGAAAGAGAATTGATGAGAGAACCAAACAGTGCCGTGGTCTAAGGTGCTCTAGGTGCTGAGCACACCCTAATGAATTCCTAATAATTTTCAAATAAAATTTAATAAAAAAAAATATTCTAAAAACAAAAAAAAACCTTGGCAATTACAACACAACGTCAATATTTTTACCCTATAAATTAAATATTTATGTTAATTAATTTTTTTTACACTAAAGAATATTTCTACGCGCCTACCAAAATGAAAAAATCTAAACACTCATACAATTATAAAACTTTGATATGATGTTGTTGCTGGTGCTAAAAATTTTCAGCACGAAATGGTCATACAAATTTGAAAATACAACGCCACACAATTTTTGAAAAATATATGAAAATATGGTGCTATACTTTCTACCGCACCGATTATTTTCTATGAAGTCTGTTGCTACAAAATTAACATTAACAATAAGAATGCAACGCGACTTCATGTAGATAATTTGTGGTTGCAAAATTGAAAAAATATATATGATTTTTTTGTGGTTCGTGCTACGTTTTCCTCAGCACATTTCTCATTTCACATATTAAAAATAAGATTAAAAAATGCATACAGAAAATATAATGTAGTATTGACTATTGAGAATGAGTACTTTTTTTTTGTGGTTCTCTCATTCCATTATTTATATTTTTGTCTTAATTGTGTACAATTTTCTTATATGACGGTTATGCATATGCACATGCATAACCATCATATAAGAAATTAAAATATATTGAATAGTGTGCTACAAATTTTTAGCACTCTTCAATATCAATAATCGTCAAGGATTCATGAACTTTTACGAGTAGTTAGTTAAACTAAATCTCCTATAACCGCTTGTCAGATTTTAATCAAATTTGACACATGTGTTAATCCAAACTCCATCATGATGCCCGTACAAGATGGGGTCGGTACTTTTAGTGGGTATATGTTAGAAATTTCAGTTTATGTGGAGAGACATGAATTTTTCTTCTACGAAAATTTTTCAAAAAAAAAATTATATCTTAGATCTGGATAAAATTTGGTACGCAGGTTGGTTTCATGGTTGTATACATGCCTACCAAGGAAGAAGTTAGTAACTTCAGGGGTTGTAAAAATATTTGATTTATATTATTATTGCAAGTAGGTATAGGGGCACTTGAGACAGACAGACAACGACCTTCAATGGCGTCTTTCGTTATGGCTATTGGCGCCACTAGGTCATTGACCCAGACAGATAGGCGCCACTAGGTCATTAACCCAGACAGACAACGATCTTGAATGACGTCTTTCGTTATGACTATTGGAGCCACTAAGTAATTAGGTCACTAGGTCATTGACCCAGATAGTGTGCATGACCCACGATGGACTTTTTCTAACATAATTGATGGACTTTTTCTAACATAAATGATCTTTGATATCATCTTATGCACACATACACACACATGAGTACAAAAAGCTCTCTCTACAGTCTTCCTCACATAAAGATGGACAACCTAAACCACATATTATAATAAAAATGTATTAATACTTTACATCTTCCACTTCTTGTTCCCTTTCAGTCATAATGGAAAATATATGTGTCATTTATCTAGTGTTTAAAAGCTATTCATAATTTTTGCAGACCCAAAGGGTTAAAATTAAATTAACATAATGTAGTATTTCGGTTTGTAAATACTTTGTTATAACACATTAAAGCTCTTAATACACACATAAGAAACTTTCCTCACAAAGAATCTCCTTCTATCATTTATATTTTACATAATTATTATTTTCCAAAGAGAAGGGGGTCACATATTTCTTTTTATTTATATGGGTAACAATAATATGATAATATATAAATTATATAAATAACACAAGATCTTTGATATTACCACCTTACATACACATAGGTAAGAAAAAATTATATGTATTATATTAAACACACACAAATGAAAAAAAACAAAAAAATAATACGTTAAGCTGATGCATCAAATGAAATTTACCATAATGCATAATCTTTAAACCTGTATGTAATATACATATAATTCAATTATCCACTTTGTTTGACTTTTGCTGTAATATTATCATCATGATACATAATTGTAAAAATATGAAGCGATATATTAATCAATAAATAATATATAGTTTTGCTTTGCATGAAAAAAGGTATTCAGATGGAGAGGGTCAGAGTTTCCTATTTATATTATTTTTTTACCGACAACTCTTAAAACATGATTAAACTTGTTCATTTTTGCCTATAGAAACGTGTTAGCTACATTAAAGCTTTACAATTTAAAAAAAACCATCATCTTCTTTCATCATTTACTTTACACAACATTTATTATAAGGCTATGTTAACTGCACACATATACACACACACACATATTGATAATTCAATTTTATTAATAGTGAAGCTCATATTCTAAGAGAAAATTATGCATTTTATACAATGATTGAAGCTTTTAATTTAACGTTATCGACCTGTACAAAGTAAATAAACATTTTTTTTTGAAAAAATATACCTTGAACTTTATTTTAATGTGAATATAAAGGTAAAACGTAACGAAAAAATCATTCTTAATATTTATCTGCCAAAAAGGGGTCAATATGCCATTAATTATTTACAATTCAACCGTTTATTTTTATTATTATAGTGTATGCAAAGAAAAATTTAAATATAAAGTGATATAATCAGCAAGTAAATTTGTGAGTCAGAATTTAAATCTATGTATGATAATATTTTTTATGTGTTGTTTCTTCTTTTGCTTTCCATGAAAAAAGGTATTCAGGTGGAGAGGGGCAGAGTTTCATATTTATATTATTTTTAGAAGCTTTTTTCGAATTTTCGATATACATATTTTGATGTTTAAAAAAATATTTCAATACCACACTTATAAATTCATATCTTTTTCTGATTTTAATTATTTTTTACCGAAAATTTTCAAAACATGTTTAAACTTGTTCACTTTTGCCTACAGAAACGTGTTGGTGTTATGTACATTAAAGCTTTACAATTTTAAAAATACCCTCTTATCTAAAAATTCTGTTATCATTTACTATTTACTTTATATAATATTTATTATAAGGCGATGTTAACTGCACACACACACAATGATAATTCAATTTTATTAATAGTGAGGCTCATATTCTAAGAGAAAATTATGCATTTTATACAATTATTGAAGGTTTTTACTTTAGCGTCATCGATCTGCAGAAAGTAAACCTTGAACTTTATTTTAAGCCGAATAAGTTGAAGTAAAACGTAAAGAAAAAATCATTTTTTCATTCATCTGACAAAAAGGGGTCAATATGCCATTAATTATCTGCAATTCAACCGTTTGTTCTTATAGTGTATGCAAAGAAAAATTTAAATATAAAGTGATATAATAATTTATTCAGCAAGTAAATTTGTGAGTCAGAATTTAAATCTATGTATGATAATATTTTTTATGTGTTGTTTCTTCTTAAACATTTTTGCAGTATGAAAATAAAATAAAATATAGTTTTACTTTCAATGAAAAACAAAGATACTTTGTAAAATGGATATTAATTGAAAGTATATTGTATTGAATTGTTTTAAATATATTTAATACCTTAGTAATTTTATAAAATTTTAATATTTATGAAAGATATAGCTATTATGTGAAATTATTTTATGTATGGAAAATTGTTATAATAATAAACGAAAATATTTATAAGTTATTGTAACTAATGAATTATAAAATATACGTAATAATTCTTTATATTTATGTAATAAACAAATTGACAAAAAAAAGATTTTAAAATTTAATTGTTATTTAGCACTTATATTTATTTATTTTAACACTTTAATTAAAGATTATTAATAATAACTAAAGTTATTTTGGTATATAAATTACTCCAATTTTAATATTTTATAATGTTTACAAATCATGCTATATTATAACAAGCAAAAGCATTACATATTATTTAAATTTATTTAATTTTCTTATATTCTATAATACTAATACACTATAAAAAAAAATAAAAAAGATGTCTAAAAGAATTTAATAATAAAATACATACTGCAAAATCAAGAGTTTCATTACGTTTTACTTCAACTAATTCACCTTGAAATAAAGTACTAGTTATATTTTTTCAATAATAAATATTTATTTATATATTTAATACTTTAGTAATTTTATAAAATTTAAATATTTCTGAAAGATATATTATGTAAAATTATTTTATGTATATAAAATTGTTATAATAATAAACGAAAATATTTATAAGTTATTGTAACTAATAAATTATAAAATATACGTAATAATTATTTATATTTATACCTATGTAATAAACAAATTGCAAAGAAGATTTTAAATTTTAATTGTTATTTTAATGTCACTCTATAGCACTCTTATTTATTTATTTTAACACTTTATTTAAAGATTATTAATAATAACTAAAGTTATTTTGATATATAAATTACCCCAATTATAATATTTCATAATGTTTACAAATTATGCTATATTATAACAAGCAAAAGCATTACATATTATTTAAATTTATTTAATTTTCTTGTATTCTATAATACTAATACACTATAAAAAATAAAAAAAAAAGATGTCTAAAAGAATTTAATAATAAAATACATATTGAAAATCAAGAGTTTCTTTACGTTTTACTTAAACTAACCTTGAAATAAAGTAACAATTTATATTTTTTTCAAAAATTAATATTTATTTTATTTTCTGCAGGTTGATGAAGAAATACTAACATTAACTTAATTTTGTAATTAGTAATCAACGTTTCACATTTTGATCTTTAAATGTACTTTGCAAAATGTAGGCAAAACTCCCTAAGAATAAAAAAAATATGAATCAGTTTATCAAAATCACAAAAATATGTTTCCTTTAAAATTAGATAATAAAATTAAATATAAATATGATACAAATTGCATCTTGTGTTAAAAAGGTTAGTAAGAAATGTAATCAAAATCAATTTAATTTTAAAAATAACTAATGCAATTATCACGCTAAATTTTCTATTGACCCATAAAAATTACGCGTTTATTTTCTTATTTCAATTAATATTATATGCATTGTTGCTAAGTAATAAATTTTATTCTAAAATTAGACTAAATATGATTTAAAAAATTATAGAATATTGTATAATTATACAGATAATTTTTCTATTTCCATAATTAAATTATTATATATACATATATAGGTAATAAAAAGTTGATTTTACAAAATTGATAATGTTACAAAGGAATAAAAAATATTGTTAATTAGATTAAACATTACATTATTTTTAAAAACTGCAAAAATTTTAAAGTGAAAATTAAAAATTAATTAGTAAAATTAGTAAAACATACAATTAAAAATGTGTTATTTGTTAAAGTTTTAAAATCAAAATACCATTAAATAAAAATCAAAAAAAAATAATAATTAATAAAAAATTACGATTAAAAAGTGCTATTTTGAAAAATAATCAAAAAGTTTTTACAGTTTTATTTAAAAAGGGGTTTGTTTTTTTTTGCAAAAATATTAAAAATGATTTTTACAATGATGTTTTTGGAGGTGTTACAACCCTATTAATTATAGAATCTGATTAGAAATTAACATATAATTTTGATTTTGGGAATAGTTCATTAGTATTAAGTTTCGCTTTGTTGCTAGTTATCTTATATATATATCGAAAACATGATATTTTTAGTCCCGCCTTTGTATCAGGCGCTATAAAAATTCCCAGCTTTGAATAATCAAGTTCATTAAATTGATTCTTTATTTTGTTTTGGTTTTATTTTTTCGATGCTTTAAATATTCAAGTTCATTTACTTGATTATTTATTTTGTTTTGCTTTTTTTTTTTTGACATTGAAAAATAAAAACAGATGTTGTAATATTAACTTTTCATTATACAAATAAAAAAATTTAAATTTTAATAATCAATTTTATTATTTCGTAACATATTCATATAAATATTAATACAATTTCGAACAGCACATCTTTGATTTTTTTTTTTTTTTTGTAATGGATGTCACAATAAACCTCGTAATTTTTGAGAGTACTTAATTTAGGTATATCATTTTCTAGTTCTACAATCTCTGTTGATACCTGCAAGTATTGACGTAAAAATATCTTTTTCTGCATACCCTTAACATATATTTTATATTCGCTAAAACTTTTTACAATCTCTTCAATGTCATTATATTGAATATATCCATCATTCCATTGCAAATTGTTAATATTTTCACAAATATAATCACCATGAACTGTAATTGCTTCATTTAGCTCTTCTCTAGGGTAAGGTGGTTTAAAAAAGTACAGCGTTGGTATTATGGAACCTTGACGTAGCGTTGCCAACTCCTTTACAAAAAATTGCCGTCCATTTCCTACCACAAACTGAATATCGATAAATAAACATTGTTCTTGCATTTTGTTAAATATGTTTTGATGTTAATGCTAACGTTCTGAACAAAGGTGATGATACAAATAAAAGCCTACAGTATATTTTTAGATATTATATATTAAATTTATATATTAAGAAATGTTATATACCAAATATAAAACACAATCATCAATAATATATAGTTCAATGGTTCATATTGTAAAGTTTAGATCATATTGTAAAAATCAATGGTTCATATTGTAAAAAAAAAAGGTCAATGGTTCATATTGTAAAGTGTAAATTTACAAATTTACAAAATATATGGTTCAATGGATCATATTGTAAAAATCAATGGTTCATATTGTAAAAATAAGTTCAATGGTTCATATTGTAAAGTGTAAATTTACAAACTCATATGTAAATTTACAAACTCAATGTTCAAATATATTTTTATGATGAAAAGTATTTATACATGCTTTATACTTATATTCAGTACATGTGAACTGAATATGATTATCGGTATAAGCATATATTAGAAAAAAATACTTTGTTGTGAAATAATGTAAAAATATAATTAATATGTTTTTTCTACAAAAAATATAATCAATTTAGCACAAAATAATAAATATTTCCTGTATATTAAATATCATTAAAAAATCAATCAACAAATTTAATAAACAATTTATTACAAAAAAAATGTTAAATCGGTCAAAAAAAAAACAACTTATAATATTAGATTAAATTTTTTTTGATTATTTTGCAAAAAAAAAACATTTTTTCTATATTTATTAAATATATCAGATTACAGAAAAATATTTTTAATGCATTTTTTTTTTAATTGCAACGAAATTTATTCTTTATTCAACTCTCGAATAGTTCAGTTGAATTATTGTTAAAATCAATTTTAAAACAAAAAATGTTGTGTGTAGTATTTTTAATAATTGTAATGTGTAACAGTGGCCAAAATATGCCAATACCGGTGACATCAGGAACATATCATTTGAGTTTCCACAACAACTCAATGTCATTTAATATGAATGGACCGCATGGACATATTGTTGCTTTCAACAATATTGTAACAAATAATTTCAACTCAAATTATAAACACCTGGTATGTATAAAATAAAATATTTTGTATGGTAGATTTCCCAATAGTCGGCCACTTAACTCTTTTTTGTGAAAGAATTTTTATAGAAAATTAGTGTTAAACTATTTTGAAATTGATTTTAAAAGTACGTTTTCATTAAATAAAAAAGAATTTATTCATTTTTTTACTTAAATAAACAGAAGTTCATCATTTTTTTTTGTATAAAATTCAAATATTTTAATATAATAATTAGAAACCAAATACAGGAGTGGTATTCCGTAAGGTGACAGTGTAATTTTTTTGTGCATTAAATATTATTTATTTTTGTGCATTAAATATTAATAAAATATTATTTCATATTTTTCTCCAAAAATTGAAAATACACTAACTATTTACGGTAGTTTTTTACAAAAGTGACCGACTACTAGGGTGGCCGGATATTAGGCACCTCTACCCTATAAAATAAAATCTTTTGTATAATATTTTTGTAATAACTTATATACATAATATTATTATATATATATATATATTATTAAAATATGTATAATATTTTTTCGTTTTTTATTTATTTAAATTATATTATATTTTACAGATGGAGCAGGAACAGCTTATACCTGTAAATAAGCAACCCACAATCAACGTAACATATATGAACTCTAATCAAAACGAGGTAAAATCTTATATCAACTTTTCACTGTATTTTAATATTTTGTGTTTTTAAAATTATTTTTTCTAATTTTAGACGGAACCGGGTTTTGCAGGAAGTGGTAACATTTCCATCGAGGGTGAGTTTGAAGGCAATTTCAAAGTTAATAAAATACAAGGACTAAATCGTAATTTTTAGTTTAACAAATTACGATCAGCCGTAGTGCAGTGTTATTTTAGTTTCTTCATTAATATAATGTTGTAGTTTTTTGCTTGTAGTTTTTTAATGTAGTTATGCATGTATCTATCTATCTATCTATATAACTAACTCCTTTCAACTTTTTTATTTTATTAATATTAAATTTTTGTAATTTGAAAATAAAATGACTTTAAATTATTTTTGTGTTTTTACTTAAAATTTTATATAATTTTTACCCAACCAGGTACATCATCAAAACTTACGGTTCACCCTGTATTAATTATTTTAATTTGCTTAATATTTTTTGTATAATAAAAAAATGTTTAATTTTGTATAACTGTTATTTTTTATTTTTATAATTATGATAATAATAAAGATTAATCAATTAAAATGAAGATATTTTGAGTTTTGAATTTTATTTTTCCAATAGGTTGATATGGAACACTTCAAAGTTTCCGTTTGTCAATTTAATTTCTTTCATCTGAAATAAAAAATTTTCATCCAATTTTTCAAATAAAAAAGCATACAATTAGAATTATTTAATTTTTTATTTTATTTTTATAAAATGCATATAAATGAATTGACAATTATTACAATTATTCTGTTTTTTCTATAAAGTGGAATAATGGCGTTCCAGTTTTATCTCTCGTATTTTCGGCTGCTATCATATAGAAATTCTCTGGTACCTGCGTCAAATCCTTCTTTAGCATTCCGTTTGTGATTTTGGATCGCATAAAAAATACTTGATCTCCCAAATCTGCAAGAATTTTGGGTCCATATTTTGTTTTGACTGTTGAGAGCTTGTATACTCTGTACTCCTTTCCCAGTTCAATATCACACTGTTTCATAATTGGTTTGAAGGAGTTGTTGCTACTTCCTAATTCATTGAGAGTTTCGAGCAAGCTTGCCTGTTGTAAATAAAGAATATTCAATATATTTTTAAAAGTTAGATATTAACATCGCTTACCATTTCTGTTTTTGTTGAGATGTATTTAGAAGAACTTTTAATTTAAACTGATACAATTTTATATTTTGAGATAGACTATATATATGTTTTTTTTAAATTTTTAAAAACCAAAAACTTTATAACATGATTGTCAGGAACATACTGCAACGACAATGTTATGGGCATCTTTTTGTTTATATATGAATCATATAATAGATTTTTCACCATTTTTTTTTATTAAAACTACTTTATATACATGTTATATAAATGTTGTTACTAAGTAATTAATAATATTTATTGTTAAATTAGACATTCAAGTCAGTTTTAATTACATTCAACTCAATTCAATTAAAAAAAAATGAATTAAATATTTAAAAACAAAAAAATAGATCACTTCATTTTAAAAAATGACTAATTTACTTTGGTAAAGTTATAAATAAATAGGAAGTAGGCATCTTTGTGTATCTTTTTACACATGGTGTATATCATCTGAAATGTGCAAAAAAAAACTCATTCAAATTTTTTTTTATTTTAATTTTTTTTATTTTTCATTTATGATTATTACATTAAGTTTTATATATGAAGAAAAAAGTAGATAAAATAATATTTATAAAATTATACTGAATCACGTTTGCTTCTTTTAAATCCATATGGAATTGAATCGTAATTTTCCATAAATACTCTTTTTTCAGATTTAATTTGGTAAGTTTTGGTTTCTGTTTTTGTCATAACTTGATGATATGCATTGCATCTTATATTGTCAGATGTTATGGCAATCTGCTCGTCATTTTCAGTTATTATCATATTTTTGATTGATTCAAAATTAACTAATTTCGAAGCCTTGTAGTTCAGATTTATACCTTTTACTTTGCATATTACAATTTCGGCATTTTTTATTGTAGACCAAATTTTATAGGCATAATTTTTTGGACCACCCGACACAAATTCTGTAATATAGCTACCTTCACCGTAACCTATAAGTTCGTCTGTCATATCTCCTATACAATTTCCTGTAGGTGGTTCAAACTTACCATCTACTGATACATAAATTACAGAATCTGTATCATAATACAATACTCTATCTTCAAGATTTTCTAAATATTCATAGAGTTTGAGTCGAGCTTGTGTTGTTGTATACGCTGCAATGCAAACATTTACTATTGTTAATGGGTCTAATGCTTCTTCTTTATGTTCCCAGTTGACAATCAAAGTATCTTCATTTATCGGCATAATATGGTTTATATTGATTGATGCATTGGTAATTAATTCATAAAATTCATCTGGTTTCTTTATAATTGATGTTTTAGGTTGATTCTCTTTTTGTCCGAATTTACCCCAAAATGAATTTAATATTAGCTTTGCTAAAGATCTTAACCCTTCATTTTTTACAATTTCTTTAAACTCTAGCTGAATTCCCTCGCTACTGAGAAATTCTTCAATATAGGCGTCTTTTTCCTCTTGTGTATTACAATTAGCGGGGAACCCTGAAGCTGACTGTTTTAATTTAATAAATTTATTCATCATCGTTGTAAATAAACCACCGCACTTTTTAATACTATCATACTGTTCAGTTTGATACGACCATATTTCATTAATGTTTAGTAATCTGTAACCTTTTTCCAAAGCCTTTAAGACTTCATCAATAACCCACGTTCCAAAAAGCGCTCTTTCATTTTCGTTATGTTCACACTCATTTTGATTTAGCTCATCGCCGCATTTACTACATAATAAAAACATCAGTTTATTATTTTGTTTTATCGGTAACACGGGGTGATACAGATTTTGTGGAGGTAAAATAGTGCATTTTATAAGTCCATTTGTATTTTTTATGTCAAGCTTACGACACTCTTCATCGCCACAAAAAACTTTGGGATGGTCAATAGGAAATTTTCCATTTTTACATACCCAAGGGTAAAGAGAACAGATATCAATATATTTAATTTTTTCGCCTTCTTTGACTTTGTATAACATTTTTGTATTGCCTGTGCGACCTCCGTAAAAAGCATCACGTGGTTTTAGAGGTACATCATGTATTAATGGATGCGTTTTTAAATATTCCATGTCTTTATTATTTTGTAATTCATCTCTAAAATCGCATTCCCATTTTTCAATAACTTCATATCCAAATGTTCTTAGTCTTTCTGATTTAGACTGAGTTATTTCATATCTTCTATTTAATGTATCGAATGCATCTTTACTTAATTTATCATCTCTTCCATATTTCAAACATTTTGGATGACCGTGAAAATAGCAGCCGTGAAATTCAAAAACTTGATTTGTTTCTTCGCAATAACCATCTACCGTAACGCCGTTTAACGTCGATTCTTTTTGTTTAGCTGCATGTATTATACTTATATTACGTTGTTTTTCTTCCCATACAAGCCACTGAATTGCAATCTCTGATTGATTATCTCGCCATCTATAACCATTTTTAGGAATAATTCCAATTGTGTCAGATTTTAAAAAGTTTCTTCGATAAACAAGATTACATGCTGATGCAATAGTAATAGCCTCTGTGAAAGGGCATACATTACACTCGTTGATAAAATCTTTTCG